>CM055816.1:581579-601618 GCA_029582265.1 Zoroaster sp. YZ-2022
ATAATTATTGGGACACTGAGTTCTTTGTTTAGTATTTACGATATATTGAAATAAACTTAAAACGCATGAACTGTAATCATTGTACACACAAATTTCATTGTTTGTCCCCAAGGCGTCATCAAACATATTTTTTGAAAAGATAAGATGTCACTAGTCACTTTATTCACAGAAGTCATATTCAAATTCCCTATGGTTTCTTAGATAGAACATTATTATTTTTCTAAACCCGCCGCCAGAGGGCGCTGTGATAAGTGATGACGTCATCAGTCACATTTTTGAAAAGGCCACATGTCAATGTTAGCTGCAGACCCAATAAAAGTGCTTCAGAATATGTTTTCACTTAAACTTCCGGTTTCGACCGGAAGGAGAGGTCAGATTGGGTCATGTCTGTGTATGAAATGTCACATAATTCACGATCGGTAAGATGATTCAAAGATTGTGTAAATATCTTTTGTGATTCATGATGTAATGTCTAGAGGTTTATACTATGTCTACTTGGGGCACAAGTTAGATACACTGTTGAGACTGTACATACGGTTTTTGATGTAACAATAGAACATGGTTTATTTGACCCTTGACCTTCTATGGAGCGCCTAATGAGGATAGTACATCCCTCTTCACCTTGCTTTGAATTACCAAAGTGAACAAAATAAACGGTTAAATAATGAAATGAAGTGGCTCTGGTGTGTTTCACTTTTCTTTTGCACACAGGTACATATTTGCAACATGTTCCAAAAATGGTATTGTTTTTTTTTAATAGATTGAGCAGATAAAGTTTACTAATAGGGTACAGGAGAGAGTTAATACATGTGAAACTTGCCATGGTGAAAACACTTAGAAAAATCACAAAGTCAAACCTGACAAATTTAAGATTCTGGAATACAAATAGGAATACAACTATCAAACTACTGAACGGCAGTGTTTGTGATATTACAAACACATAGGTGTTCGAGTTTTGTCAGGGCAGTGATGATGACGTAAGAATGTTTTTTAAAGAAACTTTGCATTATTATGTTTTTAATATTAAACTTTGACTTCCGGTTTAGACAGGAAGAAAAGGCCAAATTGGGGTCATGTTTTTGTAAATATTTTTGACAATTAACAATCTGTACAATAGTGCAAAAACTGTGAATTTACCTCTTGTGGTTGTTGAGATATAATTTTTTTAAATATTAAACTTTAACTTCCGGTTTAGACAGGAAGTAAGGTCAAATTGGGGTCACCTTTTTGTAAATATTTTTCGACAATTAACAATCTATACAATGGTGGAAACATTGTGAATTTACCCCGTGTGGTTGTTGAGATATGATTTTTTTTAATATTAAATTTTGACTTCCGGTTTAGACAAGAAGGAAAGGTCAAATTGGGGTCACCTTTGTGTAAATATTTTTTGACAATTAACAATCTATACAATGGTGCTAAAAATGTCAATTTACCTCTTGTGGTTGTTGAGATATGATTTTTTTAAATATTAAACTTTAACTTCCGGTTTGGACAGGTAAGTAAGGTTAAATTGGGGTCATCTTTTTGTAAATATTTTTTGACAATTAACGATGGTACAAAAATTGTGAATTTACCTCTTGTGGTTGTTGAGATATGATTTTTGTAAATATTAAACTTTGACTTCCGGTTTGGACAGGAAGTAAGGTCAAATTGGGGTCACCTTTTGGTAAATATTTTTTGACAATGATCTATAATGGTGCAAAAATTGTGAATTTACCTCTTGTGGTTGTTGAGATATGATTTTTTTAAATATTAAACTTTGATTTATCGTAATTCGATATCTGATGACCTCATCATGACGTCACAACTCATGTTTCATCTACGTGTTAAGTTCTAACTATATGCCAAGTTTGAAGTTCATGTGAAGTTAAAATTGTGACTTTACCTCTTGTGGTTGTTGAGATATGATTTTTTTTAAATATTAAACTTTGACTTCCGGTTTGGACAGGAAGTAAGGTCAAATTGGGGTCACCTTTTGGTAAATATTTTTTGACAATGATCTATAATGGTGCAAAAATTGTGAATTTACCTCTTGTGGTTGTTGAAATATGATTTTTTTAAATATTAAACTTTGACTTCCGGTTTGGACAGGAAGTAAGGTCAAATTGGGGTCACCTTTTTGTACATATTTTTTACAATTAACGATCTGTACAATGGTGCAAAAATTGTGAAGTTACCTCTTGTGGTTGTTGAGATATGATTTTTTTAAATATTAAACTTTGACGTCCGGTTTGGACAGGAAGTAAGGTCAAATTGGGGTCACTCACAACTCGTGTTTCATCTACTTGTTAAGTTCTAAGTACATGCCAAGTTTCAAGTTCATGTGAAGTTTGCAAGTATGTGTTTGTTACCGGACAGTCATTGGGAGAAGAAGAAGAAGTAAAAACTAGAGCTTAAGTGTTTGTTAGAACAAACACACGGTGTTCGAGTCAACTTCCGGTTCAATCAAATTATCATCGATGATGTCAATATCATATTGTGCAAGGGTTTATCATCTTTTATAATAACAATATCAATTTCATATTCAAAAGACATATCAATTTTGCGTTAGAATGTGTTGAATTTGAACTTCCTGTTTGGACAGGAAGTAAAGGTCACATTAGGTGGTTTGAAGGTCATATATGACCTCCTCATGAATATGAAAAAATAACAAATTTGTCAACTTATACATTAAATTGAAGCTATGAGATATGACCTTTTAAAATTTGTAAAAATCGTTACTTCGTGTGCCACTAATTGGACCATTGGCAAGAATTTATGGTAACTCATTTCACAAGAATTACAAGCTATTAATGTAGGGAATTCAATTGTGTTTTTTGTTTTCTAATAGGTCATTTAGTTCTTGAGATATTGGCTGTTGAACTTGGAAATGTTGTGAGATTTAAGCAGTAAATTAGAAATTAACAAGTGTGACTTGGAACACAATGTTTTTTATTTTAAATATCGACACTAGCCCAACATGCTTTTCAAAACCATGCTAGATGATAAATCAACATTAAAAATCACTCATATGAAAATAGTTTGCCAGGGTTGTAGGTAGCCAGATCAACCTATTCAACGTTATTATAGGCATAAAGTCACAAAGTTGATTTAGGATAGAAGGGGACTACATGTATAGTAACTGGATTAAACTTGGCTGCAAATTCAAAGAGCAGGAAGTGTGGGTTAAATTGTTTGGGTGGAGTTTGGGTTACTGAAGACACTGAAGCATGGAAGACCATATAAATATGTCCCCTTTTCCTTTCCTTCAGCTAATTAGCCTTTCATTAGAAAACAAGCTTATAACAACTACATGATAAAGTTGGAAGAAAGCTTGCATCCGTGCTTTCCATCTTCCACTGCCCCTGCAGAAGAGTTTTTCAAAAGTAACAATTCCCAATTCAAACAAAACTAAATGTAATTATATCCACTGGATCAAATCTGATAATTGGTTGCCCTTTTCACTTTGTTTATGGAAAAACCTTTCAATTTTAGATTTAAATGAAGCCAACATTGGTATTTATCTTCTTGGTATTAAGTCTTGTACAAAATTAATCTTAATCTTTATTTATAATATACTTCACTTTCAGGTTAAGTTTATAACAAAAATATAATGATCAATTGACAATGATAGTGACACTGTAATCAAGCATCTCCTTATTGTGACATGCTTATAAACTGTCTTTGTTTTCACCTATACTGCAAATAATTACAAAATAATGTATACAATTTGAAAACAAATTCTATATTGATTTTTACATTTTCAAGGTTGTACAAATGATTGGCAAACTGTCTGTAGCTGCATCCATACTACAGAATTACAACCTAAAAGATTAGGGATGCCATTTGTACATAAATTGTTAGACATTGAACTAACCAAAGAGTTGTATGGGTGCTTGTAAATTGCTAATAAAGCAATAAAATACATATTTATTTTAACTGTCTGTTGGGTTTCATGACTTGACTTTTGTGGTTACACACTTCCCTCCCCACAATCATCAATTGAAACCACTTTGTTGACCTGTTTAACCTACTTGTAACCAATCTAGAAATGAGTGTACATGGTCTTACACATGTAACAAGTGAAATTACTTCAGTGTAAATGAACCCAACCATGATCCTTTGTTGACAAGAAAACAGAATATATCCACTGGATCAAATCTTATAATTGGTTGCCTTTTTCACTTTGTTTATGGAAAAACCTTTCAATTTTAGATTTAAATGAAGCCAACATTGGTATTTATCTCTTGGTATTAAGTCTTGTATAAAAATAAATTTAATCCTTTCAGGTTAAGTTTATAACAAAAATATAATGATAAATTGACAATGATAGCGACACTGTAATCAAGCATCTCCTTATTGTGACATGCTTATAAACTGTCTTTGTTTTCACCTATACTGCAGATAATTAAAAAATAATTTATACAATTTGAAAACAAATTCTACATTGATTTTTACATGATTGGCAAAATGTCTTTAGCTGCATCCATACTACAGAATTACAACCTAAAGATTAGATGCCATTTTGTACATAAATTGTTAGACATTGAAATAATCAAAGAGTTGTATGGGTGCTTGTAAATTGCTAATAAAACAATGAAATACATATTTATTTTAACTGTCTGTTGGGTTTCATGACTTGACTTTTGTGGTTACACATTTCCCTCCCCAACAATCAATTTAAACCACTTTGTTGACCTGTTTATAACCTATACTTGTAACCAATCTAGAAATGAGTGTACATGGTCTTACACATGTAACAAGTGAAATCACTTTAGTGTAAATGAACCCAACCATGATCCTTTGTTGACAAGAAAACAGAATCAATCTGCATTTATAATAAATGTACCCTCTGTATGTACGATTTAGTGACAGTTCAGAATGGGTGACATTCAAGGGTTGTCATTGGAATCGGTAATTTTGGAATAAAAATGTCTGCCCCTCCCCCAAGTTCTTGGTGATGGCATGTACTGCCACTGGTCATGAACCAACACATTTTTGTTTTTTGTTTTTGTATTTTATTATTTTTATTCTTTGGTCTATCATTGCAGAGAAATTTCAGAGAAGTTCTAATTTATGTGAAAATAATTATATGTCACAGTGAACATGCTGTAAAAAATAATAGGAAGGTTTTATAAGTACATGGACAAAGAATAAAGTATTTGAAAATTAAGATAAGTTCTAATTTATGTGAATGGGGAAAATAGTGTATACTTTTAAAGTAGCTGGACAATTGAAATTGAAAAGGGCATTGGTTTGTTTTCAAAATTGCACACAATTATCCTTGACAATGTGTAATAAATTAAAGAAATGTTCTCGCACGAAAGTGACATCAAAAGAGAAAGGTATTTTAGGAAATTGCCGAGTCTCATATACTCATAATTATAGTTTCATGTGATTGTCAGAGATGTCTGAGAGAGGCCTCAGGGAGCAGGACCTACAAGTACATGTATTGTATCATGAATATTGTGCATTTTCCCTGTGAAATAATTGTCTATGTAAGTTGATTTGTATCTGAGAAGGGTAACAAATTAAGGAAAAGTGCAGTAAACAATCACTACTACACTAGGCTACTTATTTAATTTGTGCACAAACTGAAGATTTTTGGAGAAAACAAAAATTACAAAATATGGCATAACATTTCTACTGAAAAATTGCCATAACCTTAACAACTGAATTTTCCTATCCTTATTTATATTCTAAATACATTTTGGTGACATCTGTTCATATTTTGTTAGAAAAGGGGCGAGTTGTTTACTGGGGCGAGTATGTTCACGTAACTAACGTTACTCGTTAGTTAAACAGGCACAATGCAACGACGAATGGCCAGCCAACTGACGTTTAAAAAATGGCTTTTCTTGTATAAAAACACGAAGATAAATACAGGAAATTCTCTTAAAAACTAACTTCAAGATACTTACCCTTTACGAATGTGTTGGCGATCCATTCTTTCAGGAAATCGAAGATCTATTTTTGGGGTCAATACTCTAACGAGTCTAAAAAATTACGTCTGGGCCATGGGCACCACACACGCCGCAAACAGCGTCGATATCGATTGTACTGCACATGTAACTCCATTGTAACCAAAGATAGTGTAGCCTCATATTGCCATGCGGCGCTATACGATATGTTGATTCTTTCATGCAACGTAACTAAAACGTTTTGAATTTGATTTAAAAAACTTTGATTTAGCGTAATTCGACACCTGATGACATAATCATGACATCACAGCGAACGGTTTCGTCAGCTTGTTATGTTCTGTTCATGTGTTAAGTTTGAAGGCTGTAAATGCTTAGCAAGGATGCCTTTGTTACCGGACAGATCGCCACTGAGAAGAAGTAAAAAAAAAAAAAAAACAGTACAAAAACAATAGGTGTTCGCGCTGTGCGCTCGAACACCTAAAAAAAAAAAAAAAAATAGAGATTGGTGTTTGTATTGATAAACACTAGGTGTTCGGGACGCGTAAAGGTCAAATTGGGGTCAACTTTGTTTAAATATTTTTTGACAATTAACGATCTGCACAATGGTGCAAGATTGTGAATTTACCTCTTGTGGATGATTTTTGTTAATATTAAACTTTGACTTCCGGTTTGGACAGGAAGTAAAGGTAAAATTGGGGTCATGTTTTTGTAAATATTTTTGACAACAATCTGTACAATGGTGCAAAAACTGAATTTACTTCTTGTGGTTGTTGAGATATGATTTAAAAAAAAATTAAACATTGACTTCCTGTTTAGACAAGCAGTAAAGGTCAAATTCAGGGTCACCTTTGTTTAAATATTTTTCGACAATTAACAATCTATACAATGGTGCAAAAATGTCAATTTACCTCTTGTGGTTGTTGAGATATGATTTTTTTTTAAATATTAAACTTTGACTTCCGGTTTGGACAGGAAGTAAGGTCAAATTGGGGTCACCTTTTGGTAAATATTTTTTGACAATGATCTATAATGGTGCAAAAATTGTGAATTTACCTTTTGTGGTTGTTGAGATATGATATTTTTTAATATTAAAATTTGACTTCCGGTTTGGACAGGAAGTAAAGGTAAAATTGGGGTCATGTTTTTGTAAATATTTTTGACAACAATCTGTACAATGGTGCAAAAACTGAATTTACTTCTTGTGGTTGTTGAGATATGATTAAAAAAAAAATTAAACATTGACTTCCTGTTTAGACAAGCAGTAAAGGTCAAATTGGGGTCACCTTTGTTTAAATATTTTTCGACAATTAACAATCTATACAATGGTGCAAAAATGTAAATTTACCTCTTGTGGTTGTTGAGATATGATTATTTTTTAAATATTAAACTTTGACTTCCGGTTTGGACAGGAAGTAAGGTCAAATTGGGGTCACCTTTTGGTAAATATTTTTTGACAATGATCTATAATGGTGCAAAAATTGTGAATTTACCTTTTGTGGTTGTTGAGATATGATATTTTTTAATATTAAACTTTGACTTCGGTTTGGACAGGAAGTAAGGTCAAATTAGGTCATCTTTTGTAAATATTTTTTGACAATTAACGGTCTGTACAATGGTACAACAATTGTGAATTTACCTCTTGTGGTTGTTGAGATATGATTTTTTTAAATATTAAACTTTGACTTCCGGTTTGGACAGGAAGTAAGGTCAAATTGGGGTCACTCACAACTCGTGTTTCATCTACTTGTTAAGTTCTAAGTACATGCCAAGTTTCAAGTTCATGTGAAGTTTGCAAGTATGTGTTTGTAACCGGACAGTTATCGGGGAGAAGTAGAAGAAGAAGTAATAAAAACCGAACAAAAACAATATGTGTTTCGGGCACATGCCCGAACACCTAATAAGAAGAAGAAGAAGTAAAACTAGAGATAATTGGGTCACCTTTGTGTAAAATTGTTTTGACAAATAACGATCTGTACAATGGTGCAAATATTGTGAATTTACCTCTTGTGGAAGATTTTGTTTTAAATATTAAACTTTGACTTCCGGTTTAGACAGGAAGTAAAGGTCAAATTGGGGTCAACTTTGTGTAAAATTGTTTTGACAATTAACGATCTGTACAATGGTACAAAATTGTGAATTTACCTCTTGTGGTTGTTGAGATATGATTTTTTTTTATATTAAACTTTGACTTCCGGTTTGGACAGGAAGTAAGGTCAAATTGGGTTCACCTTTTTAAAAATATTTTTTGACAATTAACGACCTGTACAATGGTACAAAAAATGTAAATTTACCTCTTGTAGTTGTTGAGATATGATTTTTTTTAAATATTAAACTTTGACTTCCGGTTTGGCAGGAAGTAAATGTCAAATTGGGGTCATGTTTTTGTAAATATTTTTGACAATTAACAATCTGTACAATGGTGCAAAAAATGTTAATTTACCTCTTGTGGTTGTTGAGATATGATTTTTTTAAATATTAAACTTTGACGACTTCCGGTTTGGACAGGAAGTAAAGTCAAATTGGGGTCATCTATTTGTAAATGTCTTTTGACAATTAATGGTCTGTACAATGGTACAAAAATTGTGAATTTACCTCTTGTGGTTGTTGAGATATGATTTTTTTTAAATGTTAAACTTTGACTTCCGGTTTGGACAGGAAGTAAAGGTCAAATTGGGGTCACCTTTTTGTAAATATTTTTTGACAATTAACGATCTGTATTGTGAATTTACCTCTTGTGGTTGTTGATATATGATTTTTTTAAACATTAAACTTTGACTTCCGGTTTGGACAGGAAGTAAGATCAAATTGGGGTCACCTTTGTGTAAATACTTTTCGACAATTAACAATCTATACAATAGTGCAAAAAATGTGAATTTACCTCTTGTGGTTGATGAGATATGATTTTTTTAAATATTAAACATTGACTTCCGGTTTGGACAGGAAGTAAAGGTCAAATTGGGTTCAACTTTTTGTAAATATTTTTTGACAATTAACGATCTGTACAATGGTGAAATAATTGTGAATTTATCTCTTGTGGTTGTTGAGATATGATTTTTTTAGATATTAAAATTTGACTTCCGGTTTGGACAGGAAGTAAAGGTCTAATTGGGGTCAACATTTTGTAAATATTTTTTGACAATTAACGATCTGTACAATGGTGAAAGAATTGTGAATTTATCTCTTGTGGTTGTTGAGATATGATTTTTTTAATATTAAACTTTGACTTCCGGTTTGGACAGGAAGTAAGGTCAAATTGGGGTCAACATTTTGTAAATATTTTGACAATTAACGACCTGTACAATGGTACAAAATTTGTGAATTTACCTCTTGTGGTTGTTGAAATATATGATTTTTTTTAAATATTAAATTTTGACTTCCGGTTTGGACAGGAAGTAAGGTCAAATTGGGGTCATCTTTTTGTAAATACTTTTCGACAATTAACAATCTATACAATAGTGCAAAAAATGTGAATTTACCTCTTGTGGTTGTTGAAATATGATTTTTTTAAATATTAAACTTTGACTTCCGGTTTGGACGGGAAGTAAGGTCAAATTGGGGTCAACATTTTGTAAATATTTTGACAATTAACGACCTGTACAATGGTACAAAAATTGTGAATTTACCTCTTGTGGTTGTTGAAATATGATTTTTTAAAAATATTAAACTTTGACTTCCGGTTTGGACAGGAAGTAAAGTCAAATTGGGGTCACCTTTTTGTAAATATTTTTTGACAATTAACGACCTGTACAATGGTACAAAAATTGTGAATTTACCTCTTGTGGTTGTTGAAATATGATTTTTTTAAATATTAAACTTTGACTTCCGGTTTGGACAGGAAGTAAGGTCAAATTGGGGTCACCTTTTTGTAAATAATTTTCTACCATTAACGATCTGTACAATGGTGCAAAAATTGTGAAGTTACCTCTTGTGGTTGTTGAGATATGATTTTTTTAAATATTAAACTTTGACTTCCGGTTTGGACAGGAAGTAAGGTCAAATTGGGGTCACTCTCAACTCGTGTTTCATCTACTTGTTACGTTCTAAGTACATGCCAAGTTTCACGTTCATGAGAAGTTTGCAAGTATGTGTTTGTTACCGGACAGTCATTGGGGAGAAGAAGAAGAAGTAAAAAAATAAAAATAAAAATAGAGATTGGTGTTTGTATTGACAAACACTAGGTGTTCGGGACGCGTAAAGGTCAAATTGGGGTCAACTTTGTTTAAATATTTTTTGACAATTAACGATCTGTACAATGGTGCAAAGATTGGGAATTTACCTCTTGTGGATGATTTTTGTTAATATTAAACTTTGACTTCCGGTTTGGACAGGAAGTAAAGGTAAATTGGGTCATGTTTTTGTAAATATTTTTGACACTAACGATCTGTACAATGGTCCAAAAACTGAATTTAATTCTTGTGGTTGTTGAGATATGATTTTATAAAAAATTAAACTTTGACTTCCGGTTTAGACAAGCAGTAAAGGTCAAATTGGGGTCACCTTTGTTTAAATATTTTTCGACAATTAACAATCTATACAATGGTGCAAAAATGTCAATTTACCTCTTGTGGTTGTTGAGATATGATTTTTTAATATTAAACTTTGACTTCCGGTTTGGACAGGAAGTAAAGGTCAAATTGGTCACCTTTAAAAATATTTTTTGACAAGTAACGATCTGTACAATAGTGCAAATATTGTGAATTTACCTCTTGTGATTGTTGTGATATGATATTTTTAAATATTAAACTTTGACTTCCGGTTTGGACAGGAAGTAAGGTCAAATTGGGGTCATCTTTTTGTAAATATTTTTTGACAATTAACGGTCTGTACAATGGTACAACAATTGTGAATTTACCTCTTGTGGTTGTTGAGATATGATTTTTTTTAATATTAAATTTTGACTTCCGGTTTGGACAGGAAGTAAGGTCAAATTGGGGTCACCTTTTTGTAAATATTTTTTGACAATTAACGACCTGTACAATGGTACAAAAATTGTGAATTTACCTCTTGTGGTTGTTGAAATATGATTTGTTTAAATATTAAACTTTGACTTCCGGTTTGGACAGGAAGTAAGGTCAAATTGGGGTCACCTTTTGGTAAATATTTTTTGACAATGATCTATAATGGTGCAAAAATTGTGAATTTACCTTTTGTGGTTGTTGAGATATGATATTTTTTAATATTAAACTTTGACTTCCGGTTTGGACAGGAAGTAAGGTCAAATTGGGGTCATCTTTTTGTAAATATTTTTTGACAATTAACGGTCTGTACAATGGTACAACAATTGTGAATTTACCTCTTGTGGTTGTTGAGATATGATTTTTTTAAATATTAAACTTTGACTTCCGGTTTGGACAGGAAGTAAGGTCAAATTGGGGTCACTCACAACTCGTGTTTCATCTACTTGTTAAGTTCTAAGTACATGCCAAGTTTCAAGTTCATGTGAAGTTTGCAAGTATGTGTTTGTAACCGGACAGTTATCGGGGAGAAGTAGAAGAAGAAGTAATAAAAACCGAACAAAAACAATATGTGTTTCGGGCACATGCCCGAACACCTAATAAGAAGAAGAAGAAGTAAAACTAGAGATAATTGGGTCACCTTTGTGTAAAATTGTTTTGACAAATAACGATCTGTACAATGGTGCAAATATTGTGAATTTACCTCTTGTGGAAGATTTTGTTTTAAATATTAAACTTTGACTTCCGGTTTAGACAGGAAGTAAAGGTCAAATTGGGGTCAACTTTGTGTAAAATTGTTTTGACAATTAACGATCTGTACAATGGTACAAAATTGTGAATTTACCTCTTGTGGTTGTTGAGATATGATTTATTTTAAATATTAAACATTGACTTCCGGTTTGGACAGGAAGTAAGGTCAAATTGGGTTCACCTTTTTAAAAATATTTTTTGACAATTAACGATCTGCACAATGGTACAAAAAATGTTAATTTACCTCTTGTAGTTGTTGAGATACGATTTATTTTAATATTAAACTTTGACTTCCGGTTTGGCAGGAAGTAAATGTCAAATTGGGGTCATGTTTTTGTAAATATTTTTGACAATTAACAATCTGTACAATGGTGCAAAAAATGTTAATTTACCTCTTGTGGTTGTTGAGATATAATTTTTTCAAATATTAAACTTTGACGACTTCCGGTTTGGACAGGAAGTAAAGTCAAATTGGGGTCATCTATTTGTAAATGTCTTTTGACAATTAATGGTCTGTACAATGGTACAAAAATTGTGAATTTACCTCTTGTGGTTGTTGAGATATGATTTTTTTTAAATGTTAAACTTTGACTTCCGGTTTGGACAGGAAGTAAAGGTCAAATTGGGGTCACCTTTTTGTAAATATTTTTTGACAATTAACGATCTGTATTGTGAATTTACCTCTTGTGGTTGTTGATATATGATTTTTTTAAACATTAAACTTTGACTTCCGGTTTGGACAGGAAGTAAGATCAAATTGGGGTCACCTTTGTGTAAATACTTTTCGACAATTAACAATCTATACAATAGTGCAAAAAATGTGAATTTACCTCTTGTGGTTGATGAGATATGATTTTTTTAAATATTAAACATTGACTTCCGGTTTGGACAGGAAGTAAAGGTCAAATTGGGTTCAACTTTTTGTAAATATTTTTTGACAATTAACGATCTGTACAATGGTGAAATAATTGTGAATTTATCTCTTGTGGTTGTTGAGATATGATTTTTTTAGATATTAAAATTTGACTTCCGGTTTGGACAGGAAGTAAAGGTCTAATTGGGGTCAACATTTTGTAAATATTTTTTGACAATTAACGATCTGTACAATGGTGAAAGAATTGTGAATTTATCTCTTGTGGTTGTTGAGATATGATTTTTTTAATATTAAACTTTGACTTCCGGTTTGGACAGGAAGTAAGGTCAAATTGGGGTCAACATTTTGTAAATATTTTGACAATTAACGACCTGTACAATGGTACAAAAATTGTGAATTTACCTCTTGTGGTTGTTGAAATATGATTTTTTTTAAATATTAAATTTTGACTTCCGGTTTGGACAGGAAGTAAGGTCAAATTGGGGTCATCTTTTTGTAAATACTTTTCGACAATTAACAATCTATACAATAGTGCAAAAAATGTGAATTTACCTCTTGTGGTTGTTGAAATATGATTTTTTTAAATATTAAACTTTGACTTCCGGTTTGGACGGGAAGTAGGTCACAAGTGGGGTCAACATTTTGTAAATATTTTGACAATTAACGACCTGTACAATGGTACAAAAATTGTGAATTTACCTCTTGTGGTTGTTGAAATATGATTTTTTAAAAATATTAAACTTTGACTTCCGGTTTGGACAGGAAGTAAAGTCAAATTGGGGTCACCTTTTTGTAAATATTTTTATACAATTAACGACCTGTACAATGGTACAAAAATTGTGAATTTACCTCTTGTGGTTGTTGAAATATGATTTTTTAAATATTAAACTTTGACTTCCGGTTTGGACAGGAAGTAATGTCAAATTGGGGTCACCTTTTTGTAAATAATTTTCTACCATTAACGATCTGTACAATGGTGCAAAAATTGTGAAGTTACCTCTTGTGGTTGTTGAGATATGATTTTTTTAAATATTAAACTTTGACTTCCGGTTTGGACAGGAAGTAAGGTCAAATTGGGGTCACTCAACTCGTGTTTCATCTACTTGTTACGTTCTAAGTACATGCCAAGTTTCACGTTCATGAGAAGTTTGCAAGTATGTGTTTGTTACCGGACAGTCATTGGGGAGAAGAAGAAGAAGTAAAAAAATAAAAATAAAAATAGAGATTGGTGTTTGTATTGACAAACACTAGGTGTTCGGGACGCGTAAAGGTCAAATTGGGGTCAACTTTGTTTAAATATTTTTTGACAATTAACGATCTGTACAATGGTGCAAAGATTGGGAATTTACCTCTTGTGGATGATTTTTGTTAATATTAAACTTTGACTTCCGGTTTGGACAGGAAGTAAAGGTAAAATTGGGGTCATGTTTTTGTAAATATTTTTGACAACAATCTGTACAATGGTCCAAAAACTGAATTTAATTCTTGTGGTTGTTGAGATATGATTTTATAAAAAATTAAACTTTGACTTCCGGTTTAGACAAGCAGTAAAGGTCAAATTGGGGTCACCTTTGTTTAAATATTTTTCGACAATTAACAATCTATACAATGGTGCAAAAATGTCAATTTACCTCTGTGGTTGTTGAGATATGATTTTTTTAATATTAAACTTTGACTTCCGGTTTGGACGGGAAGTAAAGGTCAAATTAGTCACCTTTAAAAAATATTTTTGACAAGTAACGATCTGTACAATAGTGCAAATATTGTGAATTTACCTCTTGTGATTGTTGTGATATGATATTTTAAATATTAAACTTTGACTTCCGGTTTGGACAGGAAGTAAGGTCAAATTGGGGTCATCTTTTTGTAAATATTTTTTGACAATTAACGGTCTGTACAATGGTACAACAATTGTGAATTTACCTCTTGTGGTTGTTGAGATATGATTTTTTTTAATATTAAATTTTGACTTCCGGTTTGGACAGGAAGTAAGGTCAAATTGGGGTCACCTTTTTGTAAATATTTTTTGACAATTAACGACCTGTACAATGGTACAAAAATTGTGAATTTACCTCTTGTGGTTGTTGAAATATGATTTGTTTAAATATTAAACTTTGACTTCCGGTTTGGACAGGAAGTAAGGTCAAATTGGGGTCACCTTTTTGTAAATAATTTTCTACCATTAACGATCTGTACAATGGTGCAAAAATTGTGAAGTTACCTCTTGTGGTTGTTGAAATATGATTTTTTTAAATATTAAAATTTGACTTCCGGTTTGGACAGGAAGTAAGGTCAAATTGGGGTCACTCTCAACTCGTTTTTCATCTACTTGTTACGTTCTAAGTACATGCCAAGTTTCACGTTCATGAGAAGTTTGCAAGTATGTGTTTGTTACCGGACAGTCATTGGGGAGAAGAAGTAAAAAAATAAAAATAAAAATAGAGATTGGTGTTTGTATTGACAAACACTAGGTGTTCGGGACGCGTAAAGGTCAAATTGGGGTCAACTTTGTTTAAATATTTTTTGACAATTAACGATCTGTACAATGGTGCAAAGATTGGGAATTTACCTCTTGTGGATGATTTTTGTTAATATTAAAACTTTGACTTCCGGTTTGGACAGGAAGTAAAGGTAAAATTGGGGTCATGTTTTTGTAAATATTTTTGACAACAATCTGTACAATGGTGCAAAAACTGAATTTAATTCTTGTGGTTGTTGAGATATGATTTTATAAAAAATTAAACTTTGACTTCCGGTTTAGACAAGCAGTAAAGGTCAAATTGGGGTCACCTTTGTTTAAATATTTTTCGACAATTAACAATCTATACAATGGTGCAAAAATGTCAATTTACCTCTTGTGGTTGTTGAGATATGATTTTTTTTTAATATTAAACTTTGACTTCCGGTTTGGACGGGAAGTAAAGGTCAAATTGGGGTCACCTTTAAAAAAATATTTTTTGACAAGTAACGATCTGTACAATAGTGCAAATATTGTGAATTTACCTCTTGTGATTGTTGTGATATGATATTTTTAAATATTAAACTTTGACTTCCGGTTTGGACAGGAAGTAAGGTCAAATTGGGGTCACCTTTTTGTAAATATTTTTTTGACATTTAACGATCTGTACAATGGTACAAAAATTGTGAATTTACCTTTTGTGGTTGTTGAGATATGATTTTTTTAAATATTAAACTTTGACTTCCGGTTTGGACAGGAAGTAAGGTCAAATTGGGTCACTTTTTGGTAAATATTTTTTGACAATTCACGATCTGTACAATGGTGCAAAAATTGTGAATTTAACTCTTGTGGTTGTTGAGATATGATATTTTTAAATATTAAACTTTGACTTCCGGTTTGGACAGGAAGTAAGGTCAAATTGGGGTCACCTTTTTGTAAATATTTGTTGACAATTAACGATCTGTACAATGGTACAAAAATTGTGAATTTACCTCTTGTGGTTGTTGAGATATAATTTTGTTCAATATTAAACTTTGACGACTTCCGGTTTGGACAGGATGTAAGGTCAAATTGGGGTCACTCACAACTCGTTTTTCATCTACTTGTTAAGTTCTAAGTACATGCCAAGTTTCAAGTTCATGTGAAGTTTGCAAGTATGTGTTTGTTACCGGACAGTTATCGGGGAGAAGAAGAAGAAGTAATAAAAACCGAACAAAAACAATATGTGTTTCGGGCTCATGCCCGAACACCTAATAAGAAGAAGAAGAAGTAAAACTAGAGATAATTGGGTCACCTTTGTGTAAAATTGTTTTGACAAATAACGATCTGTACAATGGTGCAAATATTGTGAATTTACCTCTTGTGGAAGATTTTGTTTTAAATATTAAACTTTGACTTCCGGTTTAGACAGGAAGTAAAGGTCAAATTGGGGTCAACTTTTTGTAAATATTTTTTGACAATTAACGATCTGTACAATGGTGAAAGAATTGTGAATTTATCTCTTGTGGTTGTTGAGATATGATTTTTTTAAATATTAAACTTTGACTTCCGGTTTGGACAGGAAGTAAGGTCAAATTGGGGTCAACATTTTGTAAATATTTTGACAATTAACGACCTGTACAATGGTACAAAAATTGTGAATTTACCTCTTGTGGTTGTTGAAATATGATGTTTTTTAAATATTAAACTTTGACTTCCGGTTTGGACAGGAAGTAAGGTTAAGTGGGGTCACCTTTTTGTAAATATTGTTTGACAATTAACGACCTGTACAATGGTACAAAAATTGTGAATTTACCTCTTGTGGTTGTTGAAATATGATTTTTTTAAATATTAAACTTTGACTTCCGGTTTGGACAGGAAGTAAAGTCAAATTGGGGTCACCTTTTTGTAAATATTTTTTTGACATTTAACGATCTGTACAATGGTACAAAAATTGTGAATTTACCTTTTGTGGTTGTTGAGATATGATTTTTTTAAATATTAAACTTTGACTTCCGGTTTGGACAGGAAGTAAGGTCAAATTGGGTCACTTTTTGGTAAATATTTTTTGACAATTCACGATCTGTACAATGGTGCAAAAATTGTGAATTTAACTCTTGTGGTTGTTGAGATATGATATTTTTAAATATTAAACTTTGACTTCCGGTTTGGACAGGAAGTAAGGTCAAATTGGGGTCACCTTTTTGTAAATATTTGTTGACAATTAACGATCTGTACAATGGTACAAAAATTGTGAATTTACCTCTTGTGGTTGTTGAGATATAATTTTGTTCAATATTAAACTTTGACGACTTCCGGTTTGGACAGGATGTAAGGTCAAATTGGGGTCACTCACAACTCGTTTTTCATCTACTTGTTAAGTTCTAAGTACATGCCAAGTTTCAAGTTCATGTGAAGTTTGCAAGTATGTGTTTGTTACCGGACAGTTATCGGGGAGAAGAAGAAGAAGAAGTAATAAAAACCGAACAAAAACAACAATATGTGTTTCGGCTCATGCCCGAACACCTAATAAGAAGAAGAAGAAGTAAAACTAGAGATAATTGGGTCACCTTTGTGTAAAATTGTTTTGACAAATAACGATCTGTACAATGGTGCAAATATTGTGAATTTACCTCTTGTGGAAGATTTTGTTTTAAATATTAAACTTTGACTCGGTTTAGACAGGAAGTAAGGTCAAATTGGGGTCAACTTTTTGTAAATATTTTTTTGACAATTAACGATCTGTACAATGGTGAAAGAATTGTGAATTTATCTCTTGTGGTTGTTGAGATATGATTTTTTAAAATATTAAACTTTGACTTCCGGTTTGGACAGGAAGTAAGGTCAAATTGGGGTCAACATTTTGTAAATATTTTGACAATTAACGACCTGTACAATGGTACAAAAATTGTGAATTTACCTCTTGTGGTTGTTGAAATATGATTTTTTTTAAATATTAAACTTTGACTTCCGGTTTGGACAGGAAGTAAGGTCAAATTGGGGTCATCTTTTTGTAAATATTTTTTGACAATTAACCGTCTGTACAATGGTACAACAATTGTGAATTTACCTCTTGTGGTTGTTGAGATATGATTTTTTTAAATATTAAATTTTGACTTCCGGTTTGGACAGGAAGTAAGGTCAAATTGGGGTCACCTTTTTGTAAATATTTTGTGACAATTAACGACCTGTACAATGGTACAAAATTGTGAATTTACCTCTTGTGGTTGTTGAAATATGATTTTTAAATATTAAACTTTGACTTCGGTTTGGACAGGTAGTAAAGTCAAATTAGGGTCACTCTTTTGTAAATAATTTTCACCATTAACGATCTGTACAATGGTGCAAAATTGTGAAGTTACCTCTTGTGGTTGTTGAGATATGATTTTTAAATATTAAACTTTGACTTCCGGTTTGGACAGGAAGTAAGGTCAAATTGGGGTCCTCTCAACTCGTGTTTCATCTACTTGTTACGTTCTAAGTACATGCCAAGTGTCACGTTCATGAGAAGTTTGCAAGTATGTGTTTGTTACCGGACAGTCATTGGGGAGAAAAGAAGAAGAAGTAAAACTAGAGCTTAAGTGTTTGTTAGAACAAAACACATGGTGTTCGAGTCAACTTCCGGTTCAATCAAATTATCCAACGATGATGTCAATATCATATTGTGCAAGGGTTTATCATCTTTTATAACAATATCAATTTCATGTTCATAAGACATATCAATTTTGCATTAGAATGTGTTGAATTTTAACTTCCTGTTTGGACAGGAAGCAAAGTCAGATTAGGTGGTTTGACGGCTCACATGACCTCCTCATGATTATGAAAAAATAACAAATTTGTCAACTTATACATCAAATTGAAGCTATGAGATATCACCTTTTAAAATTTGTAAAATCGTTACTTCTTGTGCCACTAATTGGACCAATTGCCAAAGCATTTATTGTAACTCATTTCACAAGAATTACAAGTTATTAATGTAAGGAATTCAATTATGTTTCATGTTTTCTAATAGGTCATTTAGTTCTTGAGATATTGGCTGTTGAACTTGGAAAAGTTGTGAGATTTAAGCAATAAATTAGAAATAAACAAGTGTGACTTGGAACACAATGTTTTTTATTTTAAATATTGACACTAGCCCAACACATGCTTTTCCAAAACCATGCTAGATGATAAATCAACATTAAAAATCACTCATATGAAAATAGTTTGCCAGGGTTGTAGGTAGCCAGATCAACCTATTCAACGTTATTATAGGCATAAAGTCACAAAGTTGATTTAGGATAGAAGGGGACTACATGTATAGTAACTGGATTAAACTTGGCTGCAAATTCAAAGAGCAGGAACTGTGGGTTAAATTGTTAGGGAGAGTTGGGGTTACTGAAGACACTGAAGCATGGAAGACCATATAAATATTTCCCTTTTCCTTTCCTTTCCTTCAGCTAATTAGCCTTTCATTAGAAAACAAGCTTATAACTACTACATGATAAAGTTGGAAGAAAGCTTACATCCGTGCTTTCCATCTTCCACTGCCCCCCGCAGAAGAGTTGTCATAAAGTAAATAATTCCCAATTAAAAAAAATTAAATGTAATTATATCCACTGGATCAAATCTGATAATTGGTTGCCCTTTTTCAGTTTGTATATGAAAACCTTTCAATTTTAGATTTAAATGAAGCCAACATTGGTATTTATCTCTTGGTATTAAGTCTTGTACAAAAATAAATTTCATCTATATTTATAATATACTTCACTTTCAGGTTAAGTTTATAACAAAAATATAATGATAAATTGAATTGACAATGATAGTGACACTGTAATCAAGGATCTCCTTATTGTGACATGTTAAACTGTCTTTGTTTCTCACCTATACTGAAAATAATTAATAAAATTGGAAAACAAATTCTACATTGATGTTTACATTTTCAAGGTTGTACACATGATTGGCAAAATGTCTGTAGCTGCATCCATACTACAGAATTACAACCTAAAGATCAGATGCCATTTTGTACATAAATTGTTAGACATTGAAATAATCAAAGAAGTTGTATGGGTGCTTGTAAATTGCTAATAAAGCAATGAAATACATATTTATTTTAACTCTGTTGGGTTTAGAACCCCTTT
>CM055816.1:602118-620472 GCA_029582265.1 Zoroaster sp. YZ-2022
ACCCCTCCCCATATTTATAGGTTTTAGGTCGAAATTATGCATTTGCGTTATTTCATCATAAATATTTCGCATTTGGGGGTTTGATTGCTATGCGGAACTCTTCTCCTAAAACAGCTATTTTTTAAAGGGAAAAATTAGCCATAACCTGCTGTTGGTATTATTAAAGTATTGGTGGGATACAATTTATTTTAAAAACATAAAATTTCTGCACGCTTCATAGTCTGAGCTCATTTGATGTTTATTTAAATTTACGGATCCTGGTTATTTGTGCAGTTTATTTGACTGTTTGCTTTTGGTTGGATTTCTTTCTTTCTTTCTTTTTTTCTTTTTTTTTAAATGTAAGTGTACCCTAATTATCCAACGTTAGCATTGTTCTCAAAATGGATTTGACCCGAGGTGGGCCGTATGAGCCGAGGTGGAATATGCCAAAATAATTAACACTATTGAGTATAGGTATTTTGATAGTAGACAGATAGTGGACCACATAATAACAAGAATAGCACAACTGGAAACTAATATTACTCCTTGGCCCGCTTAGCCCAGTGGGGTTCCATCAACCCAAGGGAGTTGGGTCTTGTTGAAATTACGTAGGAGTTGGGACCCAACGATTGGGGTCGTAGCGGCCATATAATTACATATTGGCCCGTATTCACCAATTTATACGGTGATACAGCTAAAACAGCTAGTCACATTATGAGATAAATAACCTAAAATAACACTGGCATACCCAGTAAAATCATCATCCGGTGAGAAAGATCATTTATGTGAATAGAAATGTTTGAGTTGCAGTCAAAATACATAAGTGGTTCACTTGCGTAAGTATAAACTGCCGCAGATATTCTTCAACTATTGGAAGGGGGGCGTAAACATTTCTTTTGATAACATGACCCATTTCGTTATGGATTTTCAGGTTCAGGTTATTATGCTTTTGTGTTTAAAATAATATTTCCCATTTTTGGGGGTTTGATTGCAATATGGAACTATTGCTTATATGTATGACAACATATTTTCCAAGTTTGATGACCAACGGATAAAAATTCATGAAAATATGGGGAACATACTATATTTGACCAACAATTCCTAAAAATTCCCCCTAAATTTGTATCACGCTCCTGCAGTGACCTTTGACAGTTGTTATGACCTCATCCAATACATTTTGTGGAACTTTACATCCACAAGGCTTTTTAATATCGGCTGAACATTAAAGAAAATATGGAGGTTTCCCCTGTGTTCTGAGAATGCCAAAAAGCGCACACTTGCTGTCATTATTATGCGTAGGAAAACATTGCCTTTAACCTGCCGTGGATATTCTATTGGAGAGGTGAACAATTTTCTTAGAAAAAACAACAACATGGTACTTGAGTTCCGTAAAGTTACCCCTTTCTCTGTAGATGTTCTGTCTATATTATATTATCCCCAGGGAAAAATTTCCTATAAACTGCCGTAGATAATTTTCCACTTCCTGTTTAACATTTTCTCTTTATAACATGAAACTTTAGTTCCGCACTCGTAAAGTACACTCTTTATGACAAGTGTATGTCGCTTGGAAGAAATACCGATACTTTAAATCGTCGATATATATGCTAGCTATCAGAAGGTATACCATTTTCTCTTCATAACATGAAACTGAGTTCCGCAACCGTATATATTTCCCCTCGTAACATGTTGTTCATGATGCCTTTGCTTTAATGGTATATCCCATAGCCTTGAAGGCCGTTGGGGGCGACATCTTGATGGCTTATAGTCGTTTCTGTGGGTGATACTATTACACTTGGTGGCACCCATCTCCTCTCCAAGTGTTGCTTAATTAGCTACCAGAGACACCGGGGTAAACCCCTACTCTTGCACGATAAGTGTCATTATGGGTTCTTTAACGTGCACTGATGTTTATAGTACACGGGACCTACGGCTTAACGTCCCATCCGAAGGACGAAGCAATTACGGTTAAGTGTCTTGCTCAAGGACACAAGCGCCGCGACCGACCAGGCTGGGATTCGAACCCACATTCTGACAACACCAGAACTTGAATCCGACGCACTAGACCGCTCGGCCACGACACTCCAAGACACTGCTTTAATACAACATGCATAATTCCCAGGGGCTCACAATGCGAAACATTCGATTTTCTCCTCATAGATATAAACCTATAGGTTTTCCCGGTCAATTTCGGCAAATAAGCAGCGAATTTAAACACCGTGTCATTCTGTTTCGTGCGAAATTGAATGCTGCTCAAAATCATCATTCAATTTCGTTTTATGAGTAGGCAATAGTACTCTTGCGTCATGCAATTTAAACAAAATAATCATCCAATTTAACAGCATTAAGGAGCTTTTGGCGGCGCGTATTTGGTCATTCAAATCCATTGTTGGCAGGCATTTTTGGAATTTGTGCAACTTAATTGACGCTTTGTTAAAATTCATTCAACTTTAGTTTCCCATAGATTTTTAATGGAAAAATAAGAAACCAGGATAACAATCATACATACACACTCAATACACAACAATAAAACAGGTTAGAAACAGTCCAATAAAACATAATGTTTCCAAAATACAGAATTAGGCCCAGGTCAGAAAACCAATAGATCCTAATCAGAGAATAAACAAAACAAAGTATGATAAAAAAAAGACCGATAGGCACTATATGTACGAGAAACACACATGAATAAAGAAAACAAAGTTTGAATAAAAGTATAAATATGAAATATGTGCACTACTAAAAAAGAAAACGACGTAGGCCCAATATGCTAAATGTAATGCTAAATGAATTCTACGTAGGCCCAATATGCTAAATATAATGCTAAATGAATTCTACGTAGGCCCAATATGCTAAATATAATGCTAAATGAATTCTACGTAGGCCCAATATGCTAAATATAATGCTAAATGAATTCTATGTAGGCCCAATATGCTAAATATAATGCTAAATGAATTCTACGTAGGCCCAATATGCTAAATATAATGCTAAATGAATTCTACGTAGGCCCTATATGCTAAATATAATGCTAAATGAATTCGAAGTAGGCCCTATAATATTATGCTAAATATAATGCTAAATGAATTCGACGTAGGCTCAATATGCTAAATAAATTCTACGTAGGCCCAATATGCTAAATATAATGCTAAATAAATTCTACGTAGGCCCAATATGCTAAATATAATGCTAAATGAATTCGAAGTAGGCCCTATAATATTATGCTAAATATAATGCTAAATGAATTCGACGTAGGCCCAATATGCTAAATATAATGCTAAATGAATTTCCATGCCTGAAAATGATTGAATGTTTGTATTCTTAATTTAAGATACAGTAGCAATTGGAGAAGCAAAATCGCTTTAATATGAATGGTTGAAAGTGAAATTGGCTGCTTATTTGCCGAAATTGACCGCGTAAATCTATAATTCCCATTTTTGCGAAATTGATTGCCTGTATAAAACGAAATTGAAAATGAAACTCGAGTACAAATCCTCATTCAAGACATGAATGAATTCGATAAATTCGACGTAGGCCCAATGTGCTAAATTAATTTGCATGCCTAAAAATGATATTGAATGTTTGAATTCTTAATTCAAGATACAGTAGCAATTGGAGGACGGAATCTCCCTACGAGGCCATCGAGAGATCGTTAAACACGATACTGTTCCACAGGACATCAGTTTCTACATCAGCGATATTTGGCTACAACTACTACGGACCGAAGGATCTTCTATATCCAAAGCCCACAACCCACCCCGAACTGAGGGATCTCCTATACCATAGGCCCTTAGACAACTTAGTAACACTGATCGCTATAATGTGAAACTGACCCTACCCACTCCTTCGCAAAGAAAATTTCTGACACCCTCGTCAGAATTCATAATTACTAGCACCTTAACCACATGGGTGCTCTAATTGTACCCGCTCGAGATGCAAAACCTGTTTGTATCTCAAACCTCCTCATAATGTGAAAAGCCACAGTACTATCCTCACCTACACAATCAGAACAAAATCCCAGTGTGACACGCCCAATTGTTTATGTAATCTGATGTAAAAGATGTGGTATACAACAAAGACAATGACAAAGACAAAATTATATCTCCGCTTTGCCAACCATTTCTCCTCTGTGAAAACAAGAAATCCATACGCTGTAGTAATCCACTTCGATCCACAACTAATGAGAATACGTCTTTTTGTTAGGTGTTCGGGTATGTGCCCGAAACACTTATTGTTTTTGTTCGTTTTTTTTTAGGTGTTCGGGTTTGTGCCCGAAACACCTATTGTTTTAGTTCGTTTTTTTTTAGGTGTTCGGGTCTGTGCCCGAAACACCTATTGTTTTTGTTCGGTTTTTTTTCTTCTCCTTCTTTTCCGGATCGATTGTCTACAAAAAAACACATACTTGCAAACTTCACATGAACTTGAAACTTGGCATATACTTAGAACATAACACGTAGATGAAACATAATTTGTGACGTCATTATTAGGTCATCAGATATCGAATTACGATAAATCAAATTTTAATATTAAAAATAAGTAATATCTCAACAACCACAAGAGGTAAATTCACAATTTTTGTACCATTGTACAGACTGTTAATTCTCTAAACATATTTACAAAAAGGTGACCCCAATCTGACCTTACTTCTTGTCCAAACCGGAAGTCAAAATGTAATATTAAAAAAATCATATCTCAACAACCACAACAGGTAAATTCACAGTTTTTACACCATTGTACAGATTGTTAATTGTCAAAAAATATTTACACAAAGGTGACCCCAATTTGACCTTACTTCCTGTCCAAACCGGAAGTCAAAGTTTAATATTTAAAAAAATCATATCCCAACAACCACAAGAGGTAAATTCACAATTTTTGTACCATTGTACAGATCGTTAATTGTCAAAAAATATTTGCAAAAAGGTGACCCCAATTTGACCTTACTTCCTGTCCAAACCCGAAGTCAAAGTTTAATATTTAAAAAAAATCATATCTCAACAACCACAAGAGGTAAATTCACAATGTTTGTACCATTGTACAGATCGTTAATTGTCAAAACATATTTTTTTATTATTATGGTTTATTAAAAAATCTGCTCATTGCAGCCTACCGGCTTAAAAATATAAAGAATACATACAAATTAAAATTAAGTAAACAGTATGAACCAGATAAAAAATGAATCTAAAAAAGAAATCAATCAGGTACATACAAAGTACATAGAATATTGCACAGCAAAAAGTACACTCATCACCATTATCATTATTATCATTATTACCACTATTATTACTATTATTATTATTATTATTATTATTATCATCAAAAGGACATGAGAAACCACATTAAAAATTCTATTACAAATTTATTACAAAAAATTACAAGGATGGTGGGAGTGAGCTGAGAAAATTATTGACAAGTCTGTTGAAATAGGGGACTGGACTGTTACTGAGAAGAGCAGTTTTACATGTTACTTCATGAAGAGTTCTTCTAATTCTGAGATTCATAGAATGAGAGCTTTTGGATTTGACAAACCATTCATTAAATTTATTTGAGTTGTATGATTTTAATGCAAAAGTAGTACAAAGTGTGATTCTTCTAATATATAAAGGTTCCAGGCCCAAGGTAGTTAATGCTTGATTATAATGAATATATTTATTACCTAAAATGATGCGAGACGTTCTTTTTTGGATGGATTCTAATTGGTCAGAAAGAGTGAGGGAAATACCTGAATGCCATAATGGAGCTGCATATTCTACAATGGGTCTGATATAACCCTTATATACAGTCACTAGTTCGTCATTAGTGAGACCATTCTTTTTTAATTTCCTCAACATGAAAAGTTTTCTGATGGCTTTATTAACTACGTTACCAATGTGCATATCCCATTTCAAATTATGTTGGAAGGTGACACCTAATAATTTAGCACTATGAACCTGTTGAAGTTGAACATCTAATATAGAAAATTGAGCAACAGGGGGTTCCCTCCTGCCAAAATAGATTTGCATGATTTGACATTTCGAGGGGTTCAAGGAAAGTTTATTTTTTACCGCCCAATTATTCAGATTGTTTAAATCATCCTGAATCTTGCTAGCAACATTGATGTGCCTATTTTCACTAAGTGTAAGATCGTCCACATATTTCCAGCATTTACTGTGAACAGGATCAGCAGAACTATTAATACAAGCAAGAAAAATCACCGGACCTAATTTGGTACCCTGTGGGACACCATCTGAAAGGATTTGCCAGTCAGAAAAGGTCTGTTTATACTTGACCCTTTGTTGCCGATCACTTAGGAAATTAGCAATCCAATGTACAATAGCTGGAGACACATCCAAATCCAGAAGGTTTTTGATAGCTATTACATGATTAACCATGTCAAAAGCTTTAGTGAAATCTGTTAAAACGAGAAAACCAATATTATTTGAAATACTAGCACCAGTAACTAAGTGATGGTAAACATCTACAAGGCAATGGGTGGTGGATAACCCTTTCTGGTTACCAAATTGTCTTTTATCTACCTTAGGTTGAATTGTCTTCATGACCCATTTACAAATAAATCCTTCAGCAATTTTGGCTAATAATGGGGTTAAAGAGATGGGCCTAAGTTTGTCCAATGTGGGCGGAGATTGCTTTGGAATGGGAACAATGTTTGCTTGTTTCCACTGAACTGGAACAATACCCTGGGATAAAGAAGTATTAATGATATCAGTAACAGGAATACTCAGCTCATAAGCAAATTCCTGAAGGATTCTGGCAGGTAAGTTATCAGGACCACCAGATTTGGAAACGGAGATTCTTTTTAGTTCATTATAGACTTCCCAGGGTTCAACCCGGGGAGGTGGCTCATGTGATGGTAAGTAAGCTGGTAGTTCGTGAAAATTCAGAGGATTGTGAGATTTACAAAAAGTGACCCCAATTTGACCTTACTTCTTGTCCAAACCGGAAGTCAAAGTTTAATATTTAAAAAAATCATATCTCAACAACCACAAGAGGTAAATTCACAATTTTTGTACCATTGTACAGATCGTTAATTGTCCAAAAATATTTACAAAAAGATGACCCCAATTTGACCTTACTTCCTGTCCAAACCGGAAGTCAAAGTTTAATATTTAAAAAAATCCTATCTCATCAACCACAAGAGGTAAATTGAAATTTTTTGCGCCATTGTATAGATTGTTAATTATCGAAACATGTTTACACAAAGATGACCCCAATTTGACCTTAATTCCTGTCCTAACCGAAAGTCAAAGTTTAATATTTTAAAAATTCATATCTCAACAACCACAAGAGGTAAATTCACAGTTTTTGCACCATTATACAGATAGTTAATTGTCAAAAGTATTTACAAAAACATGACCCCAATTTGACCTTTACTTCCTGTCCAACCCGGAAGTCAAAGTTTAATATTAAAATGATTTCTAAATTCAATATTGTATTGTATTCAAGTAAACTTCTCGCGAGAACTTCAGCAGACGTTAACATTTGACTTTTTCCAACACTTCGAATTGATGATGTCACCATTTTAACTTCATCCGAACACCTGGTTTTTGTTGTGACAAAAACGTATATCTAGTTCTTCTCCTTCTTCTTCTCCCCATAGATTGTCTAAAAAAAACACATACTTGCAAACTTCACATGAACTTGAAACTTGGCATATACTTAGAACATAACACGTAGATGAAACATAATTTGTGACGTCATTATTAGGTCATCAGATATCGAATTACGATAAATCAAAGGTAAATATTTTAAAAAATCATATCTCAACAACCACAAGAGGTAAATTCACAATTTTTGTACCATTGTACAGACCGTTAATTGTCCCAAAAAAATATTTACAAAAAGATGACCCCAATTTAACCTTACTTCCTGCCCAAACCGAAAGTCAAAGTTTAATATTTAAAAAAATCATATCTCAACAACCACAAGAGGTAAATTGAAATTTTTGTACCATTGTATAGATTGTTAAGTGTGGAAAAATATTTACATTAAGGTGACCCCAATTTGACCTTACTTCCTGTCCAAACCGGAAGTCAAAGTTTAATATTTTAAAAAATCATATCTCAACAACCACAACAGGTAAATTCACAGTTTTTGCACCATTGTACAGATTGTTAATTGTCAAAAAATATTTACACAAAGGTGACCCCAATTTGACCTTACTTCCTGTCCAAACCGGAAGTCAAAGTTTAATATTAAAAAGAAAATCATATCTCAACCACAACAGGTAAATTCACAGTTTTTGTACCATTGTATAGATTGTTAATTGTGGAAAAATATTTACACGAAGGTGACCCCAATTTGACCTTACTTCCTGTCCAAACCCGACGTCAAAGTTTAATATTTAAAAAATCATATCTCAACAACCACAACAGGTAAATTCACAGTTTTTTCACCCTTGTACAGATAGTTAATTGTCAAAAAATATTTACACAAAGGTAACCCCAATTTGACCTTACTTCCTGTCCAAACCGGAAGTCAAAGTTTAATATTTAAAAAAATCATATCTCAACAACCACAAGAGGTAAATTCACAATTTTTGTACCATTGTACAGATCGTTAATTGTCAAAAAATATTTACAAAGTGACCCTAATTTGACCTTACTTCCTGTCCAAACCTGAAGTCAAAGTTTAATATTTAAATAAATCCTTTCTGAACAACCACAAGAGGTAAATTGACATTTGTTGGACCATTATATAGATTGTTAATTGTCGAAAAATATTTACACAAAGTTGACCCCAATTTGACCTTACTTCCTGTCCAAACCGGAAGTGAAAGTTTAATATTTAAAAAAATATATATCTCAACAACCACAAGAGGTAATTTCACAATTTTTGTACCATTGTACAGATCGTTAATTGTCAAAACATATTTACAAAAAGTAACCCCAATTTGACCTTACTTCCTGTCAAAACCGTAAGTCAAAGTTTAATATTTAAAAAAATCATATCTCAACAACCACAAGAGGTAAATTCACAATTTTTGTACCATTGTACAGATCGTTCATTGTCCAAAAATATTTACAAAAAGATGACCCCAATTTGACCTTACTTCCTGTCCAAACCGGAAGTCAAAGTTTAATATTTAAAAAAATCATATCTCAACAACCACAAGAGGTAAATTCACAATTTTTGTACCATTGTACAGACCGTTAATTGTCAAAAAATATTTACAAAAAGGTGACCCCAATTTGACCTTACTTCCTGTCCAAACCCGAAGTCAAAGTTTAATATTAAAAAAATCATATCTCAACAACCACAACAGGTAAATTCACAGTTTTTTCACCCTTGTACAGATTGTTAATTGTCAAAAAATACTTACACAAAGGTAACTAATTTGACCTTACTTCCTGTCCAAACCGGAAGTGAAAGTTTAATATTTAAAAAAATCATATCTCAACAACCACAACAGGTAAATTCACAATTTTTGTACCATTGTACAGATCGTTAATTGTCAAAAAATATTTACAAAAAGGTGACCCCAATTTGACCTTACTTCCTGTCCAAACCTGAAGTCAAAGTTTAATATTTAAAAAAAATCCTATCTCAACAACCACAAGAGGTAAATTGACATTTGTTGGACCATTATATAGATTGTTAATTGTCGAAAAATATTTACACAAAGTTGACCCCAATTTGACCTTACTTCCTGTCCAAACCGGAAGTGAAAGTTTAATATTTAAAAAAATATATATCTCAACAACCACAAGAGGTAATTTCACAATTTTTGTACCATTGTACAGATCGTTAATTGTCAAAACATATTTACAAAAAGTAACCCCAATTTGACCTTACTTCCTGTCAAAACCGTAAGTCAAAGTTTAATATTTAAAAAAATCATATCTCAACAACCACAAGAGGTAAATTCACAATTTTTGTACCATTGTACAGATCGTTCATTGTCCAAAAATATTTACAAAAAGATGACCCCAATTTGACCTTACTTCCTGTCCAAACCGGAAGTCAAAGTTTAATATTTAAAAAAATCATATCTCAACAACCACAAGAGGTAAATTCACAATTTTTGTACCATTGTACAGACCGTTAATTGTCAAAAAATATTTACAAAAAGGTGACCCCAATTTGACCTTACTTCCTGTCCAAACCCGAAGTCAAAGTTTAATATTAAAAAAATCATATCTCAACAACCACAACAGGTAAATTCACAGTTTTTTCACCCTTGTACAGATTGTTAATTGTCAAAAAATACTTACACAAAGGTAACCCCAATTTGACCTTACTTCCTGTCCAAACCGGAAGTGAAAGTTTAATATTTAAAAAAATCATATCTCAACAACCACAACAGGTAAATTCACAATTTTTGTACCATTGTACAGATCGTTAATTGTCAAAAAATATTTACAAAAAGGTGACCCCAATTTGACCTTACTTCCTGTCCAAACCTGAAGTCAAAGTTTAATATTTAAAAAAAATCCTATCTCAACAACCACAAGAGGTAAATTGGCATTTGTTGGACCATTATATAGATTGTTAATTGTCGAAAAATATTTACACAAAGTTGACCCCAATTTGACCTTACTTCCTGTCCAAACCGGAAGTGAAAGTTTAATATTTAAAAAAATCATATCTCAACAACCACAAGAGGTAAATTCACAATTGTACCATTGTACAGATCGTTAATTGTCCAAAAATATTTACAAAAAGATGACCCCAATTTGACCTTACTTCCTGTCCAAACCGGAAGTCAAAGTTTAATATTTAAAAAAATCATATCTCAACAACCACAAGAGGTAAATTGACATTTTTTGCGCCATTGTATAGATTGTTAATTATCGAAACATGTTTACGCAAAGTTGACCCCAATTTGACCTTACTTCCTGTCCAAACCGGAAGTCAAAATTTAATATTTAAAAAAAATCATATCTCAACCACAACAGGTAAATTCACAGTTTTTGTACCATTGTATAGATTGTTAATTGTCAAAAAATATTTACACAAAGGTGACCCCAATTTGACCTTACTTCCTGTCCAAACCGGAAGTCAAAGTTTAATATTTAAAAAAATCATATCTCAACAACCACAACAGGTAAATTCACAGTTTTTTCACCCTTGTACAGATTGTTAATTGTCAAAAAATATTTACACAAAGGTAACCCCAATTTGACCTTACTTCCTGTCCAAACCGGAAGTCAAAGTTTAATATTTAAAAAAATCATATCTCAACAACCACAAGAGGTAAATTCACAATTGTTGTACCATTGTACAGATCGTTAATTGTCAAAAAATATTTACAAAAAGGTGACCCCAATTTGACCTTACTGCCTGTCCAAACCTGAAGTCAAAGTTTAATATTTAAAAAAAATCCTATCTCAACAACCACAAGAGGTAAATTGACATTTGTTGGACCATTATATAGATTGTTAATTGTCGAAAAATATTTACACAAAGTTGACCCCAATTTGACCTTACTTACTGTCCAAACCGGAAGTCAAAGTTTAATATTTTAAAAAATCATATCTCAACAACCACAACAGGTAAATTCGCAGTTTTTGCACCATTGTACAGATTGTTAATTGTCAAAAAATATTTACACAAAGGTGACCCCAATTTGACCTTACTTCCTGTCCAAACCGGAAGTGAAAGTTTAATATTTAAAAAAATATATATCTCAACAACCACAAGAGGTAATTTCACAATTTTTGTACCATTGTACAGATCGTTAATTGTCAAAACATATTTACAAAAAGTAACCCCAATTTGACCTTACTTCCTGTCAAAACCGGAAGTCAAAGTTTAATATTTAAAAAAATCATATCTCAACAACCACAAGAGGTAAATTCACAATTTTTGTACCATTGTACAGATCGTTAATTGTCAAAAAATATTTACAAAAGGTGATTTAATTTGACCTTACTTCCTGTCCAAACCCGAAGTCAAAGTTTAATATTTAAAAAAATCATATCTCAACAACCACAAGAGGTAAATTGACATTTGTTGGACCATTATATAGATTGTTAATTGTCGAAAAATATTTACACAAAGTTGACCCCAATTTGACCTTACTTCCTGTCCAAACCGGAAGTGAAAGTTTAATATTTAACAAAATATATATCTCAACAACCACAAGAGGTAAATTCACAATTTTTGTACCATTGTACAGATCGTTAATTGTCAAAACATATTTACAAAAAGTAACCCCAATTTGACCTTACTTCCTGTCAAAACCGGAAGTCAAAGTTTAATATTTAAAAAAATCATATCTCAACAACCACAAGAGGTAAATTGACATTTTTTGCGCCATTGTATAGATTGTTAATTATCGAAACATGTTTACACAAAGTTGACCCCAATTTGACCTTACTTCCTGTCCAAACCGGAAGTCAAAATTTAATATTTAAAAAAAATCATATCTCAACCACAACAGGTAAATTCACAGTTTTTGTACCATTGTATAGATTGTTAATTGTCAAAAAATATTTACACAAAGGTGACCCCAATTTGACCTTACTTCCTGTCCAAACCGTAAGTCAAAGTTTAATATTTAAAAAAATCATATCTCAACAACCACAACAGGTAAATTCACAATTTTTGTACCATTGTACAGATCGTTAATTGTCAAAACATATTTACAAAAAGTGACCCCAATTTGACCTTACTTCCTGTCCAAACCGGAAGTCAAAGTTTAATATTTTAACAAATCATATCTCAACAACCACAAGAGGTAAATTCACAATTTTTGTACCATTGCACAGATCGTTAATTGTCCAAAAATATTTACAAAAAGATGACCCCAATTTGACTTTACTTCCTGTCCAAATCGGAAGTCAAAGTTTATTATTTAAAAAAATCCTATCTCAACAACCACACGAGGTAAATTGACATTTTTTGCGGCATTGTATAGATTTGTTAATTATCGAAACATGTTTACACAAAGATGACCCCAATTTGACCTTAATTCCTGTCCAAACCGGAAGTCAAAGTTTAATATTTTAAAAATTCATATCTCAACAACCACAAGAGGTAAATTCACAGTTTTTGCACCATTATACAGATAGTTAATTGTCAAAAGTATTTACAAAAAGATGACCCCAATTTAACCTTACTTCCTGCCCAAACCGGAAGTCAAAGTTTAATATTTAAAAAAATTATATCTCAACAACCACAAGAGGTAAATTGACATTTTTGTACCATTGTATAGATTGTTAAGTGTGGAAAAATATTTACATTAAGGTGACCCCAATTTGACCTTACTTCCTGTCCAAACCGGAAGTCAAAGTTTAATATTTAAACAAATCATATCTCAACAACCACAACAGGTAAATTCACAGTTTTTGCACCATTGTACAGATTGTTAATTGTCAAAAAATATTTACACAAAGGTGAGCCCAATTTGACCTTACTTCCTGTCCAAACCCGAAGTCAAAATTTAATATTTAAAAAATCATATCTCAACAACCACAACAGGTAAATTCACAGTTTTTGCACCCTTGTACAGATTGTTAATTGTCAAAAAATATTTACACAAAGGTAACCCCAATTTGACCTTACTTCCTGTCCAAACCGGAAGTCAATGTTTAATATTAAAAAAAATCATATCTCAACAACCACAAGAGGTAAATTCACAATTTTTGTACCATTGTACAGATCGTTAATTGTCAAAAAATATTTACAAAAAGGTGACCCCAATTTGACCTTACTTCCTGTCCAAACCCGAAGTCAAAGTTTAATATTTAAAAAAAATCCTATCTCAACAACCACAAGAGGTAAATTGACATTTGTTGGACCATTATATAGATTGTTAATTGTCGAAAAATATTTACACAAAGTTGACCCCAATTTGACCTTACTTCCTGTCCAAACCGGAAGTGAAAGTTTAATATTTAAAAAAATATATATCTCAACAACCACAAGAGGTAAATTCACAATTTTTGTACCATTGTACAGATCGTTAATTGTCAAAACATATTTACAAAAAGTAACCCCAATTTGACCTTACTTCCTGTCAAAACCGAAAGTCAAAGTTTAATATTTAAAAAAATCATATCTCAACAACCACAAGAGGTAAATTCACAATTTTTGTACCATTGTACAGATCGTTAATTGTCCAAAAATATTTACAAAAAGATGACCCCAATTTGACCTTACTTCCTGTCCAAACCGGAAGTCAAAGTTTAATATTTAAAAAAATCATATCTCAACAACCACAAGAGGTAAATTCACAATTTTTGTACCATTGTACAGATCGTTAATTGTCAAAAAATATTTACAAAAAGGTGACCCCAATTTGACCTTACTTCCTGTCCAAACCCGAAGTAAAAATTTAATATTTAAAAAAATCATATCTCAACAACCACAAGAGGTAAATTGACATTTGTTGGACCATTATATAGATTGTTAATTGTCGAAAAATATTTACACAAAGTTGACCCCAATTTGACCTTACTTCCTGTCCAAACCGGAAGTGAAAGTTTAATATTTAAAAAAATATATATCTCAACAACCACAAGAGGTAAATTCACAATTTTTGTACCATTGTACAGATCGTTAATTGTCAAAACATATTTACAAAAGTAACTAATTTGACCTTACTTCCTGTCAAAACCGGAAGTCAAAGTTTAATATTTAAAAAAATCATATCTCAACAACCACAAGAGGTAAATTGACATTTTTTGCGCCATTGTATAGATTGTTAATTATCGAAACATGTTTACACAAAGTTGACCCCAAATTGACCTTAGGCCTACTTCCTGTCCAAACCGGAAGTCAAAATTTAATATTTAAAAAAAATCATATCTCAACCACAACAGGTAAATTCACAGTTTTTGTACCATTGTATAGATTGTTAATTGTCAAAAAATATTTACACAAAGGTGACCCCAATTTGACCTTACTTCCTGTCCAAACCGGAAGTCAAAGTTTAATATTTAAAAAAATCATATCTCAACAACCACAACAGGTAAATTCACAATTTTTGTACCATTGTACAGATCGTTAATTGTCAAAACATATTTACAAAAAGTGACCCCAATTTGACCTTACTTCCTGTCCAAACCGGAAGTCAAAGTTTAATAATTTAACAAATCATATCTCAACAACCACAAGAGGTAAATTCACAATTTTTGTACCATTGCACAGATCGTTAATTGTCCAAAAATATTTACAAAAAGATGACCCCAATTTGACCTTACTTCCTGTCCAAATCGGAAGTCAAAATTTATTATTTAAAAAAGTCCTATCTCAACAACCACACGAGGTAAATTGACATTTTTTGCGGCATTGTATAGATTGTTAATTATCGAAACATGTTTACACAAAGATGACCCCAATTTGACCTTAATTCCTGTCCAAACCGGAAGTCAAAGTTTAATATTTTAAAAATTCATATCTCAACAACCACAAGAGGTAAATTCACAGTTTTTGCACCATTATACAGATAGTTAATTGTCAAAAGTATTTACAAAAACATGACCCCAATTTGACCTTTACTTCCTGTCCAAATCGGAAGTCAAAGTTTAATATTAAAATAATTTCTAAATTCAGTATTGTATTGTATTCAAGTAAACTTCTCGCGAGAACTTCAGCAGACGTTAACATTTGACTTTCTCCAACACTTCGAATTGATGATGTCACCATTTTAACTTCAACCGAACACCTAGTTTTTGTTGTGACAAAAACTTATATCTAGTTCTTCTCCTTCTTCTTCTCCCCATAGATTATCAAAAAAAAAACACATACTTGCAAACTTCACATGAACTTGAAACTTGGCATATACTTAGAACATAACACGTAGATGAAACATAATTTGTGATGTCATTATTAGGTCATCAGATATCGAATTACGATAAATCAAAGTTTAATATTTAAAAAAATCATATCTCAACAACCACAAGAGGTAAATTCACAATTTGTATACCATTGTACAGACCGTTAATTGTTAAAAAATATTTACAAAAAGATGACCCCAATTTGACCTTACTTCCTGTCCAAACCGGAAGTCAAAGTTTAATATTTAAAAAAATCATATCTCAACAACCACAACAGGTAAATTCACAGTTTTTGCACCATTGTACAGATTGTTAATTGTCAAGAAATATTTAAACAAAGGTGACCCCAATTTGACCTTACTTCCTGTCCAAACCGGAAGTCAAAGTTTAATATTTAAAAAAATCATATCTCAACAACCACAAGAGGTAAATTCACAATTATTGTACCATTGTACAGACCGTTAATTGTCAAAAAATATTTACACAAAGGTGACCCCAATTTGACCTTTACTTCCTGTCCAAACCGGAAGTCAAAGTTTAATATTAACAAAAATCGCGTCTCAACAACCACAAGAGGTAAATTCACAATATTTGCACCATTGTACAGATCGTTAATTGTCAAAACAATTTTACACAAAGGTGACCCCAATTTTACCTTTACTTCCTGTCCAAACCGGAAGTCAAAGTTTAATATTAAAAAAAAAATCAAATCACAACAACCACAAGAGGTAAATTAACAGTTTTTTCACCATTGTACAGATCGTTAATTGTCAAAAAATAATTACACAAAGGTGACCCCAATTTGACCTTTACTTCCCGTCCAAACCGGAAGTCAAAGTTTAATATTTAAACAAATCATATCTCAACAACCACAAGAGGTAAATTGACATTTTTGCACCATTGTATAGATTCTTGTAAACAATATTTACAAAAAACATGACCCCAATTTGACCTTTACTTCCTGTCCAAACCGGAAGTCAAAGTTTAATATTAACAAAAATCATCCACAAAAGGTAAATTCACAATCTTTGCACCATTGTACAGATTGTTAATTGTCAAAAAATATTTAAACAAAGTTGACACTAATTTGACCTTTACTCGTCCCGAACACCTAGTGTTTGTCAATACAAACCCCAATCTCTAGTTTCCATCTGTTTTCATGGGAACATTGATAATTTCCGCAATGTTGTTTATTCATAACTTACCTTGTTGTGACATGATGACAAAGAATCCTTGTGCTATAAGAACTCCAAAGATAAGACACAAGTAACCCATGGTTTATGGTCTCTCGTTCCACTTTTCCTTCCTTGATGTCAGAGATGGTTTAAAAGGTGAACGTCTATCTGAAATACAAACAAAGTAAAACTAGAACATTATGTTGTGCCTTCCCTTGCAATACAACGATAAAGTAAAAACATTATTAATGTCCCCAACTCTTAGAGTTTCTATCACGTTATTATGCTTAGGCGTTATTTTAGCATCGGGGCATTTACAGGGGCGGATTCAGGTTTCATGAATAGTGGGGCGCAGCTCCTCGTAGTGGGCGAGCGCCGAAGGCGCAAAGCCCTTAACGGATGGTTTGAGGGTCATCCCGGCGTTTTCCTGGCATTTCCATTAGCCGTGCAAAGAGTTTTTTCTTGGGAAGGCGCCCTGAAAAAAAGACGCCCGAAAAAGTGCTGCTCTACGAAAAATAGGGGGCGCAGTGTGCCCCACCTGCCTTAAATTCGCCACTGATTTAACATGGGGGTTTGACTTTCCTCATAAAAACTACCTAATATTTTGTTGGGAATCCACTATACATACAAAGGTAAGTAACATTTGTACCTTTCTTATTGGTACAACGAATGAGTAACAATATCAAAGATTGGTTATAAAACGTCATTATGTGCATCCACAATGAATAAAACAAAATAAATTACAACAAAAACAAATGAAAGATTTAGATATCACACTTTTCGGTAAATCATTGCAATAATATAAGATGTTCATCCTATATACAGTACGTTTGTGTACAACGATTGCTGCTCATTGAAATATTGTGGTCTGGTGTGCTATCAATTAAAAGTCTAATAACATATTGATTAAATCAAAATCTAAAGGCAGAAAAATAGTAATTAAAAATAATTATACACTGACCAGAGTGATATAATTCAAATTTTGTAATGTGTCCGCAATTAGGATTAGATCGATTTAGCCAAGCAGGTTGATCAATAAAACTAAGGACTCCTACAATTTCATCATGGGTTGGTGCTAGGGTTATTGTAGACTGATATAACACTGCAATCACCATTGTCTGCGTTCAGTCGCCGGCCCATCTTCAATAATATTTGAAATGTCACGTGTGTAATGTCAACTGGACGACAACGCCACTTATTCAATACAAATGAATATGAATATTTATGGAATACTAAGTTTGACTATAAAATAAACATTGTGATTGCATTTACAGGGTTTGAATGGAACACTCACCACGTATACCCTACCATATGTGCATTAGAATTATTTTTTTTTAAATTTAAACTTCCTGTTTCGATTTTTTCTCCATATTTGGTTCGGGTAAATATAGCCAGGGTTTTCAGTTGTGGGCTGAAAAAGAGAACCAGAATGGGTAAAACAAACAAATATGGAAACGTACTGCAGTTTCATTATTAATTAAGCGTTTACA
>CM055816.1:620972-648216 GCA_029582265.1 Zoroaster sp. YZ-2022
TTAAAATTTCTTAAACCAAAAAAACGGACATTTAAATGTCTGAAACTTTAAGATGCTTACATTTAAGACATTTAAATGACTGATGAAACGCTAACAGCGGGGGTTTTAAAGACATTTCTCCCAGAGTGTCAGAATCTTGTGGTTAGAAAATGTCTGAAATATCTCTTTGTAGTTCAAGAGTGACACCATGTCTGAAGGTACACTGACTGCCATTATGGGTTAGTTGTTTACAATTAGTACACAATGGAGCGTAAGTGGTCGAGTACAGCTATAAACCACCATTCTGATTTCAAAGTACTGTACATGTACATGGATATAACTGGCAACTCATTAAAAGATAAGAATTAACTCCAGTTCCTTATTCCAATATATTTCTACTGAATTCCTAATACACTTTTGTAACTGAATAAGAACTTATTTATTCACTCCAAGCTAACAGCTCTGGTCCATCTGCCTCATGATCATCAGTGATCTCTTGTGTTCATGTCATACCGATTCCACATTCTCTTAAACTTTAGATTGAAAACCTATATAGGAACAAACTCGAAAGATCTGTCACTTGTTTAATCAAATAGAATGGGTTTCAATAAAAAGAAACAATCTGACACTGTGTTCCCATAGGAGTTAGCCCAAGTACATATTACATTGGCCTCTACGTGGGTCTCATCGTGCATAGATACAAATTATGTTTTCGAAATCACATGGCTCTTACTTGGCTGTGAACACTCACAGTATACTACAGAAAACATTACTGGCCCAGTACAGGGCCAATCATGATGCTATTACCTCGCCCAGTGCCGGGCAAATTGGCACTGGAGCGAAGCAGCTGAAATGGAACTTTAGCCCAGTTCTGGCTTGCACCAGAGACTTGAAACTGGCTCCAGTTAATGTAGCCCTTACTCATCCCTAACCAAAAAACACCACACTGTGAGGCCGAATATCTATAATTCCTACCAATCCCACGTTTTTCCACTTTTGGGTGGTTATTGTACCTTTAATAGATGTCTGCAGTAGATGGCTATTAGCTGTATGCCCCAAAATCGTTTAAAAAGAGAGAAAAAAGAGAGAGAGAGAGAGAGGGAGGAGGGAGAACGCACTCTCATTTCCCCTCACTGTGCTTTGTTTTTCTCTCCTTTGATTATTTCATTGTAATTTTTGTAGTACTGACAAATAATTGTTTTGGATTCTCAGCCCCTAAAAATGTTCTGGATCCGCCCATGCCTGCCCTCCCCACTGCCACCCCCCACACACACACACTGAAAAGAATCTCCGTGTCCCCACTGGGCCTACACTGAAAATAATTCTTCTGCGAACGAAGTGTCAAAGGACCGTTGTTTTTGTTTCAGTATCCAAAGTACTAAAAGTACTATTTTGATTAATTTGCACCTACAATAGCTCGTGAATACAAAACTAATGTGTGATGTATGACCAACGTATGAGTTGATTGCTAACAATGAACTCAAACATTCTTTCCAGCCCTTTTTTGTCAAACATTTCTCAGTTGGGTACAAGCTTTGCAAGAAGTCGTGTCGTTCTATGGAAATAGTTTGACTTCATGATCAATATTGCTGATTACTGCTTCCATTCGTAGATCTCAAACAATAGGGGGAAACTAGTTTTGGAAGGGGACATGTTGGGGGATTCAAATTTAAGCTTGTAACAAATATTTCAACTTAATACTGACATACCTTATAATAAATCCGTGTACGTTTAATTAAAAAACTTTATCTTGTAGGCCTACATAGGCCTAATTATATAGGCTGTAACAGGTAATCCCGTATATCACCAAAACTATTTTTGTTGGTGGGGGTCTTGGGGTGCTTTTACAATCTAAAACCAGAGTGTTCGGTGTATAACGTAAATCATTTGAATTCGACACGCAGGAATGCAAAGTTTGATACCAGCCTGTAAAACTTTGGGCAAGGTTATTTCCCAGAATTGCCAAATGTAATACTTAAAAAATGAGGGGTGCTACAAGATGAAGAAATTACACAAGTAATAGAAGAAGCTTCTTGGGTTCTATGAATATTTTATTTATTTCTCGTGGCTGTTACGAAGATAATTCTTATACTCAAAACTGACTGTAGGGTCACAAAGTTATTGGACTATATTGGAGAGAAGAGTGTCTGTGTGTGAGATTTCTAATCTAAACAGTATCTATATAATCTTGATGTACCACAGTGTTACATATTTGGCAAAACTGTTGTAACCTGTTGATATGTTGACTAGTGTCGGAAACATATCAACCGTGTTTTGCCCAATATTTCTAATTCGACTAGAAACTCGCCACAAGTACGTAAATTTTCTTCTGTATTATTCCTTATTCTATATTGAATACCGGTACCACATATCTAAATACTAATTGTTACAGTCAATGTACATATCTTCATATTTGTATCATTTGTCAGTACGGTAATTATTATAGAAACAAAAATAGGAATGCCGACGTGCGGGTCTGAGGCGACTCGCGTGAGACCAGAAACCAGAGACTTTTTGGGACTTACCTAATTTATAGCTGGTGAATTCGTCCCTGCTTCGCTAGCTGTCTGTGTAGCTGCAGTTGCAACTTCTTGTTGGTAGTATGCAAGTGCTGGCGGACATCCGCGCTGTCTGTTATGGGATGGTTGCTGTCGCCCATGTGAGAAGTTGAGTTTCGTGCACTTTAGTCGGACAGATATGATAAAAGTGTCATTAAGTATTGTGCACAGTTTGCTCACCATTGGCATATGTACTGAAAGAAGCAGTGAAGCGATAACAGATTAACCAGTCAGGCTACACTCCACCACCAACACCAACATAATTATGAATATGGATGAAGTGAACTGTATGAGCCAGCAAGCCCCTGTTGTTTAAGCCTATTGGTAAACCAAGATATAAACAAAGGTGATAATTGGCTCTACCAGACTGATACTGGGATCAAGAAGTTTGACCTTTTTTATTTATTAGGTGTTCGGCATGCACCCGAAACACCTATTGTTTTATGTACGGTTTTTTAATATTTTTTTTAGGTGTTCGAACGCGCAGCGCGAACACCTATTGTTTTGTACTGTTTTTTTTTTTTTTACTTCTTCTCAGTGGCGCTTTGTCCGGCAACAAAGGCATTCTTGCTGAGCATTTACAGCCTTCAAACTTAACACATAAACAGAACATATCAGGCGGACGAAACCGTTTGCTGTGACGTCATGATTACGTCATCAGGTGTCGAATTACGCTAAATCAAAGTTTAATATTTCAAAAAATTCATATCTCATGAACCACAAAAGATATTTTCACAATCTTGCAGCATCCGAAACCGGAAGTTGAACATTTCAAAATTTCAAAAATCATATCTCATGAACCATAGAAGATATTTTCACAATCTTTTTTATTATCCTAAAGATCTTGAACTATGTCACATTTCGTTTTCAGACGTGACCCAATCTGACCTTTCCTTCCGGTCGAAACCGGAAGGTTAAGTGAAACAATACGCTGAATTACTATTCCTTGTATGTACGAATAGACATATCGCGCGATGCACAGAATACGTACACACAGCAATATACGGAGTTTAATATTGGCCCACAACGTAAAGGCCTTGTCACATCGGGGCAATTTTCAAGGCAATTTTCAGGCAATAAAAGTTGCTGGCAATGAGATTGCTCGGAGATTGCCCGGCTGTGTGGCATTTCATGCAATCCAGTGGCAATGAGTAGACTATACTAGCTGGCTTTCTACTTTGAGGCAATCTGTCGAGGCAATCTCCAATCACATTGCGTATCAGTGATCACGTGACATTTTATCACAAGCAAAACATTTTCAGCGGCGGCCATTTAATTCTCGTTTACATGAAAAAATACTGAGGAATTTTGCCGTCTTTTTAACTCCAAAGCAAAATACAAGAAAATAAAATGGGTTACGAGAAAGAGGAAAATATAATTGCATTATTAAGAGGTGAGTAGACATTATTTAGAGGTTTATTGGCCTAGAATGTGCGTTTGTAAAGTAGGCCTATCGTAGACATAATTATTGCATGCACAATCCAATAGAGGTTCGTGACGGACGAAACTGTTGTACTGCATCTATTTCGTAAAAACTATCTTGAGTCTACTCTTTCCCTGTTTTTGCAGTGTACCTACATGATTTTACGTTTGCATTTTAACTAAGGATAATGACTGAGCATGGATAGATGCTATATTGTCCAGAAAAAAGTTTAAAAACTGTGCCATGCAGTCAAAGTCAAAAGAGCATCGTTGGAAAATACTTCATTGTGTAACTCGCCTGTACAGTACATGTACATGTATGCAAATCCATGTAAATATATACATGTACATGTTCGTGTGTTGTTGTCGTCTCTTCTGCAATTCTGCATGTTCTTCGTGTCAGCGAAATATATCCCTAACTCAACCTAAAGAGATGCTTTTACTTGATTAGTCTGCTAGTTGTAGTCACAAAATTGTCATAGGGGCACCTGTTTTTTCTGAGCTAGGTTACATTTGTTGTTTTGTTATTATTAAACATAAAAAGTCTGTCCCTCTATGCTTTAAAGAAAGGTCAGGTCTTATAACATAAAAAAAGATGAAGAGCCTGCATAAAAAAAAGAAAACTAATAAATGAAGAAAAAGCTGCAGAGGGATGAGTTAATATGAGTTAATTGGAAAATAAACATGCAGGTGTGTTGGTGGACAACATGTGTACACCAACATTCAGGATGGAAAATGCAAATGGGGTAGGGGTGATGAAGGTTGTTTTTGCAATTATAAGGGCATTCTCTTTACTGGAGTAATACATGTTGGTCTCTTCCCTTATTCAGAATTTATTTTTTCACAGAATCATTTGAACATTTATTTATATTTTTGTATTTTAGCTCTCCAGTATGCTGAGTAATTGGAATTAGATGCAATGGCTGGCATCAGTGAGAATCAGTTCAACAGCCTAGAAAGCATCTAAAACACAAGCCCCAAGGTAACCAATAAATCTGTGGTACAATTATTGTAAATGTGTGTGTGCGTGTGTGATGATTGCATTCCTCCTGACTGCCCCATGATCCACTCACATGACCCCACCAACCTACATTGAAGATTGTGATTTTTATTTTCAAAAGCAATTCTTTTAAACTTTATCCACAATGTTGTATTCTTTCCCAGTGAAAACAGGTCAACTCGTATGCGTGCCAACTCGTACTATTACCAACTCATACTCATTTTGGTCAACTCGACCCGTAAAAATATTTATTACTGAATATTTACTGGCATGTGTACGGGGTTGACATCCGGTTAATTTAGCTACACTATAGTGTCTATAGTTCCTCATAATACTAGTAGTGCTTATGTCTTGTGTGGTGATGGATGCATTGCAGTTTACTTGATACTAGCACTTAATTTTCTCACTAAAGTAGTCCAGAAACAAATATCAGCACATTTATTGAGATAATGAAACAGTCACATCATGAAGGAAGGAAGACGTCACATGTAACTTTCTATTCCATTGTAAAACCTAACTTAAAGGCATTGTTCTGAAGGGATCATTTTTCTAAAGTTGCATAAGTTTTCTGAAGTTACATCAATCCATCATCCTGATAATAACATATGAGGGCATTCTAAGTTATGTGTGTTTTGTTAGCATGACCCATTATTCTTCGTCCTCTTTGAAAACATTTAATATTGTTTTTACATGATTAGTTTATATTTCAGATCATCGGTATCCATTTGTGCTACTGCTACAAGGTGTGTCAGAGTCTGTGTAACTTTGTGATCCAATGGCCAGCATTTGAAGTTTATCCATTCATCAAAGGAGTTAATGTGTGATTCAAATTATTTTATATGGACTTATCCTATCTGTGGCAGTCTTTACCCTCAAGAGAATTGATTTTTAGGACCTCAAGACATATATCTAGGTCTTTCTAGGAATTTCTTTAACATGTTAGAACAAAATTAGTACTGAGGAATTCTTATTATATTTTTGACTGGACCCAAACATCCTCACAAAATGTAGTTATTAAGCAATATCTGTTGGTGATCTAGTAAAATGTATATTGCCGACAGTGAATCCCTGGCAGTTGGGCCATATAAACATAGTAAACATAACCCTAATCTTCATTGCATGGGTGTGTCAGCCTTGGAATACCTTTGCCAGATCACCCAATTAAAGCACTAGTATTGTTGTTTGCCCCTCCCTTCCCTAGTTCTTGGATTCTATAGTGCTGCAATGATAGACCAAAAGAATTTTAGAAAACAAATGTGTTGGTTCATCACCAGTGGCAGTACATGCCATCACTAAGAACTTGGGGAGGGGAAGGCATTTTATTCCAAAATTACCGATTCCAATGACAACCCCTGAATGTCACCCATTCCTGAACTCACTAAATCGTACATACAGAGTGTACATTTATTTTAAATGCAGATTGTTTCTGTTTTCTTGTCAACAAAGGATCATGGTTGGGTTCATTTACACTGAAGTCATTTCACTTGTTGCATGTGTAAGACCATGTACACTCATTTCTAGATTGGTTACAAGTAGGTTAAACAGGTCAACAAAGTGGTTTCAATTGATTGTGGGGAGGGAAATGTGGAACCACAAAAGTCAAGTCATGAAACCCAACAGACAGTTAAAATAAATATGTATTTCATTGTTTTATTAGCAATTTACAAGCACCCATACAACTCTTTGATTATTTCAGTGTCTAACAATTTATGTACAAAATGGCATCTGATCTTTATGTTGTAAATCTGTAGTATGGACAGACATTTTGCCAATCATGTGTACAACCTTGAAAATGTAAAAAATCAATGTAGAATTTGTTTTCAAATTTTATAAATTATTTTGTAATTATTTGCAGATTAGGTGAAAACAAAGACAATTTATAAGCATGTCACAATAAGGAGATGCTTGATTACAGTGTCAATATCATTGTCAATTTATCATTATATTTTTGTTATAAACTTAACCTGAAAGTGAAGTATATTATAAATAAAGATTAAATTTATTTTCGTACAAGACTTAATACCAAGAGATAAATACCAATGTTGGCTTCATTTAAATCCAAAAATTGAAAGGTTTTTCCATAAAAAAATGAAAAGGGCAAGCAATTATCAAATTTGATCCAGTGGATATAATTACATTTAATTTTGTTTGAATTGGGAATTATTGACTTTTTGTGGGGGGCAGGGGAAGATGGAAAGCACGGATGCAAGCTTTCTTCCAACTTTATCATGTAGTAGTTATAAGCTTATTTTCTAAGGAAAGGCTAATTAGCTGATATCCATACAAGCAACCCCCAGCCAATTTTAATCCAGTTACTATACATGTAGTCCCCTTCTACGCTAAATAAACTTTGTGACTTTATGCCCATAATAATGCTGAATAGGTTGATCTGGCTGCCTACAACCCTGGCAAACTATTTTCATATGAGTGATTTTTAATGTTGATTTATCATCTAGCATGGTTTTTGAAAAGTATGTGTTGGGCTAGTGTCAATATTTAAAATAAAAAACAGTGTTCCAAGTCACACTTGTTAATTTCTAATTTATTGCTTAAATCTCACAACTTTTTCAAGTTCATCAGCCAATATCTCAAGAACTAAATGACATATTAGAAAACAAAAAACACAATTGAATTCCTTACATTAATAGCTTGTGAAATTACTTATCATAAATGCTTTGCCAATGGTCCAATTAGTGGCACACGAAGTAACGATTTTACAAATTTTAAAAGGTCATATCTCATAGCTTTAATTTGATGTATAAGTTGACAAATTTGTTATTTTTTCATAATCATGAGGAGGTCATATATGACCTTCAAACCACCTAATCTGACCTTTACTTCCTGTCCAAACAGTAAGTTCAAATTCAACACATTCTAACGCAAAATTGATATGTCTTTTGAATATGAAATTGATAGTTATTATAACAGATGACAAACCCAGCACAATATAATATTTACATCATCGTTGAAAATTTGATTGAACCGGAAGTTGACTCGAACACCGTGTGTTTGTTCTAACAAACACTTAAGCTCTAGTTTTACTTCTTCTTCTTCTTCTTCTCCCCCATCTTGTCCGCAAACAAAAACATACTTGCAAACTTCACATGAACTTGAAACTTGGCATGTACTTAGAACTTAACAAGTAGATGAGACTCCAGTTGTGAGTGACCCCGATTTGACCTTACTTCCTGTCCAAACCGGAAGTCAAAATTTAAAATTGAAAAAATTCATAGCTCAACAGCCACAACGGGTAAATGGAAACTTTTTGCACTATTGTATAGATTGTTAATTGTCAAAAAATATTTACAAAAGGTGACCCCAATTTGACCTTACTTCCTGTCCAAACCGGAAGTCAAAGTTTAATATTTAAAAAAAATAATATCTCAACAACCACAAGAGGTAAATTCACAATTTTTGTACCATTATACAGATTGTTAATTGTCGAAAAATATTTACAAAAACATGACCCCAATTTGACCTTACTTCCTGTCCAAACCGGAAGTCAAAGTTTAACATTTAAAAAAATCATATCTCAACAACCACAAGAGGTAAATTCACAATTTTTGTACCATTGTACAGATCGTTAATTGTCGAAAAATATTTACAAAAGGTGACCCCTAATTTGACCTTACTTCCTGTCCAAAACCGCAAGTCAAAGTTTAATATTTAAAAATAATATCTCAACAACCACAAGAGTGTAAATTCACAATTTTTGTACCATTATACAGATTGTTAATTGTCGAAAATATTTACACGAAGGTGACCCTAATTTGACCTTACTTCCTGTCCAAACCGGAAGTCAAAGTTTAACATTTAAAAAGTCATATCTCAACAACCACAAGAGGTAAATTCACAATTTTTGTACCATTGTACAGATCGTAATTGTCGAAAAATATTTACAAAAAAGGTGACCCCAATTTGACCTTACTTCCTGTCCAAACCGGAAGTCAAAGTTTAATATTTAAAAAAAATCATATCTCAACAACCACAATTAGAGGTAAATTCACAATTGTTGTACCATTATACAGATTGTTAATTGTCGAAAAATATTTACACAAAGGTGACCCCAATTTGACCTTACTTCCTGTCCAAACCGGAAGTCAAAGTTTAATATTTCAAAAAATCATATCTCAACAACCACAAGAGGTAAATTCACAAATATTGTACCATTATACAGATCGTTAATTGTCAAAAAATATTTATACCCCAATTTGACCTTACTTCCTGTCCAAACCGGAAGTGAAAGTTTAATATTTAAAAATCATATCTCAACAACCACAGGAGGTAAATTGACATTTTTGTACCATTGTACAGATTGTTAATTGTCAAAAGTATTTACAATAAAGGTGACCCCAATTGACCTTACTTCCTGTCCAAACCGGAAGTCAAAGTTTAATATTAAAATAATTTCTAAATTCAGTATTGTATTGTATTCAAATAAACTTCTCGCGAGAACTTCAACAGACGTTAACATTTGACTTCTCCAACACTTCGAATTGATGACGTAACCATTTCAACTTCAACTGAACACCTTGTTTTTGTTGTGACAAAAACTTATATCTATTTTTTAAATTTTTTATTCTTGTGTACTTTGTACTAGTGTTTTGTATTTCAAGTCTTAGTTTATATTTATTGTTTATGTTTTGTACTATGTTTAAGGATGCACCGTCTTTGACGTGTGCCACTGATTTGAAAGTGTAACTCCAATAAATTGATTGGTTGATTGAATGACTTAGGAAATCCAGCAATTAGGATAGGCCCAATGGTGAACCTTATGTCATGACGGAAAAAACCCTAATGGTGTACCATATAATGTCGTTGTTTGAGTTGGGGATATGCCATAAAATACAAGACAAGACCACAAACGGTCAGATGGACATACAAACACAACAAAACACTAATCATGAATAAACTGCAAATTTTACGAGTCATGGTACTAGCCTATGATAACAATTAACAAAGATAATACACATAAGTAGTTTACGTAGAACAATTTTATAGGTACATTTTAATTTTATATTTAAATGCATTAAGTGTAGATGAGTTTGTAATATCACTGGGAAGCTTGTTCTAGTTGATTGCACCAGTATATCGAATTGTGTGTTGGAAATATTTGTGTCCTGTGTTTTGGAAGATGAATATGTTTTGGGTTGAAGTTCTGGTGTTGTAGTTATGAATGTTGTAACTAAATTTGAAGAGCTCTTGCCAATTGAATTGAGAATTAATTTTTTGACCCAAGAGTAGTCAAATCTATTATTCATGAGATAATAATAAACTATCGGACAATATTGGAGAATACTATAATGTGTATTAATATGTGGATATATAATTATATATTCACAAATGAATATTATTCAATAATAATATTCTATTCTGGACTTGGACCATTAGGCCAAAGTCTCTGGTTTCTGGTCTCCGCGCGTCGCCTCAGACCCAGGTGTCGGCATTTTTTTATTTATTCTGCTTATGAAACGATGTCCAATTGCAGCCACAATTGTTGGATCGATTGGAATTCTGCTGTGCTGCCCCTTACAACAAAGTTCTATAGAATTCTATAAAAAATTCTATAGAATTTCTATACCGATTTCATAGAGAGTGCTATAGAATCTCTCTATACAATTTCTATTCAAATTTATAGAGGTTATAGAATTTCTATAGAAAACAGGCCACTTTGTAAAAAAAATTCTATACAAAATGAACCGTTTCTATAGAAATCTAAAGAATCTTGATAAATTCTATAGAAATTTTTTAGTATTTTATACAATAGCTTACAGAGTTGTATAGAATAGTTTATAGAGTTCTATAGAATAGTTTATAGAGTTCTATAGAACAATTTATACAGTTCTATAGAATAGTTTATAGAGTTCTATAGAACAATTTATACAGTTCTATAGAACAATTTATACAGTTTTATAGAACAATTTATACAGTTCTATAGAATAGTTTATAGAGTTCTATAGAACAATTTATACAGTTCTATAGAACAATTATACAGTTCTATAGGAACAATTTATACAGTTCTATAGAATAGTTTATAGAGTTCTATAGAACAATTTATACAGTTCTATAGAACAATTTATACAGTTCTGTAGAACAATTTACAGAATTCTATAGAACAACTACAAATAAACTGTTCTTTAGAAAAACATGTGTGGTCTCCAAATAGTTTTGTAATAAAAAACAAGGCTGAAAAAATTATTTTTTTAGACTGATATATATTTATTTATTGTTATCTATTGGTTTTCTGCAAAAGTAGAATAATATAGACAGATAATAATACGTGTGTACTTTAAACTTTAAATAATATGCTACAGTAGAACAATAAGCTAGAACAAAAAAAATAAATAACTAAAAATCAAAGACTTACTCAAAATGAAAAATACTGATAGATTGGGTGTTAAAAACAATCTACTTGGAGTTTTTGTCTCCAAAATATAATTTTCAGTGGGAGAAAATGTTTATTTTAATTTTACTCATACCCTGAAAACAATGACAGCATCATAATGTAGTATCATGCATGGATATGTTTTGGTTGGTAAAATTAAAGTACACATGATACATGTAAATGTACAACCAATTAAATTTTGGTACAGAGAATACACCCTCACTGATAATTCAGTCAATCATGTCATATGAACAGTTTGTTCTAACCGTGCAGTTCCACTTTTCGTCAATTATTTTGTATTACATTGAAAAGCTTAATGACTCCATTTTTATCTTTAATTGTTTTCGATCTGCTGATCAATAATGTTAATTTCTGGGAAAGTTTTTATGATGAAGGTAAGTAAGCAAACTGCCCTTTACTGCACAGAAATAATGTGACAGAGACTCGGGGGGCGGGGGTTGATCATTGTCATTTCTGCTGGTTCCACCTTCCGGGACATTCCTTCGAGCAAAGTCCAATGTGTCTGTTACATCTCCAGCCCTATATTCTTCAATTGTCCACCTCGTCACTGTTCACATGGTTCAGTACCTGTGCAAGTTGGTTGCGACCATTTGTCTCTGCTGCTTATCCTGTCTTCACTCCTATGTGATAGATTCATGGAGAGGCTGTGTGGTGGTGAGACCATTGTGTCGTGCTCAAAGACCGTATTCAAGTCTCTCATGTCATCTGGTAGATATAGCTGGATGGAACTATTAATGTCTTCAACCTGTATCCTGCGTGCTCACTGATGGTTCACCCTCTGGCTACATGTCCTGCCTTCTTATCCCTCAGCTGACGTCGGTAATACTGGCTCATCCTCTGCATGGTTCCACTTCCATTGTACTCTGGTGGGCTGGGGTACTCATCACTGTAGGGGCGTAATTGTATGTCATCTGGTTGGACAGGAACACTCCAGTCCGACTGCCAAATAACTGCAGTTACATGGGGTACATTAATGATTCAACAGCCGATGACCCTGAAAGAATAAAAGATGAACTGTCAGGAGTTGAATAAGATAACTTCTCAGATCTTTTATTCTTAATGGTGGTAACGGAACATCACATGGAATATACAATAAATCTTGATCAAAACAATTGAAATGACATTCTAGGAAACGTAAACTGTAAATTAAAACCATTTAAAGGTAAATGCTAACTCTACTACATTTCATTCCTTTCAATCACAGATGCATGATTAACGTACCTTTGTCATTGAAGTTCTTGTTCTGTATATAAAATAATGCAAACTCATAACTGTATCACTCAATGTACTTTAGTGCATAACTACTGGACCATAAACATATTAGCTATCAGAATCAAGGCTCTTGGCTCGAGCATGGGGTCACACATGTTCCCAGTATAAGCTGCACAGTCAATAGCCAACACAGGCATATACCATGAATACTAATGAGCCACACTGACCACATACATGTATAGTGAATGAATGGCTTATTGTTTAACCTGTGGGTTAAGACCATGCGACAAACTTTTATTCCCCTTAAAAGGGACATCTATCATCATGATCAGAGCAGACTTTCAACAGGGCATGGAATCGGTGTCCACTACCGTAGTTTAAGATGAACACAACACTGAAACTTACTGGCTCATTTGGCGGCAGTAACATGGCCTCTTCATGTGGAATCTATTTTCCAGTCACCTGATTTTTTCAACCATGTAAAACTAGTATTTGAATCCATGCTCTTGTTGATCGTGACGATACTGCCCCTTTAACCCTAAACCCCTAGGTATTCTTTAGAACCCTCTTTAACCCTAAAAACCCATATAGGTAATTCTAACCAGCCGAACCTGAATTAACCCTAACCCCTTGTAGTATTCTGGGCTAGGAACCTTCTTTAACCCTAAACCCATATAGGTGATTCTAATTATGAACCTTAATTAACCCCTTTAACCCCTAGGTATTCTGGCTAGGAACCTCTGATCCCTGAAGGTTCCTCCAAACTAACCCCAGTGCACTTTTTGAAACATGCTCTGCATCTTCAAATGCACCATGCATTTTCATTGATCTTTCATATTTTCAGCACCTTATGGCCTGTAATTTCTTGCCAGGTAGTAATTTTGCCCCATTTGAAGAGGCAAGTGAAAGCACCAGTTTCAACAACAGTTGAATTTTTCCCAAAAGTGCCCTTGATGGAGATTTTTGGGGTTTGGGGTGGATTAGGGTAAATATTGTACATTACCTGTAAATGCATCAATATAATAAGTAATAGTAACCCACTACAATGGCTTGGGTCAGAAATGCAGTTCATTTAGATTCTCCACTTCTAAACACTTCACATGCAAAAAAGGGCGCTTAGATACCCGTGTTTGATATTAATTTTATAGTGTATGACAGCCAGCACAAGGATATTTTGTCTGTATGTATGAGGTTAAGCTGATTCCTCTGTATAATTAATGTTATTTCCTGGGGAAATGTAACCTCGTCAAGGTTTAGGCCAATGTAGAGTTCATTTTAAAGGAAAGATATTGGTAATGTTTGCAAAAGTATCCTTAAATACAGTGTAGGTTGATGAGAATTTCTTGCATCGGGTGGTACAAAATTTCATTTAATTCTTGCCCCATACACCGACGATGTGTATAGCACTGTATACTGCGGCGCTTTTCCGGAGTGTCTGTGAAAAACCTCACAGGCGACCTTCCTCCTGGCAGGACTCGAACCCATGATCTCCTGCTTAGTGCAGACACTGCTTACTTTCTTTAACCAAAAATAATAGATTAAACATTCTGTAAAAGTTTTAGCTCAAACGGTCCACACGTTTGGGAGAAAATTGGTCATGTTAATACTGTTAATCTATTGTTCACAACAGGCTGATCAGCTGGATAGAGGGCGGTATTCATTCCCATTGTGTGGACTGAATTGGGTTTTGGACCCTGACGTATGTACATGTACCCTAGTCTTAAATTCAAATTGAAAATTATGGGCAATACGATTTCACTTAAAAACTTCTTAAAAGCACCTCAGACAAAAACTATATATTCAGGGAAAGATTGACAGTCCCATGAATCTAGTTTTATAAATTAGCAACTTAGTTTATTTTGGGAATTACCAATTCAATGTTAACAAGACCTTACGTTTTAGTTTCAGTGTATTGCATGTACACATGTACATGTTCGTGTACACAGCACAGTTAAATTTGTGACCATCAGATGGTTTTATTATGGCATAAAACACGATTAATTTTTTTAAATCAAGAATTAATCTCATGAGTGTTTTTCCACTTAAATATTTCAATCATTCAAAATGAAATTTCATTGTATGACCATTCCAGTGTATAACCATAGTTTCTCGCCCACCTCAATACCGTGTAAAGTTTTGGACCATGCATCGACCATGATTTGGACCAACATCATCTGCTCTGAAGTTCTTGTACCACCCATACCACCCTGTTTGTGTGGTAGTAATCCCAGCTGCTGAAAATGCCTTGGTACCAGTCTAGTATGCCAACTCTGATCTGAGAATATTTGCCACTTGAGTTGTCTAGTATTGTCATGGCTCACTGTATTTTGATAAAAAGTAAGCTGGGTCTGGTGACAGACTCCCACAAGCTGCTTCAATGTGCCAGATGGTTGACACACAGTCCTGTATTAGTTTCAGAGATTCAGTATTATAATGCTGTGAGATGTTAATCTCATCAAATTGCTTCTTTAACTTTGTACATGTATATGTACATGTACGTATGCATGTGTCACAAACCTGGGACTCTTAAAAGAAATGTTAAGAAATACTAAGGTTTATTTTTCTTCCCTTAAAAGCTGGGAAATTAGCAAATTTAAACAAACATTGCCAATAAAATGAGTGAAAAGCATGTATGTATGTGTTGCATGTAAGCAATCAATTGTAGGCTTGACCTGCCCAAATGGGAACTTCCTAAAATGATGCAGTTATTTAAAAAATCTCCTGTTTAACTACATGTATTTATGCTCACGTACCCGTTCACGTACACGTGTTACGTATTTGCCATGCATAATTTAAAGTTACATCAAACGAGTCTGCTGATTGATTTCAAAGGTTGTGTGTTACCCACCATGGTTAAGTACATGCATGTTTTTTTATTCATAATTATATATACAACATCAGCACTGTGTACATTCCAGTAAATTCCACTTCATTTATTTTGAATTCCATCATATTTCTTTATTTTACGGATGCATCGTGTTTTTGACGTTTTCGCCGGTGATTCCCAGGAATTTTCTTTGATCTGAAAAGTACTACATGTATGTTTCTCCAATTGTCAGACATGTTTTAACTTACTACTACAATTCTTCAGTGAATTAATGAGGAGGATATGCATATAAAGAAATCTGTAAAATATAAATTACCTAAAAAAAAAAATTGCCAACAAAGTCACCTGGACAGAATTTCCAATGTTTAAAGGTATTTTATTTATTTATATTAAAAAAAAATTGACAGATACATGCGACATATTTGTGATGTCCACTTCACACACACACACACACACAATAACAACCAAAATCTAGCAAAGAATGAATACAAAAGGTGCTGAAGCAACAACATAATGTTGTAACAGGTGTAGTAAGGGTAAGTGTGGAAAGAGTAACTATGTAAATGCACATTGCATGCACATGATCATTAACCCTAACTCCCAGGCCCCACTTGCTTAGCACATAACCTGAATCCTCCAAAATCCTTCAGTAGTAAAAAGGCACATGACATGTATGCACACATGTGTTTCTAATCTGTGATATGTACATGTCCAGGGATTTCCACCATGCATGGAGAGCAATAAACAGTGTCCACTGACCCAAGCAATGACCTTGCAATCACTACAACAAACATGGATATGTACATGTGTACATGTACCATGGAAAGGGCAAGTATTCCTAATAACCTCAACTCCCAAAATCCTTTCCTTTAGCAAAGAGGATTTTGGAGGTTAGGTACTAATCAAACAGTCTAGATGGGTCAGAAAGCGATGCTGTACTGATGAGGCTGTCCCACAATCTCATTTGGGGAATGTTCTACACAGATATATAGTGGCAGGCAGGAAAGAAGTCTGGTCATATTGATGGAAGAGACCAATCTTAATACCATAATTTCCTTGCACATTTCACTCATCAGTTTTTTCCCCTAGAAGTTGCATTACATGTATGTAATCAAATTAGCAGTACGTGATTCAGCACCAATAAATATTTCCCTGAAGTTTGTTATATGTACGCTACATGTATAAGAGGAAAAATGCTGGTTACCATCTCACGTTATATTTTTGAACATACATGTACATAATACATGTATGTTCCATTTTCTCTATCGTCAGGCATATTGTACATGTGCATAATAAAGCCGTTCTGAAATTATTTATTTTGTTTTGAGTAAGGTCTGGGCATAATGCAACTACTGTGAAAAAACTGTTGAGTGAAATGGCAATTAAGAGTGGGCCTAAAACCTTAAAAATTTAACTTGAGTAACCATGCAATTGCCCCATACATGTTCAACCTTGTTAGCTACATAATGTACTTTGATAAAGTGGCACACAACAAGCGTGTTCACATATATTGCAAAAATATTTCATTACTATAAGTTACGCTTTTAAAGTCACATGACAAAGTTGTGTGATAATCAAAGGATAATTAAAGATTGCTTTATGTAAAAACTGACAAAAACATACACTTGAAGCATGAATGCATGAAAATAACCAGAGTAAACTACATGTGAGTTCAAATGTTTGTGTGGAACAAAACACACAGTGTTCGAGTAAAACAACGGCACTGACTGGGTTTTCCTCCATGGTTGGAATATCCCATGAACTACTAAAAGTATCACAATTTAAAAAATCCACAATCATTTCTTTTTCCACAGATTGTGGGGAACCATGTTTGATTCCCATCCACGATGACCACAAGGCGATGACCTACTATGAGACGATCTATGCCCTCCTCGTCCTTTAAACACAGCCCAGCCCCCAGTATCGACCGACATTCGGAGGAAACCCTTGGCGGACAAGCTCCAACCCTACAGAAAGAACAGCGAGATACGTGTATCGAGGATGACAACAGCCGTGTGTGGATGTTAACAGAACCAACTGAAGAAGGCCAGATTACAGATAGATGAAGAAACAGACTAGGGTGCTACGGCTATGGTACATAGACGTTGGCTCACCCACCATTCCAGAGGCCTGTAGAGTTACTTTCTGCTAGTGACAATGCCGAAACCTTAGTCCAAGCCTGGGATTTATTTCTTGATAAGGGAGTTAGGGGCAATTTGTCCTCAGAAGTGACAATGAATCTGGGCGGAATAGTTATTTGGCAGTGGGGCAACAAGGCCTAGACCATGGGCAGCAGAAATGGAAGCATTTGGCCTTCTCTCTGAAGTTTGAGGCCGGTCAGATCGCATATGTTTGCTCCGTCTATATAAATACAACAGTTGCTGCAAAGTTTGACCACATTGATGGCCAATGGCAAGAAAGTGCAAAGGGTATGTGTACATGTGAGTCATGCGTATTTAGCCCCTCTGGATCATGAGAAGTTACTGGCAGAGTATTAACTCCATCTCAATCCATTAGGAGGATCTACACGCAATCAGATCTCGACTATTGTTCCTGCACACCTGTAAAAAACATTTGATATATACATGTACATGTAGCATGTATGTATGTTCAGTCACAGTACACCAAGACAATTATGAGAAATCGTTTCGCAACAGTGTGCAGGTATGTGTACAGCATGCATAGTGAACACAGTATTCTACAAAACGTCGAGGCCTGCTAAGACTTTTACCATACATGTATTGCTATGTGCAATTGAGGTCAACGTCTCTCTAACATTACCAGACTGGCGATTATGAAATTTGGCTTTCTCCCCAAACTCGATGTGTAGGCCATGTATTGGGATGATGAACTACAGGGCTGCACCAGCGGCAGTTTTCGTTTGTCGTGAGGAAATGTGTTTACTGTAAACTGGCCGCAAAAGCGTATGAAGGATTTTGTCTCAGGAACTGTTTGCGCTCATGTAGTCATCATTATGTGCCAGATCAGACCGCAAGATTCTCAAATGGTCATAGAATCTTAGTCAGGTCGGACATACAAAGGATCATTATTATACCATATGATTGCACATGTACGTGCACCAGTAGTGTTTCACGTCAAATATCATTTCTAACATACATGTAGATGTGAAAGACATGACAGATAGACTCAAAAAGTAGCAGTAGTGAGACTGTATCTTTTGCAGGTTTATACAAACATTTGAAAACCCCCTTGAACTTAAAAATAACAAAAATCATGTTTAAAGAAAAGGTATAGTTGTACATTACATGCCGACAATTGGCACCTATGAAAAATAAGACATGATGGAGTAAATTTTTTAAAACCATGTATGCAGTAAGTAGTGTATATCACTAAATGTAGAGATTATCTGAACTTTTTCAAAAATATCAAGTTTGACAAAAAAAATTAGGCCTCATGACAGAAATTACTGAGGCTGCCACTGAGGGCGCCCTTTCAAATTCTTTTTTGCTACTTTGGTTATGTAATAATCCTCTCTGTTAGAACAATTGTGTTCATTTCTTATGTGCTGATACAAACTGTAACAGCATGGAATAGTTGTACAATTTTGATGTAGCAGAGTCTGTCCAAACAATGTCCGTCACGTAACTTTGTCACAAACAAATGACTTATGTTATATTAAAATTCAACTATTTTTATCCTCATTAAATATCATAATGCTATTTAAGGTCTTTCATACCATTATTTGCCAATATTATGGTACAATTTTAACCTCAACAACATATTTTATTTTTGGGTGAAATGACAGACATTACATGATGGACGTTACACTAGTATAAATGTATCGGCTAGACCAGCATTTTAAACCAATTTAGATTTTGTATAGGATGAAATGAGGTTAAAAGTCTTGAAATCCTCAAAAACACAAAAAAATTTTTGCCAATCACTATGTTGACTTGTGGGGGTAAAAAATGGGTGGGGGAAGGGGGGTTGTGCTGGGGTGGTGAGGGGTAGTACTAGTGGGAAGATTAATGGGTAAACTTTCAAATTCCAATATCTTTTATCTTTAATTGGATAGTAGGTAGTTATACACAAAGACAAACCCTAAAAAGTCCCACTTGATTTTACTTCTAATTTTCCTTGGCCAAGAAATTCAACATAAATTGATATTTCATAGAGTGCAACGTCTGTCACAAAAATTGCAACGTCCATCACAGACATAAACAGAAAAATTCTTCTAAAAAACTTATGTGTTGCTAAAAAAATTAAAAATTGTGTTGGCCAGTACCTTATAAACTGACTAGTAGGCTTTTCACAAATATTTAAAATTCACGAGGATTTTAGAAAAAATGTTAAGAGTCAAGTGTGCTTGTCTTTAAATGTAACGTCCATCACAAAAAGGTTTTGAAGTCTAATCAAAGATCTTACTTACTGTATTTTATTACTAGTGTCTCGTTAGATTCTACGATTTTCCGTCACAACGCAGAATCGCCTGTATGTACAATGTTGGTAATTACCAGCCTATGGCCAATTCCATAGAGCCGCCAAGCACACACACATTTGCTGCACACAGAAAAGTTATGCTTAGGGGCAAGAATTATCTGGATACCTGACGGAAACTATCATTACCTCGGTTCCAGTTACCCGTAAACGACTTTTTAAAATTCGGACATTTCAGCAGAGCGAACAACAGAAATCCGTGGACTCTTGAACAATGTAATGTTTACACTTTTACAGAACATTATTACTTTAAATTAAGAGATTACGCTTTTCGCAATAAAAAACCTTTAGTATTTTTTACCGAGCATTTGCCATACATGTTTAGCTTTTATCGAATTGTTAAGACCGCAGGGAGGGTCTTCGCTGGCAGCGGCTGCTGTAAACAACTTATCAAACTTCAGCAGCTCAGGAGGAATGTTTATGGGCGGCCAAAAGGCCAAAATTAAAAACAATCCAACATATACGATTAAGAAGCCTACAAAGGACAAAACACAAAGAGTACAAATGATCAATAGAAAGACAAAATCCTAACAATGGCAAGAGGACAAATTTTAGAAAGACAAAGACAGACAAACAAAAATCAAACAAAGGACAAAACACGAGCAAGAGGACAAATTGCAAAAAGACAAAGTCAAATCAAACAAAGGACGAAACGACATCAAGAGGACAAATTTACTATTGTCAGGCAGTCGAGTTTGTGCAAACTAGTTTATTAAATATTATTTTTAGTTATGTTTAGTTACCGAGTGTGTGTTAAAAACTTTACATGGTTTACTTGTTTATTTTAATATTTGTTTTATTAGGGAAGACATGTTCACCTACATTATTAGGGCTATGCTGATACAACATAAGTTAGCACCTTGTTGAGAGTGTTGTTCATCATGGACAATATTTGTTGTGTGTTAGATTACCGAATAAATAACTTTTGTACTTGCAAAATGGAAACCATCAATTGTAATTGTAGAGCATGCATTTTGTTGATATTTGACCATTTGAACTAGGACAGATTCGTGGAGTGCCAAGGTCGAGACGGTTTAGTGCATCGGACGTGTTCTGATGGCTGAGTCGTCAGATATGTGGGGTTCGAATCCTGACCATGCGACCGGGGTACTGCAGATGTCCTTGACAAGACACTTTACCATAATTGCTTCTCTCCACCCAGGGGTAAATAGGCACCTGTGAGGGCAGAGTTGGTTGTTGTGTTTGATTAGCCCTATATGCGCTGTAATGGCAGCAATTGAGCTGTATACTCCCCAGGAGCTGAGATGGTTGTTTGGGAATGAGTTTATGGAGCCTGATTATAGGGGGTAATAATATAATGCGCCTTGAGCACCAGTTTGATGGATACGTGCGCCATATAAGTCCACATTACATAGTAGTAGTAGCAGACGTAATAAAATTAAATAAATTACAATCACGACGTATCATCAAAACTAACTTGTGTTAATACAAAATAAATAATAATTAAATTTTACGGATTCAACTTATTTTCAATTCAAGTGAAATTAATTAAAACGAATAAATAAATAGAAACGTGTAAAATATTCAAAAAGTATTTTTATAGATTCGGATCCTTTTATATTTCCAGAAATCTGCACTGTAAAAATACCGTAATTTATTTACGGCGAAAGTTTGTAAATTCTACGGTGAATTACCGTAATCATCCATGTCTCAGTGTTTTACGGCCGAAAACCAGTATTATGGCCGCTCCCATTGCACTCTAAGCAAAGGACAGAAACGACATCAAGAAGACAAATTTTCAAAAAGACGAAGACAGAAATCAAACACTAGGCCTCTATTTTTTCCCAAACTGGACTGCTCTGACAATAGTGCAATGAGTTGCCCCCTGAAAAACAAACAGCAATACCACACAGCAAGCATTCGGTGCACACACCAGATGCTCCAAAAAAAAAATGCAGGAACCCTCCAAAAAGAAAGTAAAAGTAACCAGAGCTTAAGTGTTGTTTAGAACACAACACACGGTGTTCGGAGTCCACTTCCGGTTCAATCAAATTTTCAACGATGATGTAAATATTATATTGTGTACCAGGGTTTGTCATCTTATAATAACTATCAATTTCATATTCAAAAGTACATATCAATTTTGCGTTAGAATGTGTTGAATTTGAACTTACTGTTTGGACAGGAAGTAAAGGTCAAATTGTAGGTGGTTTGAAGGTCTATATGACACTCCTCATGATTATGAAGAAAAAATTGTCAACTATACATCAAATTAAAGCTATGAGAGATGACCTTAATTTTGTACCTTAAATCATTAAACCTAGTGCCACTAATTGACCATTGGCAAAGCATTTATGATAAGTCATTTCACAAGAATTACAAGCTATTAATGTAAGGAATTCAATTGTGTTTTTGTTTTCTAATATGTCATTTAGTTCTTGAGACTTATTGGCTGTTGAACTTGGAAAAAGTTGTGAATTTTTAAGCAATAAATTAGAAATTAACAAGTGTGACTTGGAACACTGTTTTTATTTTAAATATTGGACACTATTGCCCAACACATACTTTTCAAAAACCATGCTCGATGATAAATCAACATTAAAAATCACTCATATGAAAATAGTTTGCCAGGGTTGTAGGCAGCCAGATCCAACCTATTCAGCATTATTATGGGCATAAAGTCACAAAGTTTATTTAGCGTAGAAGGGGACCACATGGATTGCAAAATTGGCTAAAGGGTTGCTTGTTTATGGATATCGGAAGCTAATTGGCTCTTTTCTATTAGAAAAACAAGCTTATAACCTACTACATACAATTAAGTTGGAGAAGAAAGCTTTGCATCCGTGCTTTCCATCTTCCCTGCCCCCCACAAAAATAAATAATTCCCAATTCAAACAAAATTAAATGTAATTATATCCACTAGATCAAATTTGTATAATTTTCGTCTTTGATTTTTTATGGAAAAACCTGTCAATTCTAGATTTAAATGAAGCCAACATTGGTATTCAGTCTTGTATAAAATTTATTTAATTGATGGACTGCATGTTTTTATACTGAGGTGATCTTATTTATAATATACTTCACTTTCAGGTCAAGTTTATAAAAAAAAGTGTAATGATAAATTGACGTATTAGTGACACTGTAATCAAGCATCTAAGCCTTATTGTGGAGCATGCTTATAAATTGTCTTTGTTTTCACACCCTAATTCAAAATAATTACAAAATAATTTATAAAATTTGAAAACAAATTCTACATTGATTTTACATTTTCAAGGTTCTTTACACATGATTGGCAAATGTCTGTCCATACTACAGATTTACAACATAAAAGATCAGGTATTCTACATTTTGTACGTAAATTGTTGAACACTGGAAATAATCAAAGAGTTGTATGGTGCTTGTAAATTGCTAATAAAACAATGAAATACATATTTATTTTTAACTGTCTGTTTGGTTTCATGACTCTGACTTTGTGGTTCCACATTTCCCTCTCCACAATCAATTGGAAACCACTTTGTTGACCTGTTTAACCTACCTTGTAACCAATCTAGAAATGAGGTATATGGTCTTACATACGCAACAAGTGAAATGACTTCAGTGTAAATGAACCCAACCATGATCCTCTTGTTGGACAGAGAAATAAATAAAACAATCTGCCATTTAAAATAAAATGTACACTCTGTATGTACGATTTAGTGAGGGTTCAGAATGGTGACATTCAGGGGTTGTCATTAGGAATCGGTAATTTTGGAATAAAATGCCTTCCCTCCCTCCCCAAGTTCTTAAGTGATGGCATGTACTGCCACTGGTGATGAACCAACACATTTGTTTTCTAAAATTCTTTGGTCTATCATTGCAGCACTATAGAATCCAAGAACTAGGGAAAGGGGGAGGCAACACAACTCTACAAGTATAAGGGGGCCCTTTATACTAGTGCTTTAATTGGATGATCTGGCAAAAGGTATTCCAAAGGCTGACACACCCATGCAATGAAGATTAAAGGGGTTATGTTTACTATGTTTATATAAAGCCCAACTGTTAGGAGTTCACTTGTCAAACAATATACCATTTTACTAGATCACCTACAGATATTGTTTAATAACACTTACATTTTGTGAGGATGTTTGGGTCGATCAAAATATAATAAGAATTCCTCAGTACTAATTTTGTTCTAACATGTTAAAAGAAATTCCTAGAAAGACCTAGATATGTCTTGAGGTCTCTAAAATCAAAAATTCTCTTGAGGGTAAAGAACTGCCACAATGATAGGATAAGTCCATATAAAATAATTTGAATCATACCCATTAACTCCTTTGATGAATGGATAAACTTCAAATGCTGGCCATTGGATCACAAAGTTACACAGACTCCTGACACACCTTTGTAGCAGTAGCACAAATGGATACCACGATGATCCTGAAGTATAAACTAATCATGTAAAACAATATTAAATGTTTTCAAAGAGGGACGAAGAATAATGGGTCATGCTAACAAACACACATAACTTAGAATGCCTCATATGTTATTATCAGGATGATGGATTGATGTAACTGAGAAACTTATGCAACTTTAGAAAATGATCCCTTCAGAACAATGCCTTTAAAGTTAGGTTTACAATGGAATAGAAGAAGTTACATGTGACGTCTTCCTTCCTCCATGATGTGACTATTCATTATCTCAATAAATGTGCTGATATTTGTTTCTGGACTACTTTTAGGTGAAGAAAACTAAGTGCTAGTATCAAGTAAACTACAATGCATCCATCACCACACAAGACATTATGGGCACTACTAGTATTATGAGGAACTATATATTACTATAGTGTAGCTAAATTAACCGGATGTCAACCTGCACACATGCCAGTAAATATTCAGTAATAAATATTTTTACAGGTCGAGTTGACCAAAATGAGTATGAGTTGAATAGTACGAGTTGGCACATACATACGATGTTGACCTGTTTTCACTGAGGAAAGAATACTAACATTGTGGATAAAGCTTTTTTTTTTTCTAAAAGAATTGCTTTTTGAAAATAAAATCACAATCTTTCAATGTAGAGTTGGGTGGGGTCATGTGGGTGGATCATAGGGCAGTCAGGAGGCCAATGCAATCATCCACACACACACACACAGATTTATTAGTTACCTTGGGGCTTGTGTTTCAGATGCTTTCTGGGCTGTTGAACTGATTCTCACTGATGCCCAGCCATTGCATCTAATTCCAAATTACTCAGCATGCTGGAGCTAAAATACAAAAATATAAATAAAGTGTTCAAATGATTCTGTGAAAAAATTAATTCTGAATGGGAAAGGCCAACATGTATTACTCAGTGCAAGAGAATGCCCTCTATAATGGTGGTACACATGTTGTCCACCAACTACACCTGCATGTTTATTTTCCAATTAAAACTCATATTAACTCATCCCTCTGCAGCTTTTTCTTCATTTATTTTTTCTTTTTATGCAGGCTCTTCATACTTTGTTTTATCGTTATAAGACCTGTTACCTGACCTTTTCTTTAAAAGCATAGAGGACAGACTTTTTATAACAATAATAACAAAACAACAAATGTAACCTAGCTCAGAAAAACAGGTGCCCCTATGACAATTTTGTGGCTACAACTAGCAGACTAATCAACTGCTAAAAAGCATCTCTTTAGGTTGAGTTAGGGATATATTTCGCTGACACGAAGAACATGCAGAATTGCAGAAGAGAAAGAGACAACAACACACGAACATGTATATAAATTAACATGGATTTGCATACATGTATATGTACTGTAACCGCATTATAATGGTATGCATTACGATACTCTTTGACTTTTGACTGCATGGCAGTTTTTAAAACTTTTTCTGGACAATAATCTATCCATGCTCAGTCAATATCCTTAGATTAAAATGCAAACTTAAAATCATGTAGGGTACACTGCAAAACAGCGAAAGGAGTAGACTCAGTTATAGTTTTTACGAAATCATGAAATAGGATGCAGTTACATAGTTTCTGTCCGTCACGAACCGTCTCCATTGGATTGTGTATGCAATAATTATGTTTACGATAGGCCCACTTTTACACAAACGCACATTCTAGGACCAATAAACCTCTAAATAATGTCTACTTACCTCTTAACGTAATGCAATTATATTTTCCTCTTTCGGTAACCCATTTTATTTTCTTTGTATTTTGCTTGGAGTTAATAAGAACTATAAAATTTCCTCAGTATTTTTCATGTAAACGAGAATTAAATGGCCGCCGCTGAAAATGTTTTGCTTGTGACAAAATGTCACGTGATCACTGATACGCTAAGTAGCCGTGATTGGAGATTGCCTCGACAGATTGCCTCAAAGTAGAAAGCCAGCTAGTCTACTCATTGACACTGGATTGCATGAAATGTCACCTGGGGAGACTAATCCTCCAGAAGCAATCTCATTGCCAGCAACTTTATTGCCCGAAAGATTGCCCGAAAAATTGCCCGTGTGACAAGGCCTTCACGTTGTAGGCCAATATTAAACTCCGTATATTGCTGTGTGTACGTATTCTGTGCACACGCGATATGTCTATTCGTACATACAGGAATAGTAATTCAGCATATTATTTCATTAACCTTCCGGTTTCGACCGGAAGGAAAGGTCAGATTAAGGGGTCACGTCTGAAAACGAAATGTGACATAGTTCAAAGATCTTTTAAGATAATAAAAAAGATTGTGAAAATATCTTATATGGTTCATGAGATATGATTTTTTTGAAATTTTAATTTTCAACTTCCGGTTTTGACCGGAAGAAGAATCAGATTGAGGGGGGTCACGTCTAAAACGAAAAATTACATAATTCAAGATCTTTCAGATGATGCAAAGATTGTGAAAATATCTTTTGTAGTTCATGAGATATGATTTTCGAAATATTAAACTTTGAATTTAGTATAATTCGACACCCGATGATGTAATCATGACGTCACAGAAACCCAGGTTTCGTCTGCTTCGATATGTTACTGTTTATGTGTTAAGTTTGAAGGCTGTATATGCTTGAAGGATCCTTTGTTACCGGACAGATCGTCACTGAGAAGAAAAAGAAGTAAAAAAAAAAACAGTACAAAACAATGGGGTGTTCGCGCTGCGCTCTCGAACACCCATAACTAAAGTGTAAAAACAGAAATTTTACACAATTCGACTGTAATTTTAAATTCTATGTTCAATAACAAAAATTATGATTGAAAATCAACAAAATATGTAAAAATACATAAATATTTTACAGAAAAGAGGTTTGTTACATCAACATAAAAAAACAAAATGTAAAACAAATAACAAAAAATCTCTAACATAAAACTCTGACATTTTCCACAATTCAATTGTATTTTTACAATTTTGTAACTCAATAACAAAAGTATGGGTGAAATCAACAAAATATTAAAAAAACAAACTAACCCCTCA
>CM055816.1:648716-726142 GCA_029582265.1 Zoroaster sp. YZ-2022
AATACTGTAAATTATACAAATTGTTGCCCAAATACTTATCTATTTGAAAACAAATAACACTAATGCAATTTCTGCCATACCAATTATTTCTCCAGACGATAGGTAAATAATCATATGTTCCTGTACTTGTACTTGCTCATCATTTCACGGTTATTCCCATTATGTTAAGTTTATTGTTTATCTAAAGTGTCATCATGCAGGGGTCTATATCGCATGAGAACAATTAATGAAAAGCATTTGCGAAGGGAGAGCGTCGATTACTATGGCAACATATAATGACACGGCATAACAGATCTATCATGCGCTTAAAGGAAGGTGCAGCATTTTATAATGTTGGCAAATATATCCTATACTTACTCTCTTTGGACCAGAGATATGCATTAAAACCAACCTGTGCAAGGAACTTGGAACGTGCTCTTTCCTAACTTCGAGATGGAAATCATTGAAAATTAATTAAAAATTCTCTGGGAGCATCACAGAAAAAATTATCTTTCTAAGGAAGATTGGTAGCATATGTTAACTTTTACACTGCAAATGAGTTTTAGGTTTCCACAATTCGGCCATTTTTTAATTTATAGAATTACCAATTATATTCCTTATCTTTAAGCAAATAGGATTTATATTGGGCATACTCATCAGTGCATGGAGGCAAAAAGCGTTAGTGTGATCTGTATTCCGAACTGCTAATGAATGTGAAATTAATGAATTGTGGGACAATCTATAGAGAGAGGGCTGTTGGGGGTCGTTCACTTTGGGTTTCAGGGGTGGTGGTAAAATGTAATAAAAATCAGTATTTATCAGCTCGGTTAAAATTCTGGATGTGATATATTTTCTTTATTAGTTACCTTCTTTCAGTTCCGCATTGCACATCATTATGTTAGTCTCTGCTCAAACATTTTATGTTTTTATTCCTTTTTGATTTAGGCAAAAAAGTCCAGTTTCTGGTCATAGATCGGTTTCAAAATCAGTGTGGTAACTCGTTCTTTTCGTTGACGCTTGTTCATACCCCTATGTGAAAAGTCGTTTAAAACACAGCACGGCAGAATTAAAATCGATCCAGCAATTGTGGCTGAAATTGGACATTGTTTCATAGACAAAAAATAGCCTACATAAAGAGTTTTCACGTATTAAAATAATACAAATGCAGCATTTTCAAAAAGGTTAATGCTAACAATGGTTTTGGAAACAAGGCAAATACAATAAAAGGTGATATGATGCATGACATCACTTGTTTACATCACTTGTTTACCCAAAGTCAAACTGTGACAAGCAAAAGATATAAAGTAGTTTATGGCAGACACCATAAAAATGAAAAACCCCGTTAAAAATTAATTGAGAAACCTAATATATGTTGAGCCATGCTTTTGACAAAATAATTAAATATTTCATTTTAAGGTACTTGTTTTCTGTTCTTCAAGGGAAAACAATTATATTCAGGTAACAAACAACATTGCACGAAGTTGTCAGTGAAATAATAACACAAAAGTAAAAACACTTAACATGGGCGATGCATCTTTATAGGAATTAGATCACATGTGAGCTAATTAATTTTTAAAAATTAAACCCCAAAGGTCTAACTGTGATAAGCAAAAACTGTACCGTTACAGTAATCTATGACAGAATCCATAAATTAAATCTCCTATTTTGAATTTTGATAAGACAAATCACCCCAAAACTGAACATTTCACATTCGTGACGTGAAATCACCGTCTTAACGCATACCAGTACGCCCCAAATTAACATTATAAATAAACCAGTGCGGTGTCCATGCAACTGCAATTTTAATCAATTAATGTAAATGTGATGCATGTGATAGCTTATTAAAATGGTCGCCTCTTCTCCCTACAGAAATAACAATATTCAGGAAATTTGTCAGCACATTACCGTTTGTTTGACGAGTTGCCGTTATCAATTATTTTGTTATTTATTGTTTAGGTCCTGAAAATGTTTCATTGATTTTTGCAGATTTTGCTCACACCACGGATACACAGGGAGATCAAGCAATGTCGCATGCAGCAGGAAGGAATCGTGGTAGGTCGTCATGTAGAAATAACCTATTTCCTTTTTCATATAATTCTAAAAAAAATTAAGTTTTTCCCCGCTTACTTCTTTAAATAATAACATTGTTGAACATTTCTTAGTTTCAGTTATATTACATGCAAATTGTTTGTGACGCATACAAAAGGAAATAGCAAGAATGTGTATTTAAACGATGATGGTAAAATAAGAAGCCAATAGTACCAGCAATGTCACCACATAATTTAAATCTTAAAATAAATCATAATAAACAATGCTACTTAACTTTATTCTCACTATTTATCAAAAGCATTGTAATCTATACTGTACAGTGCCTTTCAAATGATTCCCCCATACGTTGCCCTAACCTGGGGATGTTCACATACAATGTCCATTTATTACAGTAAAGGGCCGGGTATTATTTCATTTGTTAACACTTTTAATATTCTGCCTCCTTAAAAACATGTACAGGCTTATTAGAAACAAAGAATAAAATGTACATGCCCCTGAAAGTTTTGGTTGAAGGGCGGCCTCTGTTCCCTGACTCTATATGCACTGAAGAGACATACATGGTAGTTACCAGTCTATGTTTATGTTAACCCTTTCAACCCCAAACGTGCCACCTGTGCTCAATGTGGAATGTACGTTCTTTACCAAAGGGACGCTATGTCACGGGAATTCACTACTCTTTTGTTCCCAAGGCTCCTCTCCGGCACAACGCCTGAAACCTGTAACTGAAATGTAAATAGCGCCCTCACTTGACGTTGGCATGATTAATCAATCGCAGGACAATACTGTGCGCGTGCGCCAGCCATGCGCGCGCGTCGGTATAATGATTTTCGCGTCTCTATATAAAGCTTTAGCTTTTGGCGTGACCGCCGACGCTCACTTAGCTGTTTTACAGCTGACGGTCGACCATAGCCATGGATGACACGGTAATTATTGACGAAATATTCGCGGATAGTGGTTCAGAAATATCCGATGACCATGCAGTCCTCCTCATCCACATCCAGAAGAAAGTGAAGAGAGTTTGTCACACACCCACCAAGGTCATCAAATAAGCAGAACTTCAGGTGAGCCTTAAGACGTAGCTGAAAACTTTCCTTAACTGTTCCAATTGGCTAACGTTACTGATTGAAAAGAGCCAAAACATGTTTTTGCATACTTCTAGATATGAGCTAGGCCTACTTTTCTTTCTAAAGGGGTGTTGGTGAAACTGAAAGTCGGATCCTCCAGACTAGTCAGACTTTCCTGGATCCTCAGAAAATGTTTTCTTTCAAAGGAATGATGGATGGAATGGCATTTCAAGAATATTAACTGTTCAAGTAATTTCAAGGTATCTTACGTTTGAATGTAATTAACTTAATTTGCCAAATATTGCAGGTGAAATGGGCTTCTTTTATGTAGGATGGATCTAGTAAGGTCCGACTTACGTTGACATTAGATCCGGGGAGATCTGGGTTTCAATTGCCTTTCTAACAAAATTCATAATAGCATATTTGAATTAATCTGATTTTTACTACTTTAAAGAAAAGACATGAATAAAATCACAAAAGTTTGTCCCAAAAGTGTGCAGTATATAAATGTAGAGTCGGCTAACATGAACTTCTTGCACCATATCAAAGTGAATGAATGATGAGGATGTCACTTGCTCTACCGTAGAGCAATTGGCATCCTCAACAATACATCATCTTTTGATCTATCAAAAGAGCATTTTAACATTTCAGTGCCATCTCCAGGTTTCGGAGTCAACTCTGTCCCAGGTCAACTCCGGTCAACTCGGCTAGTGTTAGTGTTCCTGCCCAAAAACGTTTACAGCACCCTCTTCGACCAAAGAATACAGCCTATATTTACTTTAATTGGCTTGCATTGTACCATCTGGACAGAGTTGACCTTGGTTGGGTTGGCCTGCACCCCATCTAACCATATCGAGTGTGATTGATTAGATTACACAGGAAGGTCATACAAATTGCAAGCACTAGTGTGCTGTCATTTTCAAGAAAAGTGGACTATGCATAAATTTCCGATGATGGTTTTGCTGAGCATTGCCAAAAAAGTAAATAACCGCCAAAGCTCATTACACCCAAATCATACAGTGCCCTCAGTAGTATGTTAAATGCCGTATAGGGGACAAATGTATAAAACTGAGAAAAAGAATCGGAACGATGTAAAGACGCCCAATTATTTACAAATAATTATGACATCATAAAATAATTTGTGACGTCATAAAGTAAAGGTGGACATATAAAAATGAAAAAACTAAATAAGATTATCTCTGGTATAATAAAAAGATGGCGACAAAATATGAAATAAAGAATAGAGTAACTGTGCCTTGCGGTGGCTTTTATGATGATTTGGTTTTGCCAACTAAAAGCCACTCGCGAGCACGGTGCTCTATTCTTTATTTCATATTTGTCGCCATCTTCATCTCTCGAATGTCTGTTGAACCACTATTTTCACTGACCTATGACGTCTGAAATATGTGTGATGTCATACCTCGACTAAATGATGGGCGTCTTTAATTCTGTTGTCTAACCACAGCATTATCTGTGTGTCAGCCATATCTGAAAAGGCTAATGTTGTGTTATGCAAGTATCATCAAGAAAATGTGCCTTAATTCCATATAGCACCATCATACATAGTTTCTTAATACTCATACTTCCCAGGTCTGGATGGCATAAAAGCAAACTCCTCCCTATACGAAGCGACCCCTATGAACTTTACTGAAGAGACTGGATGTACTGAAGATTTCAGTAACCTCTCGCCTGGGCAGATCTTTCAACTGTTCTTCTGTCAGGCAGTCTGGAAGTTGATGGTGACGAGAGACCAATCGCTATGCTGACCAAACGCTGGGTGCAGATGCGGCGTAATCATGCCTGGACTCCAACGGATATCCACAGAGATGATGGCATTTGTGGCCATGCTTCTGTAATGGGCATCAACAAAGGCCGCTACATAATACTGGTCCAGGTCTGAAGTTCTGCGAAGTCCTGTGTACTCATCAACTATGTCTCGCAACCGATTTGAGCGCACTCCTGAGATTTTTCCACGTTACCAACAACAGAGCTGAAATGGATGATGACTCTCCCCCGTGACAAACTGTCTAAGTTCGCCCGCTGCTGCTTCACATTGTACTGCCATTGTTTCGTCGCATATATAAACCTGGACGAAACCTCTCCTTGAATGAGACTATGAAAAAGTTTAAAACCCGAATCGGTTTTAAACAGTACATGCCACGCAAGTCTGCCAAGATTGGATTGAAATGTTTTCCATTGAACGGAGTCTGAAACCGGGTACAGCATGTGCGTGGAAGGTGTTCACTGGTTCAGAGGCCACATAGTACCAGTGCATACATCCTCAATTGCTTATGCAGCCTTAACCATCCATCTAACCTTTCAGCATCTGGCAAAGTAGTCAACGAACTGCAAGGACTCGAACACTAAAGGGACATTTTGTTTTCATGGACAATTGGTACCAACCCAGCTCTCGTCCACAGATTGTCACAGCTAGGGTTTGGAGCTCGTGAACAGTACGATACACCACCAAGGGATTTCCGGAGAGTGCAAACCAAAGAAGTTCACATGAAAAAGGCGATGACCCGCACTTTTACACAAAAGCAGGAGGGCAACTATGTGTTGTTTGGCAGGATGCAAATCGTGTAACTCTTCTGACTAATTATGGTGACTGCAGTATGGACACTAAAGAAATTCGCAGCAAATACAGTTCCACTGGACTTCGTTGAAATCAAAAACCTGTTTCTCGTCAGTGATTATAATAAATACATGGGTGGAAGTGATCTAGCATCGCAACTGTGTCAGTATTCTACACACCACCATAGATCGCTGAAATGGTGGAAAAAAGAATTTCATTAATGGGCTATTCTTGACATCTGTTTGGTGAACGCTACTAGTCTGTCTACAACCGAATTCCTTGCCAAACCAGCACTTTGACGAGCTTGGATTTCCCGCGTGAAGGTGCGGTCAATGAACTTCTTTTCCACCTGGAAGCTTTAGCCGAGCATAAACACACCAATGAGCCATCGTTGTCTTTCAGTAGACATTATCCGGGAGAAGCGTGAGCCCAGCAAAGGCGCAACTGTGTGGTTTGCAACACAAAAGCCAAGCGGAAACAAACTCGTATGATTTGTAAACAGTGTCCAAAAAAGCCACAATGTGTGTTCTGCCATGCTTTGAGAAGTTTCACAATTAATGTGATAAACATTTACCCAATGTAGTTTGGATTGTGTTCTAAATTGTCCCCCCATTTCAATGTTGGTCACCAGCAACCAAAAATTCAACTGTCATTTGCAGCACAAAAGCCAAAGCGGAAACAAACTCGTATGATTTGTAAGCAGTGTCAAAAGCTATGTAATATTGTTCTTGCCATGCTTTGAGAAGTTTCACGGTGTGTGATAAACATTTGCCCAATGTAGTTTGGATTGTGTTCTGAAATTGTCCCCTCCATTTCAATGTTGCTCACCCAGCAAAAAATGCAACTGTGTCATATTTTGCAGCACAAAAATAGCGGAAACAAGCTCGTATGATTTGTAAACAGTGTCAAAAGCCAATGTGTGTTCTGCCATGCTTTGAGAAGTTTCACAGTGTGTGATAAACATTTACCCAATGTAGTTTGGATTGTGTTCTAGGTGTCCCCCATTTCAATGTTGCTCACCCAGCAAAAAAAATGCAACTGTGTCATTTGTCAGGTAGCACTAAGCCAAGCTATGGAAACAAACTCGTATGATTTGTAAACAGTGTCAAAAGCCAATGTGTGTTTCTGGCCATGCTTTGAGAAGTTTCACAGTGTGTGATAAACATTTACCCAATGTAGTTTGGATTGTGTTCTGGGTGTCCCCCCCATTTCAATGTTGCTCACCCAGCAAAAAATACAGCCATGTGTCATTTGCAGCACTAAAGCCAAGCGGAAACAAACTCGTATGATTTGTAAACAGTGTCAAAAAGCCAATGTGTGTTCTGCCACCATGCTTTGAGAAGTTTCACAGTGTGTGATAAACATTTACCCAATGGTTGGTGTTGGATTGTGTTCTAGGTGTCCCCCCCATTTCCCTAATGTTGCTCACCCAGCAAAAAATGCAACTGTGTCATTTACAGCACTAAAGCCAAGCAGGAAACAAACTCGTATGATTTGTAAAACAGTGTCAAAAGCCAATGTGTGTTCTGCCATACTTTGAGAAGTTTCACAGTGTGTGATAAACATTTACCCAATGTAGTTTGGTTATTGTTCTAGGTGTCCCCCATTTCAAATGTTGCTCTTAGCAAAAAATGCAACTGTGTCATTTACGCAGCACTAAAGCCAAGCGCAAACAAACTCGTATGATTTGTAAACAGTGTCAAAAACCAATGTGTTCTGCCATGCTTTGAGAAGTTTCACAGTGTGTGATAAACATTTACCCAATGTAGTTTGGATTGTGTTCTAGGTGTCCCCATTTCAATGTTGCTCACCAGCAAAAATGCAACTGTGTCATTTGCAGCACTAAAATAGCAGAGTAAACTCGTATGATTTAGCTTGGTAAAGCCAATAATAATTTCTGCCATGCTTTGAGAAGTTTCACAGTGTGTGATACAAATTTTGATTGTGGTCCTTCCGTCTCCCCTCCCCCATTTCAATGTTAAAGTGACAGTGCGCACACCAGCAACACAACATTGAACAGATGGGGAAGAAAGAAATAAATTGATGATAACAATCTTGAAATGGAGTGAAATGCGAGTATGAAACAACCTTGTTTAAACTTGACTACTACTACAGTAAAAATCAATTTTTGTGCAATTACTGCACTGTTCTTTCACCTGAACCTAAATATATCACCTATTACGTTGGGGTTTATGAACCACCCATAAACAAAACAAGCATTTGTTTTATTGGTCAATGATTTTCTTGTCTTCAACTTGTGGCCAGGTTATTTGTTGTCATTACCAAAGAGTGGCCTTTCTTGATGTTGTTGAGTGAGGGCGCTATACACTGAAAGTTGTTAAAAAGTCTCTGGTAAAGAACTGAACATGCTATGCAAAACCGGTAGCAACCAAGGCATGACTGATCAAATATATGTCGGTATTGAAAGGGTTATAATGTATACACACATATAATCTGTTCATGGTTTGTTGGACATTGTACTGTACTCCTTAGGTGTATCTAACCAAAATTGAACAGCCTAGCCAAACTCCATTCAATAACGATGGGGAGTGGGTCAGAATAGCCTCAAGCTCCAGTGTTTTTATTGTAGCCACACAGGCATGACGTCAGTGATTAAGGAGTAAAACTGTAACAAGCAATCAAAAAACTATAAATGACTAATAGGCATATGTGGCAATGACTAAATGCAATAATACACCAAAGAGATCCGTATCCATTAAACTCAAAGCGTACGCTAAAAGTGAAATGCTCAGAGTAACCTATAACGAAAGGACACTCTTAACTGGTCATTAACTTTCGTTACGTACAAACGAACGATGCCTATAGAATACTGCTAGCGACTGTCATAAAACATAGAAATCTAACTACGAACAGTAGTACCATTAACCTGTTACGATATGTAGATTCTTTACACATGGATATTGTGTTTACAAAGAAAACTGAGACCAAACATCCCCAAAAATACACATCTTATTATATAGCAAGCATGAGATAAGAAGTATAATGAACCTTCGGTAGGCGTTAAATAGAAATAGTTGGAAGAATTGAGATAAGTGAGGCACCAAAAATGCCAAACTGTCTAAAACGTGTGAATCTTGAAATTATGACAACAGAGGGCGCATACTAAAAAGTGCGATTTAAACAATATCCAGAATAGGATACATGATTGGATGGGTTTAAGTCAATTAGGAACAATTATATATATTAAAAAGGTTAGAAAATGTACAAAATACAATATCATCTAAAGAAATTGTTTACTGTTAAAAGTTGAGCAGTAACACCAACAGAAGTGACTTCAAAAGTTAGGTGGTTGTTTTAATGTATTTGTTTGTTTACCTACCATACCATGCAGAAGCTAGTAATTGGTATTATTCCTATCACTTGAACTTTCTATGGAGTTGGGAACATTGTATTTGGATATGTTATAAAAATCATGATTATTAACTCCACTGGTTACTGTCATAGAACTGTATTTATTTTGATCACAATGATATAATAAGAGTAAGAGAAAGAGAATGATACAAAGTTGGCAATTCCCAAATAAGTGTAAGGATTACAACTGTGGGATGTGGGATTTATTATTTGAATGTTTTGAGGATGGTCTGTGGTTGGTTACAAACTTTATGACATTGGGTACATTTTGAATAATTTGTTACAATATTATCTTTCACTTTCTGCTAAATATTAATTGTGTAATAATACATTGTTATTTTATTACACGCAGTGGAGTCGGTAATTGTACTGCAGAAACACCTGTTGTTTTTGTAATACGTTTTTTTATTTTTTTTTATGTGTTCGGTATGTGCCCGAAACACCTATTATTTTGTTCAGTTTTGAAGGTGTCTGGGGCATGTGCCCAGAAACACCTATTGTTTTTATACGTGTTTTTTTGTTTTTTTTTGTTTTGTTTTTTACTTCTTATCTTCTCCCCAATGACTGTCCATTAACAAACACATACTTGCAAACTTCACATGAACTTGAAACTTGGCATGTACTTAGAACTTAGCAAGCAGATGAAACACAAGTTGTGACTTATTCCCCAATTGTACCTACTTCCTGTCTCCAAACCGGAAGTCAAAGTTTAATATTAAAAAATCATATCTCCACAACCAATAAAGAGGTAAATTCACAATTTTGGTACCATTGTACAGATCGTTAACTTGTCAAAAATATTTTACAAAAGGTGACCTAATTTGACCTTTACTTCCTGTCCCAAAACCGAGTCAAAGTTTAATATTTAAAAAATCATATCTCAAAGCCACAAAAGGTAAAATTCAAAATTTGTGTACCATATGTGTACAGATCGTTAGTTGTCAAAGAATATTTACAAAAGGTGACCCCAATTTGACTCATTACTTCCTGTCCAAACCGAGTCAGAAAGTTTACTATTTAAAAAATCATATCTCACACAACCATTAAGAGGCAAATTCACAGTTTTTGGTAACCACTGTACAGATCGTTAATTGTCAAACAATTGTACCTAAAGTTGATCTCTAATTTGACCTTTACTTCCTGTCTAAACCGTGAAGTCAAAATTTAATATTAAATATAATCTTCCACAAGAGGTCAATTCACAATATTTGCACACAGGCTGTACAGATCGTTATTTGTCAAAACAATTTTACACAAAGGCCAGGACCCCAATTTGACCTTTATTTCCTCCCAAACACCAGTAGAGTTTGTGTAAACAAAACCTCGAATCACTGAGTTTTTACATTGTTTTACTTCTCCCCGCGACCGTCAGGTAACAACTTACATACTTGCAAACTTCACATGAACTTGAAAATTTGGCATGTACTTAGAACTTAAAAACAGATGAAACACAGAGTTGTGAGGAGACCCTAATTTGACCTTACTTCCGTCCAAACCGGAAGTCAAAGTTTAATATTTAAAAAATCATATCTCAACAACCACAAGAGGTAAATTGAAATTGTTTGCACCATTGTATTAGATTGTTAATTGTCAAAAAGTTTACAAAAGATGACCCTTAATTTGACCTTTACTTCCTGTCCAAACCAAGTCATCAACGTTGTAATAATAAAAAAAATTATATCTCAACAACCACAAGAGGGTAAATTCACAATCTTTGCACCATTAGTACAGAATCGTTATTTGTCAAAACAATTTTACAAAAGGGTGACCCGAATTGGGTGACCCTTTACTTCCGTCCAAACCAGGAAAGTCAAAGTTTAATATTTAAAAAATCGTATCTCAAGCAACTACAAGAGCTAGAATTAAAATTTTTGCACCATTGTACAGATCGTTAGCATTGTTAAAAATATTTATGTGGCAAAAAGGTGACCCCAATTTGACCCTTACTTCCTGTCCAAATATTTAAAAAATCGTATCTCAGCAACCACAAGAGGTAAAATTAACATTTTTGCACCAATGTAAAAATTGTTGGTGTATAAAATATTTACAAAAAACATGACCCAATTTGACCTTACTTCCTCGTCCAAACCAGAAGTCAAAGTTTAAGATTAACAAAATCATATCTCAACAACCACAAGATGTAATTATTACATTTTTAGCACCATTGTATAGATTGTTAATTGTCTGAAAAAATATTTACAAAAGTTGGTGAACCCAATTTGACCTTACTTCCCTGTCCAAACCTGAAGTCAAAAGTTTAATATTAAAAAAAATGATATCTCAACAACCACAAGAGGTAAACTGCACAATTATGTTGTACCATTGTACAGGTCGTTAAAATTGTCAAAAACAATTTTACACACAAGTTGACCCCAATTTGACCTTTACTTCCTGTCTAAACCGGAAGTCAAAGTTTAATATATAAAGTACAAAAATCTTCCAACAAGAGGTAAATTCAATACATTGTGTGCACCATTGTACAGATCGTTATTTGTCGTCAAACAATTTTACACAAAGGTGACCCCAATTTGACCTTTACTTCCTCCCGAACACCTAGGAGTTTGTGTAAACAAACTCGACCTCTAGATTAGCGTGTTCGGGTATGTATGAAAACACCTATTGTTTTTGTCTGTTTAGGGTGTTCGAGCGTGCAGCCGAGACACCTATTGTTTTTGTAACTGTTTTTTAAATATTTTTTAACTTCTTCTCAGTGGCAAGCTTTTCCGGTAACAAAAGGCATCTCTTGCTAAGCATATACAGCCTTCAAACTTAACACATAACAGAAACATATCAAGCAAGACCCAGAAACCGTTTTCTGTGAACAGTCATTGATTACGTCATCAGGTGTCGAATTCACGCCAAATCAAAATCTCATGAACCACAAAAGATATTTTCACAATCTTTGCATCATCTGAAAGACCTTAAATTATGTAATTTTTTCGTTATTAGACGTGACCTCAATCTGACATTTTCTTCCCGGTCTAAACCGGAAGTTGAATATTTTCGCTAAAATTTCAAAAAAATCATATCTCGCGAACCATAGTGAAGATATTTCTCACAATCTTTTATCATCTTAAAAGATCTTGAACCATGTCACATTTCGTTTTTAGACGTGACCTCTAATACTTGACTATTCCTTCCCGGTCGAAACCGGAAGGTTAAGTGAAACAATATGCTGAATTACTATTCTGTATGTATGAATAGCCCTATATCGCGTGTGCACAGAATACGTACACACATCAATATACCGGAATTTAATATTGGCCTACAACGTAAAGGCCTTGTCACACGGGTCAATTCTTTCCAGGCAATGAAAGAGGTTGCTGGCAATGAGATTGCTCGAGATCTGTGTGGCATTTGTCCTGAAAATCCAGTGACAAATGAGTAGACTGGCTTTCTAATTTGAGGCAATCTGTCAGGGGCAATCTCCAATCACATTGCGTATCCAGTGATCACGTGGCATTTATCACAAACAAAACATTTTCAGCGTAAGCGGCCATTTAATTATCGTTTACATGAAAAAATACTGAGGAATTTTGCCGTTCTTTTTTAACTCCAAAAGCAAAATATAAGAAAATAAAATGGGTTTTACCGAAAAAGAGAGGGAAAATATAATGGTGCATTATTAAGAGGTAAGTAGACATTATTTAGAGTGTTTATTGGCCTAGAATGTACGTTTCAGTAAATGTAGGCCTATCGTAGACATAATTATTGCATGCACACAATCCAATGGAGGTTCGTGACGGACGAAACTGTTGTACTGCATCTATTTCATTAAATACTATACCGAGTCCCTACTCTTTCCCTGCTTTTTGCAGTGTGTACTTGTGATTTTTAAGTTGTGCATTTTGAACTATGGATAATGACTGAGCATGGATAGATGCTATAGTGTCCAGAATAAAAGTGTTTAAAAACTGTGCCATGCAGTCAAAAGTCAAAGAGCATCGTTGGAAAATATCTAATTGTGTAACTCGCTTCTACATACATATGCAAAATCCATGTACAATATATACACAAAATTGTCATAAGGGGCTATCATGTTTTTTTCTGAGCTAGGTCATACTTGTTGTTTTGTTATTATTAAGCATAAAAAAGCCTGTCCCTCTATGCTTTAAAAAAGGTCAGGTCTTATAACATAAAAAAAGATGAAGAACCTGCATAAAAAAAGAAACCTAATAAATGAAGAAAAAGCTGCAGAGGGATGAGTGAATATGAGTTTTAATTGGAAAATAAACATGCAGGTGTGTGTTGGTGGACAACATGTAGCCACGCCGAACATTCAGAGATGGAAAACAAATGGGGTGCAGGGGTGATGAAGGTTGTTTTTGCAATTATAGAAGGCATTTTCTTACTGGAGTAATGTTGGCCTTTCCATTCAGAATTTATTTTTCTAGAATCATTTGAACATTTCTTTATATTTTTGTATTTTAGCTCTCCAGTATGCTGAGTAATTGGAATTAGATGCAAATGGCTGGCATCAGTGAGAATCAGTTCAACAGCCTAGAAAGCATCTAAAACACAAGCCCCAAGGTAACCAATAAATCATGGTACAGTTATTGTAAATAATATTGTGTGTGTGTGTGTGGGGGGGGGGGGGCTCACACATCATTCGTTGTGGGGTCCAAAACACAATGGAACAACTTGACCCCACAAGGGTAACTATAGAAAATCTTTGTAATTCCACAAGGAGGAATCTCTATAGAAAAGGGATAATAGAACGAACAAAGCGAATACCCAGCAAATCATCGTGTGACAATGAGGGTGTGAACGTACACACCATTCGTTGTTGGGGGTCCGCAAAAACACAATAGAACAATTGGACCCCCACAAGGTAACTTATGAGAAATCTTGTACCCACAGTGAGAATTATATGAAAAGGATAATAGAACGAACAAAGGAATACCCCATTCAAATCAATGTACGTGAGGGGGTGTGTGTGTGTGTGTGTGTGTGTGTGTGTGGATGATTGCATTCCTCCGGCTGCCCTATGTATGCGATCCACTCACATGCACCCCACCAACCTACATTGAAGATTGTGATTTTTATTTTCAAAAAGCAATTCTTTTTAAACTTTATCCACAATGTTGTATTCTTTCCAGTGAAAACAGGTCAACTTGTAGGGCCTTTTACCAACCTCATACTCATTTTGGTCAACTCGGACCCGTAAATATATTTATTACTGAATATTTACCGGCATGTGTGCAGGTTGACATCCGGTGGAGTCGAGTTGGATAGAAGTACGTTAATTTAGCTACACAATAGTGTTTGTAGTTCCTCATAATACTAGCAATGCTTATGTCTTGTGTGGTAGATGGCATTGCATCGTGGGAAGTTTACTTTAGAGTATTACACTTAATTTTCTCTCACTAAAGTAGACCCAGAAACAAATATCAGCACCTTCCTATTGAGAGTTAATGAAATAAACAGTCACATCATGGAGGAAGCAATACGTCACATGTAACTTCTTCTATTCCATTGTAAAACCTAACTTAAAGGCATTGTTCAAAGGGATCATTTTCTAAAGTTGCATAATTTTTTGAAGTAACATCAATCCATCATCCTGATAATAACATATGGAGTAGGCTTTCTATATTATGTGTGGCTTTGTTAGCATGACCCATTATTCTTCGTCCCTCTTTGAAAACATTTAATATTGTTTTACTATTGATTCGTTTATATTTCAGATCAACGGTATCCATTTGTGCTACTGCTACATAGGTGTGTCAGAGTCTGTGTAACTTGTGGCGGTCCAATGGCCTTGTATTGAAGTTTATCCGTATTCATCAAAAGGAGTTAGAACTTGAACTCTGATTCCATGCCCTGTTGATCGTGAAGATATTGCCACCTTTAAACAATAACTTTAAAATGACTTATTTATGAAAATGTATTTTCAACAGTTAATGTGACAAATAAATACATATACATGTAACAATCAGAAAGATCATTTCCAGTATTGTTGTTTATTTTTATTTTACAGTTATCCTCTCCAAATTTACATTGTGTTGTCTCTTCCTTATAAGTATTGTTTTAAAGAAACTGAACCAAACATTTTAAATATTATAACACTTGATTGAATTTGTCATTGTATTGTACAAGACCTGCACACACACTCACCTTGGAAACAATGTAATGATCAAGCTGTGATGATACATTATTTTATTTGCTTTTTCTTTAGTTTTTTGGGGCAATCAATTTCAGGTAACAGTCATTGCCAATGCTCCATGACAAAAGGTTTTCAGGCACCGAGATTAATTTAAATACATAAATTCAATTAAATTTGACGTATGTATTTTAACTTTTAACTCTTGCTTTTTATTATTTTATCAACTTTAATTAAATTTACTTTTGGAAATGGAATAATGTGTACAGTTTTAAACGAAAAGCATCAATAAATTTCCCACAATGATTGTTTAATAAATAATGTGGCAAAAAAGAGTTTAGACAAACAAAATGGTTATTGTAAGTCTTTTTTTTCCGCAAAATTGTTGGGTGTAATACTTTTAAATGTTGGTTTGGTTAGCCAGTTAGCAAATTTCAAATGGTCATTGAACTTTGTTTCATTTTAATTTATGTAATAACCAAATAATATGTTTCATTATCATTAATAAATAAATTAATAAATTAAAAAGATTAAAGGCCTAAAACATTTTCAGCATAATTCTGGTACAGAACTTTAAAACTTAACACATAGTTAGACCTTATCATGGTAGTTGGCATCCTAGTTTGTGATGTCGTGGTTAAGGCATCAGATATCGAATTGACTAAACTCAAAGTTTAATATTTGCAAAATCATATCTCATGAAGCTTACAAAGATATTTTCACAATCTGTTTGCCTCTATCTTTAAAGACCTTGAACTATCTTACATTTCGTTCTGCAGACACAGACCCTAATCGGCCTCTCCTTTCTTTCAGGGAAAAAAACCAGAAATGTTTAATGCGAAGTGAAGAAATATTCTGAATGAATAATTCTAATGCATGTATATACCTTTTGCTATCTTCAGAAAAATTAGAATTTTACCAAATTTCAAGTACAATTGGACACCTATATAATAGAGGACATTTTGTGTGTATAACTTCACACGTGATTGAACCGGAACTTACGGTTGGAAGAATTTAAAATTATATTGGATGACTGAACCAAGTTAATGTATTAGTATAGCACATTATATGTTATTTTTATTATATATTATAAAAACTCATACCTCCTGAAGTAAACTCTTGTCTTTTATTTATTTATATTTTTATATTCTGACCACAAAACATCAAATTTAAAATAAAAACATAGTCTTCAAGTCGCACTTGTTAATTTCTAACGTATTGCTTAAATCTAACTTTTCCAAGTTCAACAACCAATATTCAGGAACTAAATGACCTATTAGAAAACAAAACACAATTGAATTCCTTTACATTAATAGGGCTTGTAATTCTTGTGAAATGAGTTACCATAAATGCTTTGATGGTCAAATTAGTGCACACGAAGCAACGATTTTAAAGGTTATATCTCACAACTTCAATTTAATGTATAATTTGACAAAGCAGGGGAAAAATAAAAATAGGTGTTAAAGCTATATAATGTAATCTTACCTGCTCAGTAAGTTGGAGAACAAATGGATGATGATGGACATATGTATACTTCAAATTATTCCATCATGAAAATCAGGCCTCGTGTTGAGATTTGAAGGCAATGTGAATGGAATTTTGACATGGTTCCTGTGTATGAAATATTTCTTGAAATATATACATATCAAAACTATGATCAATGACGTCATTACTACGTCACTACGGAAAATACAAACAGGTCGAAAAAATTATTCCTCTATCTCCAAAAATTATAGATCAACATTTTTCAAATTTCGAATATAAATAATCTATGTCAATATGAAGACAACTGAAAGTTTCATCCAATCACGTGACCAAAACTTAATATATGAGAATAACAAATTAGTTTACAATACAATTTTAAAGGTAATGAACAAATTAGGCGATGCTGTTTCCTTCGCCAATAATACAAACTAAAGAGGGCGTTATGCACATTTAGAGGTTGGACATAATATTATGTCCAACCGCTAAATGTGCATAGCGCCCTCTTTAAACTAGCAGACGAAACCATTGTCGTGACATTCATTTGAAGCTTTACAGATCTCTGATATTGTAATCAAATTAATTACTGGCATTACTTATTTTAAATTGTGTAATTGCAATTTTGACAATCTCTGCTATTTTTTTCTCCTTTCTCCTCGATGAGACTTATCAAACAAAAAAAGCAGTTCCAAAGTTCACAGAGCCTTCAAACTTGACAGATACTTATAACATAACATGTAGTGGTCAATAAATTTATGACATATAGTTTCAGGTAAAGTTGTGACGTCATGGTGACGTCATCAGATAGCGAAATACACTAAAATCCAATTTTAATATTTCCAAAAATCATATCTCATGAACCACAAAAGATATTTTCACAATCTTTGCATCATCTTACAGATCTTGAATTATGTGACATTTCGTACACAGATATGACCCAATCAGACCTCTCTTTCCCGGTCGAGACCGGATATGGTATATGCCTTCAGTGGACGAAATTACTATTGACATAGTGAAATTTTTGAAGGATGACGTCATCACCTGTCACAGTGCCATCTTGTGGCAGGTTTAGAAAAAATAATCTCCAAAATCATAGGAAATTTGAATATGACTTCTGAATAAAGTGATAGTGACATCTTATATTCTCAAAAAATATGTTTGATAACAGTTCAGAGCCCTAGTGGCATTTAAAAAAGGGATATTTTTCAATGTCAGAAATTGAACCAAAGCAAGTATAACGTTATTTTTTCATGATCATGAGAGTTTCATTGTGTATATGACCTTCAAATCACCTGTTCTGACCTTTACCCCGGTCAAACAGGAAGTCCAAAGTCAACACATTCTAATGCAAAATTGATATATTGTTTAATATGAAATTGATATTGTTATAAAAAGATGATATACCTTTGCAAAATATGATATTGACATCATCGTTGATAATTTGATTGAACCGGAAATGGACTGAACACCGTTATTACTTTGTGTTTGTTCCAACAAACACTTAAGTTTAGTTTTTTATTTCTTCATTTCTTCTCCCCAATAACTGTCCGGTAACAAACATATATAACTTTTCATGAACTTGAAACTTGGCTAATTTAGAACAAGTACAAGTAGATGAATACACAGGTTGAGGACCCCAATTTGACCTTTTCCTGTCCAAACTGAAGTCAAATTAAATATTAAAAAAATCATATTTCAACAACCACAACAGGTAACTTCACAATTTTGGCCTGCCATGTACCATTGTACTGATCGTTAAATTTTTCAAAAAATATTTACAAAAGGTGACCCTAATTTGACCTTTTTACATCTCCTGAACACCTAGAGTTTGGAAGACCAACTCGAACTTAGTTAAGTATGTATTTCTAATTTGTGTTAGGTAATAGCTACATCTACAAGCAAGCCGAAAGATCTAGTGATCAGGATCCCTCCACCAAGCTACTTAAGCCCCCTCCTGCACCAGCATTATATTCTCCCGAAGATGATCAAAGCATACAGATCGAAATGTTAAGTTAACCAAAGGTTCTTCTGAGAACCCTTACTAATCAAAAGAGATTTCAATACATGATGTCACCGCAAATCTTACTATATCTAAAGATGATGATTCACATCTGCTAGCATAACTTGTTCAAGAGCACTAGATCTACTGTAACATTTACAGAAACACATTTTGCCATTATGCATTATACAAAAAATCTCTGCAAGGCCATGAAATATGTAGTTAATAATAAATATATATTTCTTCCTATTTTATAAATAGAAAATTTTTGCTGTTGCAAACTGTTTACCAAACACAAAGGGTTCTGTAGCATATAAACGCACGCAATAGTAATTACTGGGTTCTTGAGTTTTGGGCCCAGCAGTTTCTTTTTCTCTGAGAAAAAACTGCTAGGTTAGAAACATAACTGAGTGCCAATAACTTGCCACTGTTTTGTATTTAACTATTTTTATTAATTAATTCTTTTTCTTTGTGAAGAACGTTAAAAAAAAATATTTAATTTTATATTATTCTAGGGGTGCAAAATAAGACGATGATAAATGAAATCTTTCAGTTGCAATCCATATAAACCCACAGTGGAAACTGGCGTTTTATTTAATATAAACAGCATTAAATGATCAGATGTTTGTTTTATTAGGCAACGAAAGTTGACGTGCAATAGAATGAAAAAATTTCCCAATAGGGTAAATCATATTAATAGCAACTCTTAAATTACTTTAAATTTAAATTAACCTTTGATGTGATGTTCCCTTTATTGCTTCCCTTTACCATTGTGTTTCTCAAATAAAAATAGACTGCGCCCACAAACGCATCTTAGTAACTCCACAAGAGTACTGGAATGCCATATTTTCACACAAAACATCCTTTGTGGGGTACGAACAGGGCTAAAATATTTTCAAACAATGCTTCCTTGTTTTTATAGGTTTCAGTTATGTACAAGTTTTTTGATGGGGGAAGCTTAAAATTGTCAATGAAAATGATTTTCAAACAGATTATTATTATGTTTGGAAGCCAAACCGAAAATCTCTTCTTGCTAGCTCAAAGATTTACCAAAATTACCAGTTGCAGGCTTAGAGTTACACATATAGGGAAGGAAAACAATAATGAATGGTGCCATTGTCATGTACATGGGGGAAATGAGTAGATAATACCAATTCCAGGATACAAAAATATAATTATATTTTGCTGTACTTGACCCAAAAAGACCTTTAGCTCTAGATTCCAGGTTTCATTTAAGACATTACAAAACAATATTCTATATGTAAATGCACCCACCGAGAAACATAAGAGGGTAAAACAAATCAACAAACCATACTAAAACAGATCGTGCAGCAGAAGCTCGGTTTTACTCTAAATGAGTTTTCCGAATAAGGTACCAATCTAACACCAAAATGATATTGTGTTGTCAATGTTGATGATTTGATGCGTGAAAGGAAGTTAGACGACAAGGAGTTACGGACTTGAAGCCAAATTTATAGGTGAAGACTGGAAGACTAGCCAATTTCACTTGGGCTTTGAAAGACGTACATATTAAAACATTCGAGTGCAGCTTCACACAATATAGAGGAACAGGTTTTTCAGATGTTTGTTACATTTGAAGAGATTGCAATCTTATGACACAGAAGCAATTTGCGGAGGCTTTGAAGAAAATGGACCAGATGCGGAGATAATATCAGGGTAATGGGAAATATAAGTTTTGTTCAAAATTGTGACCACTGAAGCATTATGAGAATCCATCATGGAGGACATCTTTTCAACCACCAAAAACCTCAACATTTTTGCTGGTTTCCTCTGGGTATTACAATGACCTCATTATCTGCCAGATCCTATTAGCCAAACAAAGAGAACACTTAACCCAGGAGTTAATCCATAATCTATGTTGGTAATTTTTAGATTTTTGTTAGTTTTGCATAACTTGTTTCAGTATAATAATTGATGACATAGATGCCTTTATCTGCCTTTTTATAAAATTTTTTGGGAAAACAAGTAAATTTTTGGTTCAATCCAAGACACCAAAATTGTGCTTTATAGCGGTAATCTAAGTAACGTCATCACATTATTGCTTGTAATTAAAGACAACACCCGTGCCAAGTTTCGTGGCCAACAGATGATATTTAATTAAAATTATGTAAATTGTTTTCACCCGAAATTAGGAACAATTTCAAAATAATGGTTTTGAGCCCCTTTAACGGTGGCTTATGGAAGTTGTGGGACCTCATCCGATAGAGCTTATCGGACTGAACATACCACGAAGCTAAATGAAAAATTTACTGAAGATTACAGAAATTGCTTCCCAGCATTATTCTATAGAGTTCTGCTGTCGATCATCGGTATCAGTCGCGTATTTCACACGATATACCGGCATATCAAAGAGTATATACGCATTACACGCGCAGCTGTTCTCGTTGATAAACTTTATATCCCGGCTATGCATACGTCGGCCCAACGTTGGCCAACATAAGAATTACCATTGGCTCAACACGCAATGGACGTCGTCTGACGTCAGTTTTCCATCTGGTCAACGTCGAAGACGTTTGGCCAACGTTGGGCAAACATATTGCCAATGTCGCTACACCATCGGGACATATTGGGACAACGTCAGCATGCCTAACGTTTGTACAACGTCTTGGTTATACGTTGGGACAAGTAATATCTTATGATCGGCGCAAGCGTCGGTAGTTGACGTCGCCTTGACATTAGTTTTTCCATCGGCCAACGTCAATACGTTGGACCAACGGGGCCAACGTTGGCCGTAGTTAGGTTGTAGGAAGCCTACACATTGTAAATCACGTTGTAGCAACGTTGAAAAATACACCTATTGTACTGCACAACATTAAGCAACATCGGTAAAACCATGATGCGCCAACGTTACGTTGCCCACATTACGTGGTGCCAACATTGGAAATCGACCTCGTATACCGTATAACATTTGCTAACGTCAGCACAACCATGATATGCCGACGTTAGGTTGTCCAATTATAACCATGTTGTGCCAACATTGAAAATAGACATATTATACTGCACAACTATTTCCAAACGTTAGTGCAACGTTTGTAAATTTACCTGACCTTCACCTAACGTCCGTACAACGTCCATATTTTTACGCCGACTTATCCGGACGTTCACCAACATCAGCCCAACCGTATGCATGTTAGAAGGATCTGACCGTGCTCAGCGAGTTGTGTATAAGTGAGCCTGTCTGATTCTCTATATGTCAGTTTGCTCCTGAGTATTCAGAGTCTGTATTTTTGTGCTTATGTCAATGTACTTCAGCTCCACCATTCATCAAGTTTATACAGTCCAGTATGCCGACGACATTTTCTCTTTTAGGAATTTTAGTCAGATGTGAAAGGAACACAACAGAAGAGGGTACAAAGAGCAGAGTCTGTACCGGTCCTGGGACAAGGCAAAGGAGGGACAAACGTAACGGGAAGAGAAGGTACATTGTACAATGAAGGGCAGGATATTAGTGAAGGGCAAAGATTAGTGAAATCAAAGAGTCAGACAGGGAAATTAGTCAGACAAATAATCAAATAAACAAGCAAAACAAACAGGCAAAACAAGATAAGTAAAACGAAAAATATGTGGATAAAGAAAGTTATTCCTCTCTGTATGTTGAGACCATGGGTTGAATGGTGTGGATACGCCTTATCCACACCTTTTCTCTGCTGAGAAGGACGGATTCCCTGTAAGGTTACCAAGGGACCCAATGCCCTGCAAAATCATGCCAGAATTTAATGATTACATAGATCGAAGGTTGTCCCACAGGAGTGTCAAGCTTATGAGTTTTGACCCTGGATTTGCAATAATTAGAACCATTTTTAGGGAGTTCTTAGTCTCGCCGATATACTGAATACAGATTTGCTAGTGGGCACTAATGGAGTGACTTTGAAGTGACTTTTGTTTGCTAAACAGATTATTCTAAACAAATTGTTTTAAACACCTTCGTATTTTATGTGTGATTTTATGAGTCATTTCAAGGTCAATTCCTGGCACCTCATTGTACATAACTAGAAGTTAGCAATTATTTTCATAAAATTTTCTCGATCTGGGTGTGTGAAGGTCAGGAACACTTTTAGTTTTAATCTATTTAAGTTTTGATGGTTGATACGCAATTATTAAGGTTGTGTGTCCATGTAATTCCATTTATCCCAGTTACCGTTATTTATTTAATGTATTGTAAGTGGCAGTTTTTCTTCTGGATTGAATTGTTTTTTGTAGGCCATCTGGTTGGTTGTGTGGGGTTGGTTGGCGATGATTTATATGTTGCTCTATATCTGAATTGTTACCTGTTTGACTTTTAAATGGTTGCGAGGGTGTATATGTTTTCATTTTCCAGTTTATTGCATTTTGGTAACTTTTTGGTCCGACTGAACACAATTGAATATTGTCTGGTTCGTTGATATTTGTTCACCGTGCATTCCGTTGCTTTTACTTATTATGTTGTTTGTTCGTATTTTTGTTTTCAGCATTTCTGTTTATTTGCTTGTGTGTTAATTGAACTGTTTTTGTTTGTTTGTTTGCCTGCCTGTACAAGACAATCTGTCTGCTTTTATTCCTGTCTGCAAGTCTGTTATGCGTCTATTTGATCGTTTCGTACTTGGCTATTTATAGGTCCTTGATTAAAATTAATTAATTTGTTTTAATACCTTTTCAGTAATTTTCATGTTCGTGCTTTTCTGTAATTGTTACTATTTTTAACTTGTAAATACATTATGCATATTTTATGAGCAGAGGTCTTGGAGGGAACATAATGATTACAGTTTTAATAACTATTGCTTTACCCTGGACGGCCTCTGTTTCCAATTCATCGATTTTGTTTTCATAATGCAAACAAATGCAAACAGACCTTAGTTACAGCTTTGGTGAGATACAAAAAGTGTTCAGTAAGCATAAAGTGATTGTGCTCGTGGGTGCTACAGGTGCCGGTAAAAGCACATTGATTAATGGAATACTGTGGTAAGCACTACGACAACAGCCTGAGTCAAGGCTACTGCACTAAATAAGTCCTTTCAAGCGTAAACGTTTGAAAATCACTGTTAAAGGTATACAAGAACAGGTACATGTGGTTACTTAAAGTTGCAGAAATAGACAAAGCAGAAAACCCTTTGAAAAACATGGACAATGTCAAGAAACAGACGTTGATTTGTTGGGAAATTATCAAGACTGCAGCAAACATTCGAATGACACTGTCGGTCTACACTAGTCGGTTTACACTCAGTCGGTCTACAGTATAGTCGGTATTCACACTAGTCGGTATGAAATGGAAACCTTTTGAAAAATAATTATATAATTTTCTCTTCAGTTAATAAGCGATGAGAAGCACGGGAGAGATTTAAAGTTATCGTATATTGTATTCATTACAACCGCATGGTAAATCAAAATCAATATGTTTTATAATATATTTTGACAACACGCCGACGTGACGACAACGACGCGACGAAACACTCAAAGTACATGAGTCAGGCGCATGTTAGAAAACAATCTTCATCACTCTAACTGGTTCAAATACGCGTCGCGCGTTGCACGCCAGCTAAATAAAACAACTGGCGAACTCATGACACATACGCGCGTCTCTTATTGTGATAAGCCATGTCTTTACTCCCACGTGATTACGTCTTGTCCAATCGTTTGTCTTTTGGCATTTATGGATAACAAGGCATAATACATAATCAGTTAAATATTGTCGTGGGTTTACTCACAAAAAACACTGGAAGGCAGATATTACATTCCGTGACACTTTAACACTTTTATTATAATATTCCAAGAACACATCAACACGTCCGACATGGAAGGAGTCAAAAATACCAATCACAGTATTCTTGTAATCTATTAATAATATCCTATTAACAATACAGTAATAATGCAAGCGTGCGGCAAAACGAACACTTCACCAAACAGAGGGCGCTATTACAGCTAATTACAGTGCGCGATACACATGTGTACTTGTAGGAGCCACTTGTAAGGCACTGCCACAATGGGGAAAATGGTACTTCCACAAGTTTCTCTTTGGTACACCACAATATAAAATCTAAATAAAAGGGACAACAGGAGTATACATGTGTTTTCTAACATCGCGCACAACTTGCCAGGTACATCGCTGTTGCAGGTATGTGTTGCGTTCGCGATGCACGCCAAGCATATTGCTGCATCAAGTATGTACAGTGGTAAACCATTTACTAATAATCAATTAAGATATTGAATCTGTAATCCACAACCAATCCGCATGTTTCAATGGAACCAGATTTCATAATTATCAGGATCATGTCTCGAGACTTCGTTTTTCCAAGACATTTACAAGCAAAGTTGAGGGGTAGTATAAGAGTTAAAACAACGACCATCAACATAATGTATTTCCCCACCCCCCTCTCAATTCAATCAATAACTGGTGACGTAAGAACCCTTCCAAACAGTGTTACAGCAAAATAAAAGAAAATCGCAAACAGCGTCGTTAATTGCTCAATTGTTTTACAGGTGGCAATAACATGTTTAGTTTATGTTTATTTATGTTTATATCCCGTTGAAGCAAAAACAGAAAGACTAACAAACCATGCACGCTCGTTATTTTGTATGTTTCTAGGTCAACGGGAGTCGGCACCATGGCAACCATGTTCTACCACAATCCAAAACAGCTACAGAGGTAAACAGTAGTGACACACAGAACAGCATGAGTGAGTGTGCCTTATGTGGTAAATTAGGAACTAGTGACTCGACAAAAATCACTACTGCACCAACTAGAAAGTGTGAGAAATATCTCCATAAAATAGCTCAAAAATCTCTCCAAGTCGAAACGGGATATGAAAATAAAGGGGAGTCAAAAATTCTCAAATTTCCGTTGACTGAAAGGCAAGTTCATGAGAAGGCAAAATACCGTAGTTACAGCTTTGGTGAGATACCTAACGTGCAGGGTGAGCATAAAGTGATTATGCTCGTGGGGTGCTACATGTGCCGGTAAAAGTACATTGGTTAGTGCAATGATTAACTACATAGAGAGTAGAATGGGAGGATGGATTTTGATTTAAGATGGTTGGTTATCACGGAGAGGTTATTTAAGTCACAAGCACACGCTCAAACGCAGATCATAACATCATACACAATTACAAAAGCAAACATCACAACATCCCCTACACATTGACAAATCATTGACACTCCAGGATATGGGGATACCAGAGGTGTTGTTCGAGATAAAAGCTATCATTGACCTGATACGAAACTTTTTCTTACACCTGATTCCCAACATGTTGATCACATTGAAGCTATTGGCTTTTGGTTGTTCAGGAGTTCACAGGCAAGGTTTACTCCTACCAGCAGTACGTCTTTTGATTCAATTCTGTCTTTATTCGGTAAAGATTTTTCGAACAATGTCGTTCTTCTCATCACGTTTGCTGATAGACAAAAGCCAGCGGTCATTGAAGCAGTCAAAGCGGCAAATGTTCCTTGCAACAACGACATGTTCAAGTTCAAACTCAGCATTGTTTGTTGATAGCAGATGTGTTGAAGAAGATGATTTTTCTAGAATGTTCTGGAAAATGGGGAAAAGCATGAACAATTTCTTCACCAAGGTTGAACAATTGAATCCTACAAGCCTTACTTCTCACAAAAGAAGTCCTTCACGAACGTCAATGTTTGGAAATCACTATTAGGTATACAACGACAGATAAATGTGGGTCTTTGTAAAGTTGCTGAACTAGAAAAGAGCAGAAAACCCTTGAAAATATCAAACAGAAATAAAGGATATGAACCTTTGAGGTTGATGTTATACAAACAAAGAAGGTTAAAATAGATCAAACCAATTTCGCCATGAATTGCTCAATATGTGAATTTACGTGTCATGAGTCATGTGTCGTTCTAATTTTAACGCATTGCTGACGAGTCTGTAAGATAATGTCTTGGCGTGTATATTGCAATGTATGTCCCGGCAAGTGCAGCCGAGTTATCATTTTCTAGTTGATTACCAGTTTGAATACCACACAGTGAAGGAAACGCAAATAATGAAGATATATTGGGGAGCGGTACAAGGATGTGAAAGGCACAAAATGACAGCCAAAGAGGTAATAAAAACTTAAACAGGAAATACAAACCTGCCAAGAATGCGTTGCAGGTTGCATTGAGAATCGAAAAGAAGTATGATACGTCTAGACGAGATCGCACTGAAGCCAAACACACTCAACACAGAAGATTATGTACAGTTGTTGATTGAGACCGAGAAGCTTGAGGCCCGAAAAAGGTTGGAAGGATAGAATGAAGTACTTGAGAATATTCGCAGACAGGCAGACATTATGGAAAAGTTAAACAATGAGGCATACAGACGTTGGTCAAGACGAACGTCAAAGCAAATACGCAATGTGAAAAAGTGGTTTTCCGTTTGTGTTCATAACGTTTTTTAAGATAAAAACATAATAGATCACAGATAAAAATAAAACGTACATAAAACGTAGTCAGTTGGTGTAAAGTTTAGAACCCTGGATGTTTGTAGAATACATATTAATAAGCAAGTATGCAAGAGACGAAGACTTCGAACTGCATGATAAAATGATTATTCTGGGGATAGGAAGAACAGTTCAACAAATCTCCTTTTGCTAATAATAGAGAGGTTTACAAAATGGAAAAACAGACGCCAAATAAGCATGGAAATGAAAACGACTAAATAGCTAGGTCATTATATCCTGACAGATTACAAGAATAGCTTTTAAACGTTCCATAAGAGAAAAGAAACAAGGACTCACACAATGATCTTGAACAACTGTATTTAAACAAGGAATTGTGTGTTACAAAATGATGTTGCAGAAGTTCTGCTTCTAATATAACTCTAATAAGCTGGGAAAATCATTTTCAAAAAAAATAATAATAATAATAATAATAATAATAACAATAACAATAACAATAACAATAACAATAATAATAACAATAACAATAACAATAACAACAACAATAATAATGTGTGGACTTATATAGCGCACGTATCCACCAACTGAGTGGTGCTCGAGGCGCATTATATTATTACCCTGCTCATAAGGCTCATAAATCATTCCTGAAACCATCTCAGCTCCCTGAGTATACAGCTCAATTGCTGCCATTACAGAGCATATAGGGCTAATCAACCAACTCTGCCCCTCACAGGTACCCATTTAACCCCTGGGTGGAAAGAAGCAATTATGGTTAAGTGTTTGCAAGGGACACAAGTGTCACGGCCGGATTTGAACCCACATTCTGCTGCTAACACCAGAACTTGAGTCCGGTAAGCTAGACCGCTCCGGCCACGACACTCAATCATTGGTTAAGAGGAAGATTTGATTAACGGTGTAGACATATGTTGTATTTTATTGATTTTATTAATTATTTAATTTTATTTTCATAATGAAAGAACCAATTTCATTAGATCTTTTCATGTATGGGATTGTCTACAGATGTGTGTTGGCCTATAAAGTGTGAATGTGAAATGATTTGTAATAAAAGTTCCTTCTAAAAGACAGCCAGAGAAAAAAACAATTATTACAAACATAATTGATCACAGATTAACATAAATCGTACTTACAGCATTCCTTTAAATATTTCTGTCTGAGGTGTTATCATTTTTAAGTAGCATTAGTAGAATAATTTCTCAACTAAATTTACAACATTCGCAGACGTGAATTCCACGAACGAATGAAACGGAAACAATTGAATGCATTACTATGTTCTCGTTAAAGACACGATGAAAATAAGATGCAACTTTCACAGGATGGTTTCTGTTCACATATCTTGATTGTTGCAATGTATGAATGCATTTAGGCCTACATACATTGATTTTACCAAATGTAAATATCCTTGCTTTATCTATAAAGAAAATTACCATAATTATTTTAAGCCGAAATTAGTGAATAAAACAGTTGTAAAGCCTTGAGCAACATTTGCGTTAAAAGGGCTTTAATTACAAACATAAAGTTGCAGTTGTTTTCAATTTTATCGTTGTTATAATATTCTTGTGAAAAAGCGAATGTCTGTCATTTAATATTTGGTGATATCTAAGTTCTATTTAATCATCCTATGGACTGAATGGCATTTGTTATGTTTCACGTACTGTGAAAATTACGTTGTAACAGCCTAGCAGTCTTCTATTGAAGCTGGATTTGATCTGGCATTTTGCTATCTGTTAGGCTTATTTTAATTATACAGGTAAAAACAGATTGTTAAAATTATTGTCCAGTGTTTATGTGACCGTTTTAACGTTTTAACATTACTGCCGATGTTACCGTTGTGTTGTCAAGAAAACATGCTTTTTGTGCTAATGAAATGTAATTAAATTTATCTTGAAAATAGACAATACTGAGTTGATAATGTTATGTTTATAACAACTACTAATTTTGATAGTATAACGTTGTGCACATCAACAATCGTGGGCCAGCCTAATTACAATGGTAAAGTTCAGTCAGAAGGCCCATCGCTATCTGACCCATCAGACTTTAGGATTTGTCAGTTTAAACTAATTACATACATGACTGTGTACAATGTATGCACTGGTTTTTAAATTTATATTAGCATATTATCTTTTCAGTTATTTATTGCTTGCATATTTCGATATTACCTAGTGTCTGTGAAGTGCACACGCATTGTTTATCTGTAAACAAAACACAAAACAAATTACAATATCACCTTTTTAATTGGTATTATCAGAGTAAATTTAAATGACAGTGAAATAGTGTCAAACCTGTCGAAATCTTAATTCAAAATAATTGAATGTATATATTACATTATTGCACTGTTTATAGAAATTGTAATAGAAAATTGTAATCATTGGTGATTACCATGTTACACTATGTGTGTAAAAACTTTTCATTGCTTTTTTTTCAAAATATTAAATTTTAGACTCACTTGTGAAATTAACTGTATAGTGCGGATAAAAAAGTTCATATTGGCTGTTGTGCGTTATCATAAGCACCTTCGTTAAATAGAAATAATTGTATTATGTAGTGATATAGGAAAGGAAACAACCTTAAGTTTTCATTATAATTAAGATTTAAAACAAAGGTCGTCTGCTTTTTATACATTTACATTAGTTGGCAAACAAAATAAACTCTATATTCATGTTAACAAAAATAAACGCGAACAATATTTATGAATTTATTGTTTTTGCAGCGATGTTAAAAGTAAACATTATAAGACAATTATAACTGTAATTCATGGACACTGATGATCAAGTAACCGTACCGTTCCTCTAAAGTTTAAAAGTATGTTCAACACGAAGTTTATATTGGTACAACATAACACAATGTGATTTTTGGATATCATATATTCTTATAAGATATAATTCTTATAAGATATAATTATATAAATCTTATAAGATATAATTATATTTAATAGTGCAGTAGCGTGTTAACAATTATCGATTTATCTCAAATTTCCAGGCTGGAATTAATACTCGTGTTTTACGATTTTTAATAAATAAAATGAGTATGCAATAACAAACATTAAACTCATATTGATGTACGCAAAATGGCGCCATTATATAGTGCACCCTTAATAATTATGTTTACTAAACAATTTAAGCGATATTAAGTATTTAAATTCCATGAAATGTTGTTGCGAAACGGTAATTTGTTAATTTTAAAAGGTTAAAAAACAACTTATTGTCTTGTAGTTAGAGAGAAATTTAAAAAAAATGTTTTGACGTGTACGTTTCCCAACAGTACATGCAACTGACAGCAGCGCTGTATAATTACATCTTGCACGTCAATTGAAGAGCTCAGAGACCATGTGACAGGATGAAAAAGGCGATATATCGGTAACTTATTTACTGCTCACGGCGAAATATAAGTAAGTAGTACACAACTACCTTACGGTTACGCTGATTGACTATACCAACAGGTTGGCTTATTATTTTCAACAATTATAGCGGAAAATACTATAAAACTATAAAAATGATATAATTTATTATTAGCCAAATGAACTTACACAGTACGTAGTGTAGTACGGTATGTGTATCTGTAATGATTAAGTACTTATCATTAAACCACGTATATTAAGCTGCATAATTAACAGTACTTTCACTGCACTGCACTGCACAAGAAAATAATGTGTCTTGGACTGAATGAGGGCTCGAAAATATGAAAATTGTTGGATGCTATGTCTGTTTTAAATAACTGTAGTTTTGATATAGGATTTAAGGCTTTGCATGGTGGGAAACTTTCCTAATAACTGTAGTTTTCTTCACGGAATCGAAAGAACATTCCACTGTGACTGGAAGTTTAGCACAACATAAGATTGAAACAAACTTAACTACAAACCCCTTAAGCATATTTCTCCATGTATATGTATACTAGACGCAAGTCCCAACTAATGCTCAGATTGACACCAGTAGACCATTTAACAAAGCACTCTGCAACACTGGGCGAAATCCGTGATGAAAAGTGGGGGGATGTTTTTGAAATTTTGGTGCACGGTATAGCTTGAAGTTCTGCAGTCGACAACTATTCAGAATCTTGCAGCTACAGTACAGCCATTACATGTGTATTTTTAGTATACATATACATGTATATATTTTTTCAACGCATGGAAAGTTTTGGGGAATGATCCTATGGACCATCCTCCGGGTCCAAAAAGTGGTGGGATATATCCCACCCCCTGGACGGCGCCCGTGCTCGGTAAAATTCATAGGCATAAGCCTTATTTACATATTGATCACAGCCGCACATGGTTTCCCTGCTCGTTAGTTGTAGTTTCCGGGATAGCGTGTGGTTGGTTATGTGGTGGGGCATTAAACGGACACTCAAACTGTCTGTGGCATTCCTGCCTACAATTCCAACAGATAATGGGCCCCTAGGTCGTCTAAACTCACCACTAGCCTGTTTATCTTTTGAGAACTGTCTGAAGTTTTACAGTTCTGCTCTAACTGCAGAACCTTAAGTTTAAGACCATCCTGATCAAGTAGCTCAGGTTCAGGTATAGCAGTATTAATAGTTGGCTTACTCTGACATGCATTAGCACCTATTCTCTGTAACATATCAGTCTTGTTATACTCAACCTGCATAAAGGCCTCTTCCTCCAGGGCTGCAGTAAGGGCGGCCCCGAGGTCTCTAGGTTTTGTCCTTCTTACTTGCATTCTAATTTCAGGTAAGTCCAATGCCTCTATAAAATGGTCCCTGCCTAACTCTTCTAAGTTCTGCTGATACATCAGGGTATGCTTTAGGAGACAAGTCTGCGAATGTCACTAGCTAACTCAGGTAATTTCTCGATTTTTCCTGCGTGTTTCCTTACCTTAAGCTTAGCCCTATACAGACCCGACTGTCCTTGCCGGAGAAAATCGATCTTTCAACGCATTGACAATTGCAGAAAAATCAAGTTTACTTGAATCGGCTAAGTCTGTGTAAACCTGGAGGGCTGGCCCTCGCAATCTTACGGCTAAGAATTTAGTTTTCTGTTCCAGCGACCACCCGTTTATCTGACTACATAAATTCAAATTAGTTAACCAATCCTCTAATGACTTACTACCATCGTAATTATCTGGCTGAACAACTGGTTTCAACGACTTTTCTATTAGTGGCTGTCTTAAAGTACTACTTAAATCTACTGGTACATCATTAGCTCTTGACTTAGGCCTATGGGTACGCTGTGGTAACGAACAATACTCTGTACTAGAAGTGTCTAGAAGTGTCCCGAGTCTTAATCTGCCCAAAGGGGCAGATCTGCGGCTGGGGGCATTGGAACTTAACGGTAAAGTCATCCTTAACTCAGCCAGCCTTTCTCTTCTGGACTGTATTTCCTCGTCCAAAAGCCTTAATGTTTGATTCAAATGACTATCTAAATCTGTTCTCGATCCCATCCCAACTAAGTCCTCCCCAATTTAAGATAGAATCCCACCGCTGCCACCAAAAACTGTAACGGATATATCTTAATCCGTCAGTTGGGGGAGAGACAATCGAGAACAGAAATAAGTAAAACAAAACGAAACTAAATACTGTTATTCTTCATGTATTATCCCTCCAAGGGAGGGAGGCTTTTTGCCACTCAAACATAAAAGCAATATAGACTGGCAAAGCAAAGAAACAATTCAGGACACTACTAAACTAATATAAATAACTAAAATAGTATTACCTTAATGTTCGGACGACAGGCTGATAATACAGGCAATCCTTTGCGTAATTAAACTTTATACAAAATAAAGTACAACCGCCGTCCGAACAACTTTCTGTCCCCAGCCACAGGTCCAGACTGCCACCCTGGAGCCCTCATACCCATAGGTTATATAGCCAGTATTTGTAAGGTCTAGTGCACATGTTGTATCTATGAAGCAGCCAAATGATCCAACCATTGTTACAGCTACAGTCCATCCAAGCATGGAGGAAGAAAGAGATTCTTCCTCCATGATCCAAGGGACCCGGAAAGCTGGAATGTCAAAATATCTTTTAATTACCATTGTACAGCTACAGTCCATCCAAGCGTGGAGGAAGAAAGAGATTCTTTCTCCATGATCCAAGGGACCCGGAAAGCTGGAATGTCAAAATATCTTTTAATTACAATTGTACAGCTACAGTCCATCCAAGCGTGGAGGAAGAAAGAGATTCTTCCTCCATGATCCAAGGGACCCGGAAAGCTGGAATGTCCATTACAATACTCAGTGTTTTCGAGTGTTCTGTGAAATTACACAGGCGACTGGCGGATTGAACGATTTCGTTAGTGCAGACGCGTAACCTCTCGACCACCGAGCTTGCCCGATGACACTGTCGGTTAGATCCCATAGCAGCGGGTTCCGCGATATATAGGTTGGTGAAATTCTTGCGTCGGGAGATACTTCATCCAACTCCATATATAGTATGTCCTCAGTGTCATTTACCATTTCTGAAAATATACCAAAACCCCGAAATATATTGTGGATTTTTTCAATTGCACAGACACTCCTAATCCTTGGCCTAAACACCTGTGAGTTTTATGTAATCACAGGTGTTTACATCAAGGATTAGGAGTATCTGTGCAATTGAAAAAGTTCTTGGTTTTTGGTATATTTTCAGAAATAGTTAGAGTGACACTTTTTTTGGGACATACTGTATATCGCGGAACCCGCTGCTATATGGGATTCTCGGTGGTCGAGAGGTTAAGACGTCTGCACTAGTAAGCAGGAGGTCGTGGGTTCGAATCCCACCCGAGTCGCCTGTGTAGGTTTTTCACAGACACTCGGAAAGCACTGAGTATACAGTGCTATACACACATCGGTGTAGGGCAAAATTAAATCAATTGAATTTCACCAACCTATAGTGTAAAGTTGATTTGTGTCTCGGGTGCTATCGTTTGAGTAAAATTAATGGAATAATTTCCAAAGTGTAATACTCACATAGTGTCTGCACAAGAGGTTCAAAGTCCTTATTACCACTGAGAGGAAGAACAGAACACTTGTATGGAGCGATGATGGCTGGCAAGGTGAAATACTGAAAGATGATCCAAAAACAAAATCAATGTTAATATTTTGTTTATGAATTGTGATGTGCATGTAGACTTTTGAGTCTTGTTATTCACTCTTACAAAATAAGTTTCATTATGATGTTAGTATCTTTTAAAAGAAATGTTGTAATTGATATTACACAAAGCAAATGACCATCTTTATGGCCAATGACACCACATACTATACAGAATTGTCTTTGTAAATTTATTTTAACCCTGACCTTCCCAAATCCTCCAAAATCCTCTCTTTACAAAGTGAAGCATTTTGGAGGGTTGAGGTTACATGCTACATGCTTTTGCTTAAGTGAAGGATTTTGAAGCATTGTTATTTATCATCAAAAACACCTTTGTTTGTCAAATAAATACAAAATACTGTATCATGTTTTGCAAGTTAGTCTCAACCTTTTCTTTAAATCCTCCAAATCCACTTTGCTAAAGTGAAGGATTTTGGAGGATTGAGGTTAATAGGCATACTTGCCTTTCCATGGTACATGTACATCCATGTTTGTTGTAGTGATTGCAAGGTCAGTGCTTGGGTCAGTGGACACTGTTTATTGCTCCATGCATGCAGGGAGGGTCCCTGGCCATGTACATGTATCACAGATTAGAAACACATGTGTGCATACATGTCAATGTGCTTGCTTTACTACTGAAGGATTTTGGAGGATTCAGGTTATGTGTAAGCAAGTGGGCCTAGGGAGTTAGGGAGGATTCAGGTTATGTGTAAGCAAGTGGGCCTAGGGAGTCAGGAAGGATTCAGATTTATGTACAAATGGGCCTAGGAGTTTAGGAAGGATTCAGATTATGTGTAAGCAAATGGGCCTAGGGAGTTAGGGGTTAATGTAAAGTAGTTTGCAACATTTAATCTTATTAAGTTCTACATGTGGGCATTTCACAACAAATTCCTCACATCATCTGTCGGTGAAACACTGTACTCCGATATGCCAGATCCAAGTTGCCCATAGAGATTGTGTCTAATCCAAAGTTATCTACACAAAATAATGCACTGAAGACTTACCGTTCTCTGCTCATCGCCCTCCCTGACTTTGAAGTTATGTTCCAAGATGGCGTACAGGATGCGGCCGACGCCAAACGAGGGCTCAATCACGGATGGCTTGATCTCTTCAACTGGAAGTCAACAGTGATAGACATTGTCATTGCATATTCGATACACCCACTGGTAAAATCAGAAGTCTGTTACCTACATGAAGTGTGCCAGCATGCTGTGACCCACACCACAGAATTGTACTCCAAATGTTTTGCTCCACCTGCCCAACCTGCCCAGCCTGCCCTGGGGTATCAACTGCAAAATATGCCAAATGCAACTCACTATTGCTGCCCTATCGATCAACAGTGATATTACGACATGCGCCATCAACAGCTCAGGTACAGTGTGAATAGGGGGGTGTAGCTACATGCCAATTCCACTAATTCTGTCGGTTTTGAGTTTTGGCAGAAAAATTATTGGAGGTCTCTAATTTTCCCTTACCATGAACTGTTTTCTGGAACCGTTTGACGGTAACCATGTCTGGCTTGAGAGTAAAAGATTTCCCATCTACCTGTATCTCTGATTCACTGTCACAGAATAAAAATCAAAATCAATAGTATATTTTTAGTATTTTGAGGAAAAAATATGAAAGGGAGTCACATGGACTGCACAGTTAACTTATTATTATTATTATATAATTAGATACCAGAAAAGAAACAGAGGAATTTTCCATAAAAGCTTACTGTATTTTAAGATGCAAACAAAAATGGTTACTGGCCTTACATTTTGAAGCTAGCAGGTTCTTTCCAAAGGTAAAATGGATGATATACAATCATACACAATGGTACTGTGTGGTGAATGCATCTAAACCGTACACGGTGCTGTTATCTACACAGCTAATCCACCATTCATAAACAGACAGTTGTCAAATGGTACTGTGTGGTGAATGCATCTAAACCGTACACGGTGCTGTTATCTACACAGCTAATCCACCATTCATAAACAGACAGTTGTCAAATGGTACTGTGTGGTGAATGCATTTAAACTGTACGTGGTACTGTTATCTGCACAGCTTATCCGCCATTCATAAACAGACAGTTGTCAAATGGTACTGTGTGGTGAATGCATCTAAACTGTACATGGTACTGTTATCTGCACAGCTTATCCGCCATTCATAAACAGACAGTTGTCAAATGGTACTGTGTGGTGAATGCATCTAAACTGTACATGGTGCTGTTATCTACACAGCTAATCCACCATTCATAAACAGACAGTTGTCAAATGGTACTGTGTGGTGAATGCATCTAAACTGTACATGGTACTGTTATCTACACAGCTAGTTCACCATTCATAAACAGACAGTTGTCAAATGGTACTGTGTGGTGAATGCATCTAATGTACACGGTACTGTTATCTGCACAGCTAATACACCATTCATAAACAGACAGTTGTCAAATGGTACTGTGTGGTGAATGCATCTAAACTGTACGTGGTACTGTTATCTACACAGCGTATCCACCATTCATAAACAGACAGTTGTCAAATGGTACTGTGTGGTGAATGCATCTAAACTGTACGCGGTACTGTTATCTACGCAGCTAATTCACCATTCATAAACAGACAGTTGTCAAATGGTACTGTTATCTGCACAGCTAATCCACCATTCATAAACAGACAGTACAGTTGTCAAATGGTACTGTGTACTGTGGTGAATGCATCTAAACTGTACGTGGTACTGTTATCTGCACAGCTAATCCACCATTCATAAACAGACAGTTTAAATGGTACTGTGTGGTGAATGCATCTAAAGTGTACACGGTACTGTTATCTGCACAGCTTATCCGCCATTCATAAACAGACAGTTGTCAAATGGTACTGTGTGGTGAATGCATCTAAACTGTACACGTTACTGTTATCTGCACAGCTAACCACCATTCATAAACAGACAGTTGTCAAATGGTACTGTGTGGTGAATGCATCTAAACTGTACACGGTACTGTTATCTGCACAGCTTATCCGCCATTCATAAACAGACAGTTGTCAAATGGTACTGTGTGGTGAATGCATCTAAACTGTACACGTTACTGTTATCTGCACAGCTAATCCACCATTCATAAACAGACAGTTGTCAAATGGTACTGTGTGGTGAATGCATCTAAACTGTACATGGTACTGTTATCTACACAGCTAATCCACCATTCATAAACAGACAGTTGTCAAATGGTACTGTGTGGTGAATGCATCTAAACTGTACGTGGTACTTATCTGCACAGCTTATCCGCCATTCATAAACAGACAGTTGTCAAATGGTACTGTGTGGTGAATGCATCTAAACTGTACACAGTACTGTTATCTACACAGCTAATCCGCCATTCATAAACAGACAGTTGTCTAGTGTTGAATGGTCAGTCAACTCATTGGAAAATTACACCAAGAATATGAGGGTTAATCTACCTTTTTTCCAGCAGGGCTTTCTCTAACTCCACGATCTGGTCCTCCGTTAGACTCGCCAAATGCTCCATGACAAACTTGGCATCCTTCTTGAAGGCTTTACCCACAATGCCTTTCTGTGGGATGACCTCGATGACGTCAATGACCTTGTGAAGATGGTAGTCAAGGAACTCAACTAACTGGCTGATTGACAGCTGTCAATCAAAAATCACATTGTCTATCATACAGATGTATTATTCACTCTGTGTGCGTAGTTACTTTTTAAAAACAAGGCCAATAGCCACAAGAGTGTAAGGGGTTACATATGCGATATGCCATCCACCATGTAAGCAATTAAGATTACATTTATTGATGTTTTTCTTAAACTTAAATAGATCGTAAGTTGGTGGAAAGCAGGGCGTTCCATTGTAATGCTGTTCTAGGGAAGAAGCTATCCAAATGGAACTTACTCTTGATTTTAGGGAGTCAAAGATAGTGAGGGTGTGTTCACCTGCTTGTTTAGCAATGCGAGTAACACGAGAGAAATCCCTGCACTTAGGTACTACTACTAGCTCATGTAGCTCAGCAGAACAATCCCTGTAATAATAACGGTAGAACAGTCAAAGGCTGCCTACATTCCTACGACGTGAGAGAGGTTGAAGGGAGGAAAAAACTGTGAGCATTGTACCCCTGTAGCTGTGAAAATGCCTCTAGTGCTTAGATGGCTGAGCAAATGAGTATTGTGTGAACATTAGGTTCTTTTATGGATAGAGCTGCACCACTCATTTTTACTCTTCAAGGTACTGCCTGACGAGGTTTTAGGAATGAGGTTTTAAGAAAGGATATAGGCTCCGGGAGTTTCTTCTCTGCGACCAGTTGGACCTTGGTAGCCTTAGAGTGGCAGTTGAGATCATAGCAGGATCTATCTGCACAGCCAACACATTCAATCCAACCCTGTATCAAGACAGCATATCAATAGCATGGTGAAATGAGACAGTATGAGACAAGCCTTCAACAGATGATTTCACTTGTGGCAGTCTATAAGCTAGGCTCTGAAAACGGGTGTCCACATTTTGTTATTCTCTGAAAAAAACAGGGTGTCGGTCTATATTCTTGTACGAGCACGGAGTGTTGACTACCAAGCTTTTTGAACCACCGGGTATACCTGGCAAACCGAGTGTTGTTAACACGTCCCACGACGAAATATCTATTGAGTGGCTACCACCAGCTTGTGGCCAATCAGAAGTGCAGCACTATCAAGTGAAATACAAGGAGACGGAAGGGGTTCAACTGTGTTCTTTCGATTGGATGGAAGAACATACAACAGCTGATGAAAGACAACTGACAATTGGGGGATTAAAGCCGTTCACTTCATATGAGATGATAGTCATTGCTATTTGTAGAGCTGGGGCTAGCAAGGGAAGTGAAAGAATTGCATGTGTAACTCTTCCTGCCAGTTCTCCGACACAGCTGAAAAAGTACAGAGTATCATGGTCATTTACCGTTGAAGGCTTCCAAGTCCAAGCCAACTTTGATCCATTCGAAAATTTCAAGAGAGACATCGAACGCAGTAAGCAGGCAGATATAATGGGGAAAGTTAAACAAGCCAACTTTGATCCATTTGAAAATTTCAAGAGAGACATCGAACGCAGTAAGCAAAACAAGAAAGACAAACGATGGTACACGTCCAGATTTTGATCGAGTTCTTATGACGCCCTCTATTGATTACGTAGGTTTATAGTTTGGTTTGTACTGATCCAAGATGGCTCTGATCTACAATCAGAACCTAAAAGTTAACATGCACAATTCCAATAAAGCCAATATGGACATTTACAATAAAGAACAATTACAACCTCATAACAATAATAAAAAACATTAACAGAAATTTGCAAATTGTTACGCATCGGAAATCCGTATTAACTTTGAAAATGTAATTGAATTATAATTCATTTAAGACGCCGCGAGATAACAATCTTGAAGCTTGCAGCACAGAAAAGCGCTCTCATTAAAGTGGTAACATAAACAAAAAATATAAAACTTAAAAAAAGGTTGTCTCTAAGAAAGCTGAAAGAAAGAAGGTTTTTCTGATCTCTGTGGGGAAAAGATAAAGCTGTTATAGTCTTGATTAAGTATTATATTTGTTATAAACTGTTAAGCTGTTAAAGTTCATTTGATATCTAGAGAAAAATATATTAATGATCACAGTTTTAAACTTATTTTTTGTGTAAGTTGACGATGGTATTAATCACCATTCGACAATTTTGTTGTCTGAGGTGATATCATTTTAGTAAAATTAGTAAAACAATTTCCCAACCGAATAGTCTTCCGGGAACAAACATTTCACGGAAGAATGAATACGAAAATACAATGTAATAGGCTGGAAGTTGGCTGCTTAATGTATATCTTGATTTAAAAAAAGTAAGCCTGGATACTTTTAGTGGAGGTATTGGCAACATTACCAATAGTGTATAATGCATGGCTTTAAGATCTACAATAAGAATTTGTTATTAATTTTCTTAATAAGGTGACATCCAAAATTGTCAACATATCCCTCCCCCAAATAAGTAATTTTAAAAATATTTAATCTACATTTTTAAAGCAGCATTTAATGACATAATGGCAACCCCCTCATGTCATCCTTCCCACTTTTCAAGTATTTTTTACTGACAACTGTTTTGACAAATTGGACAGCACTTGTAAAATGTTCCATGTGTGAAATCTTTTCAAAAGAGCTTGCTTACAAGCAGACCTTCGAAAATTAAACATGGTTGTGTGATTTACATTGAAAGCCGTGTATAAGTATAACTATGCTTCCATTTTGTTTGTACATGCTAGAAAGTGCCAGAAAATATTCGCAAACAATAAATACAAACTGTCGTGGATTTGTTTAACTTTATCAAGGTGGTTGAGACAAGTATAAGTTGTTGCATTGTAAACAAATAATAATGAAATGTAAATGTTACTACCCGATCAATTGCAATGTTAGAAAAAAAGCTTATTAAACTATGTACATGTAAATCAAATACTTTGCTGAATAGACAATTTGTAATATATTCAGTGCTCAAACAGGATATGAATTGGATTTAAATTGTTACCATTGTTTTCTGAAAGAGTGGAAAGGTTAAAGGACAAATAATGATACGATCAAATCTTATTTCGTAAATAATCGTAGTGGAAAATGCATTTACTCAAATTGCTGTAATATAAATGATGTGACACATGACTTATTTACACATACAAAAGTTAATGTCAAACAATGGAAGGAAAAAGCTTGTGTTGTTTACAAAGGCAGTCATCACAATATTTTGATGGGATGACATCAGCATGAATGTTTGTAATCATAAGTAAGGCACGATTTCTCAAATGTTAGAAAGAGGAATTTGAAAAAGGAAAACAAATTTAAAATGTAACATACATGTAATAGTTTTCATGAAGATATGATTAAGTGAAAGGTTTTTCCTGGTCAGACTCTGTGGACTCAAAATGTCTCCCGCCTCGTGTCACTGTGTTCCCAGGTTGTATGTACACCTGAGGCGTAGTCGTCCAATGTGATTATAGTACATTACATGTCAAGTCTCAGGTAATCTCTCTATACGTGATGGTGCTGTTGATGAAAAGCGCCCTCTCTGGAATGCCATTTTAGACATGGGAGTATTAAATGCATGTTCAGTGTGAATCCTTATTTTCTTGTAATTTTTGGATTCGTTAAAGGGAATGTACAACTTTTGAAATTACCCGATTGCAAAATGACAAAATTGTTAGCCAAAACATAGCTTCTGGCTGGATTGCTTTTATTTAAGAAAAAACACGAAACATATGCACATTTTAAAAACTTTTCTCATGAAATGTTCACAAATTGATTATTAAATGTATGTATATCTTGATTCAAAAAGAGTAAGCATACTCATAGAAGCAGTTTTGCCAACATTACCAATGATACCTTGTATGGATATCTTGATTCAAAGAGAGTAAGCGTACTCATAGAAGCAGTTTGGTCAACATTACCAATGATGTACCTTGTATGCATATCTTGATTCAAAGAGAGTAAGCGTACTCATAGAAGCAGTTTGGCCAACATTACCAATGATGTACCTTGTATGCATATCTTGATTCAAAGAGAGTAAGCGTACTCATAGAAGCAGTTTGGCCAACATTACCAATGATGTACCTTGTATGCATATCTTGATTCAAAGAGAGTAAGCGTACTCACAGAAGCAGTTTGGCCAACATTACCAATGATGTACCTTGTATGCATATCTTGATTCAAAGAGAGTAAGCGTACTCATAGAAGCAGTTTTGCCAACATTACCAATGATGTACCTTGTATGTATATCTGGATTCAAAGAGAGTAAGCATACTCATAGGAGCAGTTTAGCCAACATTACCAATGATGTACCTTGTATGCATATCTTGATTCAAAGAGAGTAAGCGTACTCATAGAAGCAGTTTGGCCAACATTACCAATGATGTACCTTGTATGTATATCTTGATTCAAAGAGAGTAAGCGTACTCATAGAAGCAGTTTTGCCAACATTACCAATGATGTACCTTGTATGTATATCTGGATTCAAAGAGAGTAAGCCTACTCATAGGAGCAGTTTAGCCAACATTACCAATGCTGTACCTTGTATGTATATCTTGATTCAAAGAGAGTAAGCGTACTCATAGAAGCAGTTTGGCCAACATTACCAATGATGTACCTTGTGTGTATATCTTGATTCAAAGAGAGTAAGCATACTCATAGGAGCAGTTTTGCCAACATTACCAATGCTGTACCTTGTATGTATATCTGGATTCAAAGAGAGTAAGCATACTCATAGGAGCAGTTTAGCCAACATTACCAATGCTGTACCTTGTATGTATATCTTGATTCAAAGAGAGTAAGCGTACTCATAGAAGCAGTTTGGCCAACATTACCAATGATGTACCTTGTGTGTATATCTTGATTCAAAGAGAGTAAGCATACTCATAGAAGCAGTTTTGCCAACATTACCAATGCTGTACCTTGTATGTATATCTGGATTCAAAGAGAGTAAGCATACTCATAGGAGCAGTTTAGCCAACATTACCAATGCTGTACCTTGTATGTATATCTTGATTCAAAGAGAGTAATCGTACTCATAGAAGCAGTTTGGCCAACATTACCAATGATGTACCTTGTGTGTATATCTTGATTCAAAGAGAGTAAGCATACTCATAGAAGCAGTTTTGCCAACATTACCAATGCTGTACCTTGTATGTATATCTGGATTCAAAGAGAGTAAGCATACTCATAGGAGCAGTTTAGCCAACATTACCAATGATGTACCTTGTATGTATATCTTGATTCAAAGAGAGTAAGCATACTCATAGAAGCAGTTTTGCCAACAACAATTTTTGTACCTTTCCTTTCAGTACATTCACAATAATACTTTCAATTAAGTCATTTCACCAAGTAATTTACAGGTGAATAGATAAAGAGTAATAAATTGAGTTAATGAATATATAACTTTGTGTGTTATATTCATTATTGGTTGATGGCATACGGGTTAACAAAGCTTTGGTCAATTATTTGGTCTAGGCCTAAACGTCTCAGTTGAAATTAATTTTCTTCACTTTTACATCGATTGGTAATTTTCTTTCATTTGTACGAAATACACTACTTGAGTCGAAACGTGTTGCCACTATGGACCTTTTCTGCAGTTAGAAAAAGTAAATAAAAACGAGACGTAAACTACTGACGGTTTAACAATGCTTCAGTGAATTATTTTGTTGATAACAATATCATTTAAAAGCAAACTTCTCCACAAATAAATTGAAGTCAACCGATTAAAACAAATTTGCTGGTGAAATAGCCAGACTCACGGAATATAAATAGTTAAAGTAATGTACGCAGTGAGTACAAATTTGGGAGGTTCATATTTCCACTTGTTTTTATTTTTGTACCCTGCCGTTTGGTTTCCCATGATTTTGCACATGGGGATTCCGTGATAACAATTCCGTTTTTGTCTCAGACATTGGGGGGGGGGGGGTATGCTGCTTCATGAGTCCTGTAATCATGTGATTGATATAAATACTGTAGGCAGGGCCATAGCGAGCGGAGGGGGGGGGGTGTGGTGTGGCACAATCAATTGGCATTTAGAGCCTCAGTCGGCAAATCAAGCATGTAAATGAAGATACTAGAGCAAGGGTTTGCCGACTGCAAATGTATCGTGTTTCTAAGCACTGATGATTTGCCGAGTTGTTTGTTATCAGTTGTTTTTAATTTGAAATTTTACTCACGGAAAGAGCTGCAGTTTCGGGTGGTTGTGTAAAATTTGAAAAAGATATTAATTAAAATAAAACAAATCCACTCAAGACACAAAACAAACTTGTTTTTTTTATATTCATATCAACTGATAAGCTTTGATAATACAGTGGTATTCATACTCGTGATGTGTACAAAGACCCTCAACTTGACTCTAGAATGATAGGCTTATACCATGAAATGGATTGAAAGACTGAAACGCAAATGAGCTAAACAGGTTATTGGGTCGATCACCATGGGAACCTTGATATGTTTGGAAACCCCCTGATGTTGAAATGTAACAATTGGAAATTCCCACAAGACAAACTTGGCCACGGTAATAATGCAAATACCAGGAAGTAGTATGAGTTCCAATCCTTGTTCTTCAGAGTACCTTTAACCTTCTTACCTTAACGGACATTGTGATGAGTATTGCTACTAGGTAACTTTGTTGTCAACAATTAGCATATTAATGCAGGTCATAAATAAATTGCCTTGAACATTTGTCTCCAATGAAATAAATAATATTTCAAAGCACTGAAGACCAGATATAACTCCATAATTAAACATACATTTTGAATGAACGTTTGTTGTTCACTGGGCCAAAAGGCCGCTCAAGGTTGGACCTTCTATAAAGACAAGTAATTAGGGGTTAATTTGGGGACAATACCAACTTGAGAGACGAAATAACTTGCTTACTATCATATTAAAACCAATTAAGCTTTTAGATAAGAATTCGCTCAGTTTATTTTCTGGTATTTAATTACCAAATGCCATTTATTGCTATGAATGAGAGTATGTCATATACCAGTATGTCGCATATGGGTTTGCATAGTAAGGAAACAAAATTAATTCAAATCCTGGCATCAGCTACCACTAGGCTGATTTTTGTTTCTCATGGAAATACATTATTTCTAAAATTAGGCCAAAAAAAAAATGTTGAGTTGCACTCCAGTGAAAATATTTGAAGGGGTCGGTTGGTCGGGATTTTTTTTTCTTTCTCCTTGACTGTCATTTTAAGATTGAAATGCATTGGAACTGAAACCACATACCATGTTTTTCAAAGACAATGATCTAGCAGTATGCACAAGTACCTAAAGAATAAAAGACATCACACATTCAACTTTATAATAATCTTTCAACAACTTTATTTCAACATTTCAACGCATTCGTCACCGGCGGTAACGTCGGTGCTTCGTCCGCACAGGCCCCAGAGTCTGCCTTGAAGAGAATGTGCCGGATGCACATATCGCGAAGCACTGTCAACGATTCGTCGAAGCCGACATCTTGCCACGGTCCTTGAGCATTTGCCGAAATAAAAGCACCTCTCAAAATAAAACCCTGGTACTGGTCTGGTAAATGTTGTTCAAACAAACATTGGAAAGATCCATTTAGACTTATTCTTGATATTTTGCTGAATAGTGTGATAGACCTACTTTTCGCTGTGATTGACACAGCAAATTCATCCATATTGCGTGCAATGCTCAACATGCAACATATGAGTGGCCATTCGATTTGAAAACGTGTAGATCGAGTCGCAATCGTTGACACACGTACAGTGCGGGGAGCCAGTGCACAACGTGTGAGGGCCATTTGATTTGAAAACGTGTAGATTGAGTCGCAATCATTGACATACAAAACAGTGCGCGAAGCCAGTGGAAAACATGTGAGGGGCCATTCGATTGGAAAACGTGTAGATTTGGGCACACGGTGTGCGCGAAGGCAGTGCACCATGTGAGGTGCACCATGTGAGGGCCGGGGCCATTCGATTTGAAAACATGTAGATTGAGTCTTGGGTACCGGTAAATTTGAAGTGGAAAATTTCACAAATCAAACGTATTATGTTTTATACACAGAAAATTGGTAAGTTTCATTAATAAATAGGCCTATGAAAGTCGGGAGAAAAAAAGAAACAAATTTTTATTTTTTTTAAAACCCGACCCGAGATTTCAGCACTTTTAGGTCGGTTGGTGGAGGGCAACTCAACATTTTTTTTTGGCCTTAGATAAAACTTTACTACAGGGCAATACTGAAACATCGTAAGAGACTGCAGCCGAATAGCTACCAACTTAGAATATCATCATAGAGAGAAAGATCCAAACACAACAGTAAGTAAAATGTTGAAGAACAATTAATTTTTAGGGTATTATAATCAAGTAATAGTAAACAAATCAATGGCGAAGAAGAAAGACGCAGGTTTACTATTTCATGAGCGACACTGGCTGTGCACCATCAGTAAACATGGATCGGACTAGCATGAATGTCAGATATTTGTATTAGTGCATTAACTGTCATGACTGTACTGAAGGGAAGGTACAAGAGTTTCTACGAGTATTCTTACTTTCTTAAACATTTAACAACCAACCTATGAAAGTTTCACACGACAAAATAGTGAAAAGCACATACATGCACTTCAAATTCATTGGATCATGGAATTTTGATCTTATTAAGAAATAACTGTTATTGGGATTTATTTTACTGATTTTACTTTCATGGTAGTATAAATATGCAAAAGATACCGTCAACTTTACATCATGTAAGTGTTATGTAAACCTGTGATAAACGGTTCAGTTCAAATGTTTAAATGTAAATGAAATATTGAAAACTTCGTTTGATATCAATGTGAACAACAACGTGCAACCTTTAAGCAGTACGTATTATTGTATATAATAATATGATTTTAACTCTCAAAAACGAAAATTTTTAATTTCTATTTTCAGCTGCGAACTGACTTAAACAATTATAAGAAATCGATTTAAAACCTTTTAACAGGATCAAATCGCTTTACAACAAAAAGAAAAATTCAATCTCAAGCAGAAGCCAGGCAGAAATTTTCGAAATTTTGGATTGATGAGGATTCTCTGATGTGTACTGGAATTTTGTTCATTTCTTTGGGCGTGTAACTAAAAATGTTTTGTCACCGGTGTCGTTTGTTTTTTATTGTTACATATAGTTAACGTGGGATTTGTCAGATGTAGAACTAATTCCCTTCCTACCCGATTCATGACAGTAGTTCAGCTATGCAGGAGAGGGCTATACCCTGTTGAGACTTGGTAGTGATTTGAAAAGGATATAAAGTTTGAGTGCTAACCAGTATAGCTGCTGAATAAAGCCTGAAGCATATCCTAAACGGTCAATTGAAAATACAAGCCTGGCAGCATGATTTTGGAGTGTGTTCCGCTCACACTAACACCATACAACAATAATTGCAGCAGTCACTGTGAGAGGTGATGATGCGTAAAACAGAGTAGGGTGGGGAAGGGTGAACGAGTAAGGCTGATAGGGTCATTGTCACCTGGGGTGCTCCCTAATGGTACCCAGGCAATCTCAATCATATGTACCTGAGAGGACTTTTAGTATTACCTGGGTACCATTGGTGAGTAGGTAGTACCCTGGCAGCGGCGTAGCCACGGGGGGCCTGGGGGGCACGTGCTCCCACAAATTTCCAGTGCCCCCAGGTGCCCCCCATGAAAACCCTCATAGTGCCCCAAAAAACAGAAAAGATAAAGACTAGATATACGTTTTTGTCACAACAAAAACAAGGTGTTCGGTTGAAGTTAAAATGGTAAGGTCATCAATTCGAAGTGTTGGAGAAGTCAAATGTTAACGTCTGTTGAAGTTCTCGCGAGAAGTTTATTTGAATACAATACAATACTGAATTTAGAAATTATTTTAATATTAAACTTTGACTTCCGGTTTGGACAGGAAGTAAGGTCAAATTGGGGTCACCTTTGTGTAAATACTTTGGCAATTAACAATCTGTACAATGGTACAAAAATGTCAATTTACCTCCTGTGGTTGTTGAGATATGATTTTTTTAAATATTAAACTTTCACTTCCGGTTTGGACAGGAAGTAAGGTCAAATTGGGGTATAAATATTTTTTTACAATTAACGATCTGTATAATGGTACAAAATTTGTGAATTTACCTCTTGTGGTTGTTGAGATATGATTTTTTGAAAATATTAAACTTTGACTTCCGGTTTGGACAGGAAGTAAGGTCAAATTGGGGTCACCTTTTTGTAAATATTTTTCGACAATTAACGATCTGTACATTGGAGAAAAATTGTGAATTTACCTCTTGTGGTTGTTGAGATATGATTTTTTTAAATGTTAAACTTTGACTTCCGGTTTGGACAGGAAGTAAGGTCAAATTGGGGTCACCTTTGTGTAAATATTTTTCGACAATTAACAATCTGTATAATGGTACAAAAATTGTGAATTTACCTCTTGTGGTTGTCGAGATATTATTTTTTTTAAATATTAAACTTTGACTTCCGGTTTGGACAGGAAGTAAGGTAAAATTGGGGTCACCTTTTTGTAAATATTTTTTGACAATTAACGATCTGTACAATGGTACAAAAATTGTGAATTTACCTCTTGTGGTTGTTGAGATATGATTTTTTTTAAATGTTAAATTTTGACTTCCGGTTTGGACAGGAAGTAAGGTCAAATTGGGGTCATGTTTTTGTAAATATTTTTCGACAATTAAAAATCTATACAATAGAGCACAAAATTTCCATTTACCTGTTGTGGTTGTTGAGATATGATTTTTTTTAATATTAAAATTTGACTTCCGGTTTGGACAGGAAGTAAGGTCAAATTGGGGTCATGTTTTTGTAAATATTTTTCGACAATTAACAATCTATACAATAGTGCAAAAAATTTCCATTTACCTGTTGTGGTTGTTGAGATATGATTTTTTAAAATATTAAACTTTGACTTCCGGTTTGGACAGGAAGTAAGGTCAAATCGGGGTCACTCACAACTGGAGTCTCATCTACTTGTTAAGTTCTAAGTACATGCCAAGTTTCAAGTTCATGTGAAGTTTGCAAGTATATTTTTGCTTCCGGACAAGATGGGGGAGAAGAAGAAGAAGAAGAAGAAGAAGAAGAAGAAGTAAAAACTAGACGGCAGTGTTTGTGATATTACAAACACATAGGTGTTCGAGTTTTGTCAGGGCAGTGATGATGACGTCAGAATGTTTTTTAAAGAAACTTTGTATTATTATTTTATAATATTAAACTTTGAATTTACCTCTTGTGGTTGTTGAGATGTGTTTTTTTTATATTAAACTTTGACTTCCGGTTTGGATAGGAAGTAAGGTCAAATTGGGGTCCCCTTTGTGTAAATATTTTTCGACAATTAACAATCTGTATAATGATACAAAAATTGTGAATTTACCTCTTGTGGTTGTTGAGATATTATTTTTTTTAAATATTAAACTTTGACTTCCGGTTTGGACAGGAAGTAAGGTCAAATTGGGGTCACCTTTTTGTAAATATTTTTTGACAATTAACGATCTGTACAATGGTACAAAATTTGTGAATGTACCTCTTGTGGTTGTTGAGATATGATTTTTTGAAAATATTAAACTTTGACTTCCGGTTTGGACAGGAAGTAATGTCAAATTGGGGTCACCTTTGTGTAAATATTTTTCGACAATTAACAATCTGTATAATGGTACAAAAATTGTGAATTTACCTCTTGTGGTTGTTGAGATATGATTTTTTTTAAATATTAAATTTTGACTTCCGGTTTGGACAGGAAGTAAGGTCAAATTGGGGTCACCTTTTTGTAATTATTTTTCGACAATTAACGATCTGTACAATGGTACAAAAATTGTGAATTTACCTCTTGTGGTTGTTGAGATATTATTTTTTTAATTATTAAGCTTTGACTTCCGGTTTGGACAGGAAGTAAAGTCAAATTGGGGTCAACTTTTTGTAAATATTTTTTGACAATTAACGATCTGTACAGTGGTACAAAAATTGTGAATTTACCTCTTGTGGTTGTTGAGATATGATTTTTTTTAATGTTAAACTTTGACTTCCGGTTTGGACAGGAAGTAAGGTCAAATCGGGGTCACTCACAACTCAAGTTTCATCTACTTGTTAAGTTCTAAGTACATGCCAAGTTTCAAGTTCATGTGAAGTTTGCAAGTATGTGTTTGTTACCGGACAGTTATTGGGGAGAAGTAGAAGATACAAAAAAAAACAACGAACAAAAACAATAGGTGTTCGCGCTCTAGCTCGAACCCCTAAAAAAAACGAACAAAAACAAGAGGTGTTTCGGGCATATACCCGAACACCTACAAAAAAACGAACAAAAACAAGAGGTGTTTCGGGCATATACCCGAACACCTAAAAAGGGAAAAAACCCATACCCCTTGGGCCCCCCACTGAAAAGCATGTCCCCCTGTGCCCCACTGAAAAAGTCCTGGCTACGCCGCTGTACCCTGGGTGACAATGACCATGTAAGCATGAATAATGTAGACATAACAGAGTTTCACGAAGGAATAAATAACTAACATGTGAGAGCAAATTAAGTTGGGAACATTTTTGTTGAAATCTGCCCAGCAACTGTCAGTAATATGCAAGCATGCTTCCTTTGTTGTAAATCCATAGGCCCCCCTTTTTTTTGGGGGGGGGGTGGCCATTCAATATTTGCTTTTATCATACATCGAGGAGTCAGGTGTTGATAATTTTACCCCACCGAATGATTAAATGCATTGTGATCTATACATCAACCCTGGTATCTCAATGGCAACATTACACAACAGCTATACCTATAGTTTGCTTTACTCCACCTAATGCTTAAGCTTGTTGAGATCTATTGACAAGCAACCCTGGTAAACATACGGCAACATGCAAATAGTAGGTGCACAAGGTCAATGCTGCATATCAGCATATTGCATACTGTGTTTTATAACTAAAACGTTTTAAAGAAAAGTAATACCGAAGTCTATTACCAACATGCAGGCAGTCAAGCGGATAGTAACGAGTTAGTGTACTTCTGTGGTAAAAGCATGATATTTGGCTCACTTCATGTACTTCATACCCACACTTGTATATTTAGATATAGGGTTTGCGGGGGAAAATATATAAAAGTATATGTATATATAAAAGTATATATAAAAGTATATGTAAAAAAGTATATATTGGCTAGTAGGAAATCAGCGTTGTTCTTTGTGTACCCATAATCAGATCCAAGTGCGTTTTGACGATAACTAACCTAACAAACAATCATGGCATACTCCTACTGTAAATACGGGGTAAACAGCTAAACATCTGCGAAAACTTTGCATACATATGTTTTTTGACGTTTTAAAGACATACAAATCAACAGAACAACTTTTGTTGAATTAAAGGACGATGGTTGCTTTAGAGAGAATGATAAATTTGTAAATATGTTTGTATTGACAATGGACACTACTAAATTATAACAATGTCAATGAATTTGCATGACTTCATACTAAATTTAAGTTTGATTTGAGAAAGACACCATTGAAATACCTCAATCGTTGATGCTTTTACTAACTATCCCAAAGGGTCTGTCTCGTATTAAGTCAACAATAAGGTGTGTCTAATAACATTTAAACAAATAAAATATTTGTATTTAATTAGCATTCAATTAGTTTCAGTACTGAATGATTCCTTCCTTGGAACTGATCCCAGTTCACAGCAAAATGAGAGACATCTTATATCCATACATTACATTGTGAGATGACACTGTATTCCAGCAAATAATAATAAATAATAAACGGTCATTGGGCGGGTGCTGGCCTGGCATATGCGTACTTCACACAATGATAGCTAAATAAATGTAAACATTGACACGGGAACGTAAAAAGAGACCCTGAAAGCTTCCATAATTTGGCAGTTTGTGAAGAAATTACGAAATCAAGTAATTGGATGTAGTATCTGGATCAAGTAACAAAATGGATAATGAGGTTTTAACTCAGAAAATGGTCAGAAAGATCAAAAGTAAAATATATATCGAACGACGTGAAGGTTTAGCTTAATGGCTTCATTCTGTTCATTTCAAATATATCAGATACAAGTATTAATACTGTAGTAGACGCAAATATCAATACTACAGTAGACGAAATGTATAATTGTGGTCTGTAATAATTGATGAAATGCTAAATTTTATTCAAACGACTTTAGTGCCCATTTAATAATGTTATTTGTATTTGTAATTATATACAAATTGTAAAGGTATGTTAAGGTTTGGGAATTAAGCAAAAATGAAATTGTCGATTTGTAATGTGAGACTTACTCAAATTGTATGAAGTATTTCCAGACCTTTATTCTTTTCTTCAGTACACATTGTCAAATGTCATTGTTTTTTTTTTTCATTTAATATTAGGCCTATCACACATTTCAAAGAGACATTCAATTGAATGCTGTATATATATATATGTGATTCCATTCCTTTATGAAAACCAACAAAACATTTAATTGTAAAATAACCAATTTTCTGTACAAATATAAGGTACTGTAACTTATGAGAAAAGTTGAATTGTTTCCAACGTGAAATCCGCATTGGAATGTATACAAACCATATTTTCTCTTGAACGACAGAACATAATAAGCGGAAACGTTCCCAGGTTGGTTGCTTAATTTATATATTGATGCCAAGAGAGTAATTATACTCTTAGAACAGTTTTGCCAAATGATGTTACTTCCCCTTTAAATCCAGTTACAAAATACAAAGGTCTTTTAACGTAATGTTTGTAGTGTTTAATTTTTTCTGGTTCGTTCTTGTGAAACAAAACATCCTGACAACTTATACCGTGCATATTACAGTGTAGATGTAATTTAATATCATGTTAAATAACTCCATGTACAGGCGTTGCAGAGCAGAGGTGTGTTTGCATAATATGGCACGTCTGTGTTGGTTAAACAAGGACTTTGGACACCGTCAACATGATTACATAGGGTTGCTCATATTATATAGCTTAGTAGGGAAACTACCTTTTAAAGGTAAGATATGGTGACTGGTACTTTAACTAAAAATTACCGAAATGGTCAAATATTAAAGGTAAGGTATAGTATTGGTGATGTTGGTAAAACTGCTTCTAAAAGTATCCTTACCTTCTTCGAGTATCCTTACCTTCTTCGAATCAGGATATTCAACGAACATGTAAGACTTCATGCCCACGCTAGTTAAAGCTCGGTCCTTTGGCCATAACATGAACCCTCGGTCTTTAACCTGCGTTAAAACTGCGCAACGACCGTTTATTCTATACTAATGTCAGAAGAGATGAAACATTGAATACAATGTAAAATATTAGCTCAATAACTACAATATTAACGGAGTGGAAAGGTACCGGCAAAACGGATCCTCTATCTACAATCAGAACCTAAAGGTTGGCAGGGACAATCATAATTAAGCCAATATGGACATTTACAATAACTTACAATTCCCAACCTCATAAAAAATAATAATACAAGGACGGAAAAACGTGTCAAGTGAATTTAGCAAATTGTTGCTCATCTGAAATCCGTAGTAAGTTGAAAATGTAATCGAATTAATTCATTTAAGATGCTGCGAAATAACACGGGCGATGCATCTTTAAGCTTGCAGCACAGGAAAGCGCGCTCATTACATTAACAAAAATATAAACTTTTAAGAAAGAAGGTTGTCTCTAAGAAGGCTGTGTTTCTGATCTCTGAGGGAAAAAAAAGAAAAGTTGTTATAGTCTTGATTAAGTGTTATATTTGTTATAATCTGTTAAAGTTCCTGTACACTGTTGGTTTTCTATAAAAACATAATGATCACAGTTTTACCTGAAACTTACTTTTTGTGTAAAGTTGACGATGGTATTAATCATCACTCGAAAATCTGTTCTTCAATGCATTCTGCACTGTTGATCTATATTCTACATTTTTAAAGCAACATTTAATGACATAATGGCAACCCCCTCATGTCATCCTTCCCACTTTTCAAGTATTTTTACCGACAACTGTTTTGACAAATTGGACAGCACTTGTAAAATGTTCACTGTTTCAAAAAAAATTCCATGTGTGAAATCTTTTCAAAAGAGCTTGCTTACAAGCAGACCTTCGCAAAATTAAACATGGTTGTGTGATTTACATTGGAAGCCGTGTATAAGTATAACTGTGCTTCCATTTTGTTTGTACATGCTAGAAAGTGCCAGAAAATATTCGCAAACGATAAATACAAACTGTCGTGGATTTGTTTAATTTTATCAAGGTGGTTGAGACAAGTATAAGTTGTTGCATTGTAAACAAATATGAAATGTAAATGTTACTACCCAATCAATTGCAATGTTAGAGAAAAAAGCTCAGCGCCCAAACAGGATATGAATTGGATTTAAATTGTTACCGTTGTTTTCTGAAAGAGTGGAAAGTTTAAAGGACAACAATTATACGATCAAATCTTATTTTGTAAATAATCGTAGTGGAAAATATATTTACTCAAATTGCTGTAATATAAATGATGTGGCACATGACTTCCACTATTTACACATACAAACATTAATGTCAAATGATCGAAGGAAAAAGCTTGTGTTGTTTACAAAGGCAGTCATCACAATATCTTATATTTTGATGGGATGACATCAGCATGAATGTTTGTAATCATAAGTAAGCCACTATATCTCAAATGTTAAAAAGAGGAATTTGAAAAAGGAAAACAAATTTAAAATGTAACATAGGCCCTATATGTAATAGTTTTCATTATGATATGATTAAGTGGAAGGTTTTTCCTGGTCAGACCCATATATATATATATATATATATATATATATATATATATATATATATATATATATATATATATATATATATATATATATATATATATATATATATAAAGAGTTCCGACAAGTAAGACTCTGTGGACTCAAATGTCTGCCGCCTCGTGTCATTGTGTTCCCAGGTTGTATGTATACTGAGGCGAAGTCGTCCACTGTGATAAAAGTACATGTCAAGTCACAGGTAATTTCTATACGTGATGGTGCTTGTTATCACTCAAGAAGCATGTCATTATGTCGTTAGAACACTTGTCCTGTCTCGCATTGACTATGCCAACTCGCTTTTGTTTTGGTGCTCGTGAAGCGGATCTTAAGCGACTGCAACGTCTCCAGAATAAGGCAGCTAGGTTGGTTTTTGCGGACGGGACAGGTGCTCTGCGGATCTATTAGATTCCTTACACTGGCTCCAGGTCAAGGATAGAATATATTTTAAAATAATGTTATTTGTATACAAATGTATGATGGATGTCGCTCCACTGTATCTGAGTGACCTTATTACTTTATTTAGTGACACATTTATGGATGAGAACAGGCCCAGACTCCGCTCCTCATCGGATACTACAAGGCTCTCGGTTCCGCGCTCCACGAAGAGAGCTGGCGATCATTCATTCGTTGTTGCTGCTCCACGGCTATGGAATGACTTGCCAATGCAGTTGAGGGAGGCGATGTCTGTGCCTGTTTTCAAACGTCTTTTGAAAACACATTTGTATAAATGTTAGATGTTTTGTTGTTTACTTGTCTTGTTCACATTTTTTGCTTGTAATTTTGTAAGGCGCTGTGCTCTTTGAAGAGCGCCGCTTTGATTAATAATAATAATAATAATGAAAAGCGCCCTCTCTGTGGAATGCCATTTTAGACATGGGAGTATTAAAGATGCATGTTCAATGTGAATCCTTATTTTCTTGTAATTTTTTGGTTTCGTTAAAGGAATGTACAACTTTGAAATTACCCGATTACAAAATGACAAAATTGTTAGCCAAAACATAGCTTCTGTCTGGATTGCTTTTATTTAGGAAAACACGAAACATATGCAGTACATTTTAAAAACTTTTCATGACTCATTGTAGTACTCCACTGAGCTGAAATGTTCACAGATTGATTATTTAAATGTATGTATATCTTGATCAAAAAAAGAGTAAGCATCATAGAAGCAGTTTTGCCAACATTTCAAATGTTGTACCTTGTATGTATATCTCGATTCAAAGAGTAAGCATACCACAGAAGCAGTTTTGCCAACATTACCAATGATGAATTTGTATGTATATCTCTTGATTCAAAGAGAGTAAGCAGACTCACAGAAGCAGTTTTGCCAACATTACCAATGATGTACCTTGTGTATATCTTGATTCAAAGAGAGTAAGCACACTCACAGAAGCAGTTTAGCCAACATTACCAATGATGTACCTTGTATGTATATCTTGATTCAAAGAGTAAGCACACTCATAGAAGCAGTTTAGCCAACATTACCAATGCTGTACCTTGTATGTATATCTTGATTCAAAGAGAGTATGAATACTCATAGAAGCAGTTTGCCAACATTACCAATGATGTACCTTGTATGGTATATCTTGATTCAAAGAGAGCATGCCTACTCATAGAAGCAGTTTGCCAACATTACCCCACGATGTAACTTGTATGTATATCTTGATTCAAGAGAGTAAGCCTACTCATAGAATCAGTTTGGCCAACATTACCAATGATGATGTACCTTGTATGTATATTTGATTCAAAGAGGTAAGCGTACTATAGAAGCAGTTTTTGCCAACATTACCAATGCTGTAACTTGTATGTATATCTTGATTCAAAGAGAGTAAGTTTACTCATAGAATCAGTTTGGCCAACATTACCAATACTGTACGTTGTATGTATATCTTGATTCAAAGAGAGTAAACACCTCATAGAAGCAGTTTAGCCAACATTACCAATGATGTACCCTGTATGTATATATTGATTCAAAGAGAGTAAGCACACTCCAGAAGCAGTTTAGCCAACATTACCAATGATGTACCTTGTATGTATATCTTGATTCAAAGAGACTAAGCACACCCATAGAAGCAGTTTAGCCAACATTACCAATGATGTACCTTGTATGTATATCTTGATTCAAAGAGAGGCATACTCATAGAAGCAGTTTAGCCAACATTACCAATGATGTACCTTGTATGTATATCTTGATTCAAAGAGAGTAAGATACTCATAGAAGCAGTTTTGCCAACATTACCAATGATGTACCTTTGTATGTATATCTTGATTCAAAGAGAGAAGTTCCTACATAGAATCAGTTTGGTCAACATTACGAATGATGTACCTTGTATGTATATCTTGATTCAAAGTGGAGAGTAAGCCTACTCATAGAATCAGTTTGGCCAACATTACCAATACTGTACGTTGTATGTATATCTTGATTCAAAGAGGTAACATATACACCACAGAAGCAGTTTAGCTAACATTACCAATGATGTACCCTGTATGTATATCTTAATTCAAAGAGAGTAAGCATACTCACAGAAGCAGTTTAGCCAACATTACCAATGATGTACCTTGTATGTATATCTTGATTCAAAGAGAGTAAGCAATTACAGAAGCAGTTTTGCCAACATTACCAATGATGTACCTTTGTATGTATATCTTGATTCAAAGAGAGTAAGCATACTCATAGAAGCAGTTTTGTCAACATTACCAATGCTGTACCTTGTATGTATATCTTGATTCAAAGAGAGTAAGCATACTCATAGAAGCAGTTTTGTCAACATTACCAATGCTGTACCTTGTATGTATATCATGATTCAAAGAGTAAAAAGCATACCCATAGAAGCAGTTTTACCAACATTACCAATGCTGTACCTTGTATGTATATCTTGATTCAAAAAGAGAGGTTAGACACTCATAGAAGCAGTTTTGCTAACAACAAATTTTTTAGCATTCCCTTTTTTCAGTACATTTGCAATAATACTTTCAAGTAAGTCATCCTTGCCAAGTAATTTACAGGGGAATAGATAAAGAGTAATAAATTGAGTTAATGAATATATACTTTGTGTGTTATATTCATTATTGGTTGATGGCATACAGGGTTAACAAAAGCTTCGGTCAATTATTTGCGTAGGCTCTAACGTCTCAGTTGAAATTAATGTTCTTCCCTTTTACATCGATTGGTAATTTTCTTTCATTTGTACGAAATACACTGCATGCTTGAGTCGAAACGTATTGCCACTATGGACCTTTTCTGCAGTTAGAAAAAAGTAAATAAAAACGAGACGTAAACTACTGACGGTTTAACAATGCTTCAGTGAATTATTTTGTTGATAACAATATCATTTAAAAGCAAACTTCTCCACAAAATAAATTGAAGTCAACCGATTAAAAACAAATTTGTTGGTGAAATAGCCAGACTCACGGAATATAAATAGTTAAAGTAATGTACGCAGTGAGTACAAATTTGGGAGGTTCATATTTCACTTGTTTTTATTTTTGTACCCTGCCGTTTTTTGATTTTGCACATGGGGATTCCGTGATAACAATTCCGTTTTTGTCTCAGACATTGGGGGGGGGGGTATGCTGCTTCATGAGTCCTGTAATCATGTGATTGATATAAATACTGTAGGCAGGGCCATAGCGAGCGGAGGGGGGGGGTGGGGTGTGGCACAATCAATTGGCATTTAGAGCCTCAGTCGGCAAATGAAGCATGTAAATGAAGATACTAGAAACGAGGTTTGGTTTGGCTGCAAATGTATCGTGTTTCTAAGCACCGATGATTTGCCGAGTTGTTTGTTATCAGTTGTTTTTATTTGAAATTTTACTCACGGAAAGAGCTGCAGTTTTTTTGGGTGGTTGTGTAAAATTTTGAAATGAAAATTAATTAAAATAAAACAAAGCCACTCAAGACACAAAACAAACTTAAACTTGTTTTTATATTCATATCAACTGATAAGCTTTGATAATACAGTGGTATCCATACCGTGATGTGTACAAAGACCCCTCAACTTGACTCTAGAATGATAGGTTTTATCATGAAATAGATTGAAAGACTGAAACGCAAATGAGCTAAACAGCTTATTGGGTCGATCACCATGGGAACCTTGATATGTTTGGAAACCCCCTGATGTTGAAATGTAACAATTGGAAATTCCCACAAGACAAACTTGACCACGGTAATAATGCAAATTATATATACCAGCAGTAGTATGAGTTCCAACTTGATTCCTCAGAGTACCTTTAACCTGCTACGGACATTGTGAGCATTACAATTAAAATCTTTTTGTTGTCAACAATTAGCATATTAATGCAGGTCATAAATAAATTGCCCAACATTTGTCTCTGAATGAAATAAAATAATATTGGTTGTTACGAATCTTACCCTTTGATTTTGATAAATATTAGTACCGCTTATAGTTCACTTCTTCCACTTCCAATATTTTTGCTGACGATGCAATTTCAAGCAGTCTAAGTCCCAGGGTTGTTTCCCCGACCCTCGATTGTCCGCTATGAATATGCAATCCATACAAGGACGCTACTTTTGCTCATGCATATCCAGCGCCAACGCAATGCATAATGCAACACCTGCGAGAGTCTTGCGTGCAAAAGCACACCCCCGCCACGTGGCTTGGAGCCGTCCCTTTGGACTTAGTCTATTTTCCGAATACTTTCCTCGGAGTCCACCCCTTCACACCGAACACGGTTCGGGTGAACCACGGCCAAACAGTCACCGTGACTGACCCGCTCAGTCATTAGCCGGCCCGCGTGTAGTGCTCCCTAACCCAAACACAGTTGTTCCCCTCATGCACCAATAGCTTAGCATCCAAGCAAAGGGTTTTACATGCCCCGGTAAGCATTTTCCCCTTGAACACGCCCTCCTTTCTAAGTTGTCGATCACTTCACTTTCGTCAAATACCTTTCCATATATGGAACAAGGGACCTGTTGTATGTCATGTGATTTTGCACACGGTTCTACCCATAGACGCGGAAGCCAAGCTTCTCATTGGCTAAGAACCTAGTGCTTATGTTTTATTTATTCCTAGGCCTCAGATTTTATATAAACCCCGAGATTTCCTGATCTCGGCGGGAAGTGAGGTTCGAATGATGTCTTGTGCGACCTGATTCCGATCTATGACAGTGCGATATACCGAACTATTACGGTCCAGAGCCTCGTTTGTTGAACCAATGGTGCCGTACGTCGATATGGCCATTGGTTCGCCTACATGTATAATGCGGTCTGATACACTCTGGCCCCGTCCAGACACCCCTGCATGTAGTCAAGCCCCGGTGGTCCCGTCGTCGAGACCGACCATACGACCGTATCTCGGTATAGCAGTGCCCGTACCTGTATACCGAGTGACAAGCTGCATGAACGAACGATGGTCCCCAACTGACTGTACCCAACAGTTGGTATTCGTACACACCCTATTCGGAACTTAGCACAATATATGTTTAACTATTGACATGTACCAATACGCTACCACTCTGTCATACATGTTATTTAGTGCCTGTTATTATTGGTAAACAGTCATGTTAATAAACCAACCCCATTGATTGAGATTGTCACAACAAAGTTTGTGTCCGACTATTATTTTGTTGACCCACAAAAGTGTGGAAATGCAAACAATATTTCAAAGCACTGAAGACCAGATATAACTCCATAAATAAACAAACATTTTCAATGAAGGTTTGTTGTTCACTGGGCCAAAAGGTCGCTCAGGGTTTGAGCTTCTATAAAGACAAGTAATTAGGGAGTTGAGTGGGAGACACTACCAACTTGAGAGACAAATAACTTGCTTACTATCATCTTAAAACCAATTAAGCTTTTTAAGATGGAATTCGCTCAGTTTATTTTCTGCTATGAATTAGAGTATGTCATATACCAGTATGTCGCATATGGGTTTGCATAGTAAGGAAACAAAATTAAATCAAATCTGGCATCAGCTACCCTAGGCTGATTTTTGTTTTCATGGAAACACATTATTTCTAAAATTAGATAAAACTTTACCACAAGGGTAATACTGAAACATCGTAAGAGACTGCAGCTGAATAGCTACCAACTTGAATATCATCATAGAGAAAGAGCCAAACACAACAGTAAGTAAAATGTTGAAGAACAGTTAATGTTTAGGGTATTATAATCAAGTAATACTAAACAAATTAATGGCGAAGAAGAAAGACGCAGGTTTACTATTTCATGAGCGACACTGGCTGTGCACCATCAGTAAACATGGATCGGACTAGCATGAATGTCAGATATTTGTATTAGTGAATTAACCGTTTGACTGTACTGAAGGGAAGGTACAAGAGTTTCTACGAGTATTCTTACTACATTTAACAGCCAACCTATGAAAGTTCCACACGACAAAATAGTGAAAAGCATATACATGCACTTCAAGATACCGTCAACTTTACATCATGTTGCATACAGTTAACGTGGACGGTTTGTCAGATGTAGAACTAATTCCTTCCTACCCGATTCATGACAGTAGTTCAGCTATGCAGGAGACGGCTATACCCTGTTGAGACTTGGTAGTGATTTGAAAAGGATATAAAGTTTGTGTGGTAACCAGTATAGCTGCTGAATAAAGCCTGAAGCATATCCTAAACGGCCAATTAAAAATACAAGCCTGGCAGCATGATTTTGGAGTGTGTTCCGCTCACACTAACACCATACAACAATAATTGCAGCAGTCACTGTGAGAGGTGATGATGCGAAAAACAGAGTAGGGTGGAGAAGGGTGAACGAGTATTAAGGCTGATAGGGTCATTGTCACTGGGGGTGCTCCCTAATGGTACCCAGGCAATCTCAATCATATGTACCCGAGAGGACTTTTCGTATTATCTGGGTACCATTGGTAAGTAGGTAGTACCCTGGGTGACAATGACCCTGTCAGCATGAATAATGTAGACATAACAGAGTTTCACGAAGGAATAAATAACTAACATGTGAGAGCAAAGTAAGTTTGGAACATTTTGCCCAGCAACTGTCAGTGATATGCCAGCATGCTTCCTTTGCTGTAAATCCATTTTTTTTTAAATTTCACTAGGCCCTTTTGGGGGGTTGGCCATTCAATATTTGCTTTTATCATATATCGAGGAGTCAGTGTTGATAATTTTCCCCACCGAATGATTAAATGCATTGTGATCTATACATTAACCCTGGTATCTCAATGGCAACATAACACAACAGCTATAATTTATAGTTTGCTTTACCCCACCTAATGTTTAAGCTTGTCGAGATTTATTGACAAGCAACCCTGGTAAACATACGGCAACATGCAAATAGTAGGTGCACAAGGTCAATGCTGCATATCAGCATATTGCATACTGCGTTTTATAACTAATACGTTTTAAAGAAAAGTAATACCGAAGTCTATTACCAACATGCAGGTAGTCAAGCGGATAGTAACAAGTTAGTGTACTTCTGTGGTAAAAGCATGATATTTGGCTCACTTCATGCACTTCATACCCACACTTGTATATTTAGATATAGGGTTTGCGGGAGAAAATATATAAAAGTATATGTATATATAAAAGTATATATAAAAGTATATGTAAAAAGTATATATATTGGCTGGTAGGAAATCAGCGTTGTTCTTTGTGTACCCATAATCAGATCCAAGTGCGTTTTGACGATAACTAACCTAACAAACAATCATGGTATACTCCTACTGTAAATACGGGGTAAACAGCTAAACATTTGCGAAAACTTTGCATACATATGTTTTTTGACGTTTTAAAGACCTACCACAACAAATCAACAAAACAACTTTTGTTGAATTAAAGGACGATGGTTGCTTTAGAGAGAATGATAAATTTGTAAATACTTTTGTATTGACAATGGACACTACTAAATTATAACAATGTCAATGAATTTGCATGACTTTCAAACTAAATTTAAGTTTGATTTGAGAAAGGCACCATTGAAATACCTCAATCGTTGATGCTTTTACTAACTATCCCAAAGGGTCCGTCTGTATTAAGTCAACAATAAGGTGTGTCTAATAACAATTAAACAAATAAAATATTTGTATTTAATGGGCATTCAATTAGTTCCAGTACTGAATGATTCTTCCATGGAACTGATCCCAGTTCACAGCAAAATGAGGAGACATCTTATATCCATACATTACATTGTGAGATGACACTGTATTGGCAAATAATAATATATAATAAACGGTCATTGGGTGGGTGCTGGCCTGGCATATGCGTACTTCACACAATGATAGCTAAATAAATGTAAACATTGACACGGGAACGTAAAAAAAGAGCCCTTGAAAGCTTCCATAATTTAGCAGTTTGTGAAGAAATTACGAAATCAAGTAATTGGATGTAGTATCTGGATCAAGTAACAAAATAGATACTTGTGTTAACTCAGAAAATGGTCAGAAAGATCAAAAGGAAAAAATATATCGAATGACGTGAAGGTTTAGCTTAATGGCTTCATTCTGTTCATTTCAAATACATCAGATACAAGTATTAATACTGTAGTAGACGCAAATATCAATACTACAGTAGATGAAATGTATAATTGTGGTCTGTAATAATTGATGAAATGCTACATTTTATTCAAACGACTTTAGTGCCCATTTAATAATGTTATTTGTATTTGTAATTATATAAATTTAAAAGTACGTTGGGAATTAAGCAAAATGAAATTGTCGATTTGTAAATGTGAGACTTACTTAAATGTCATTGTTTTCTTTTCATTTAATATTATGACATTTCAAAAGACATTCAATTGAATGTTGTATGCTAGTTATGTATGTTTCTGACAGAATGTATATACGAATCCATTCCTTTATGAAAACCAACAAAACATTTAATTGTAAAATACAAAATTTTCTGTACAAATATAAGGTACTGTAACTTATGAGAAAATTGAATTGTTTCCAATGTGAAACTCCGCATTGGAATGAATACAAACCATATGTATTTTCACTGTTTTCTTGAACGAGAGAACATAATAAGCTGAAACGTTCACAGGTTGGTTGCCTAATTTATATATTGATTCAAAGAGAGGCATACTCCTAGAACAGTTTGCCAAAATGATGTTAATTTCCTTTAAATCCAGTTACAAAAATACAAAGGTCGTTTAACGTAATGTTTGTAGTGTTTAATTCCCAGACATTTTAGTGTCATATTGGCAACCGTGAAGACTGTTAATTATGTTTATTCTGCTCTGAAATTCTTAATCGGGAAATCGAAGCAAATGAATTGTTGAAAGATCAAATCTTACAGTTCTAGTGAATATCGATTAATAGTCCTAGATCTGGGTTGTTTTGCTGATAAACACTCAAAGTCTAGGTCATTGATTCCAGTCACGAATCATCACAATGATGTGGACATTAAACATATTTGCAGTCCTACTTATCCGAGTCATCATAGATAAACGTTGGCGTAATGTTCATCTACCAGACATGTCGAACGACCTTACCACCGCGCAGGCTACACTACACGCACGATAAGTACGCGCGTTATCACGGGGCCATCCATGCATACATGTATTTCCATGCACGGATGTAATACCAACATCCTTCGAGAAAGTGAGATAATTATGTGCTCTTCACTTTGGTAGAACACGAAACTTTTACAAATTGATCTTCGGGACAACAATTTGGCTGTTCCTCACTTCTTCATCATTGGAAAAGTGTTATTCTTGAGAGTAAATTCGCTTTGGTTCAGGCAACATAATTTGGGGGCGAATTGGGTTTTCTACGTTTGCAGTCCTAAGAAATTTCCACAGACCAATTCACCCCATCTATGCATCCCAACAGATATGTGTTTGTATAGGTTTGCAGTGTCCTACAATTAAAAACAAACATTAATGAGTATTATGCCCTATCAGTTCTGCCATTTAAAAAATGCTGGTGTTATAATATTTAAAGATGGCGGCCTTTGTACAGTTTTTGTTTTCCCGAACTAACACAAACATTAAAGTGTTTCCAGCGGTTAATTGCTTAGAAATTAAAAACGCCTGAGATTCCAAAGCATATTTCCATAATTCGAAAATTCTATAAAGGCCACTAAGTGACAACAATTCAAAAATTACAATATAGGCTCTTCCTTCCTCAATGTTCAAACGCCGTTTTCTTCAAATGTAAATTGTGTCTTGTGGGCAAGCTTGTGTCACTTCGTGAGACCGGCGACGATATGATTGAGATTGCCTGGGTAGGATTGGGGAGTACCCGAGGTGAGAACGACCCCTTCTGCGCAAATAAGCTATTATTATAACATCATTATTATAACAGTTTGCTTATACCAATGATACACTTTGTTCGCTGAAAATTCCCAAAGATAACAGTACAATGAGACTGGCCGTTTGCCAAATTAATACCAACTCCGCATTGTTGAGCCTAATGCATATTCATAAGATTTCATCGAATCAGCGACGTTTATTGGGTAAAATGTGATACAATAAATAAATAATGAGTAATATCTCTATGACAAAATGCATTACGATGTAAATAGTCACAGTACACCTCAGTCACGATATAACATATACAACAACCAGAACCAACGTTTAGTTAAGTGTCTACTCTAATTCATGTATGTTCGCAAATTGAAACATAACTATGTGCTACCTGTATTCACAATACACTAAAAGTAATCAGGTAATACGTCACTTACTGTATAAAGCTATTGCTCGTGTTTTCGACAGATAACTGCAGATGTATTTTTAAATAATAATAATGATGTGGACTTATATAGCGCACCTACCGACCAAACTGCTCGTCGGGCGCATTCCTGAAACCATCTCAGCTCCCTGGGGAGTATACAGGTCAATTGCTGCAATTTCGGCGCATATAGGGCTAATCAAATTCTGCCCTCACACGGTACCCATTTACGCCTGGGTGGAGAGAAGCAAATATGGTAAAGTGTGTTGCACAAGGACATTGGATTTATTTAAGAGCAATCTACATGTAATTACCTAGTAAATTAAACTGTTTCCACGCTCATGTCTGATAACAAATCATATACTCTAATAAACAGCGACAGAGTCCTGTAAGAAGAGTTCACAGATTATTTGGTGTGTTTTTTATGTTTAGGTGATAACATGTGTCGTTGAACCACCCCCCTGTGAACAGAGTGAATCTCAAGGACATCTGTTTTGAAAACGCTGTGATACTGGTAAGTTCAACCATAATTAAATATTGAATATAATCTATAAATTAAATCATGAAACGACACTGTAATCTATCAAATGTAACGATCACTGTATCATCGGTTGATTTCTTCATCAGGAACTTTGAACTGCTACAAACCCAAGCATCTTTAAGCAGTACGCATTATTGTATGTGGAGTTAACACCTTTAAAAACTATCAGATGCGACCCAACGTTTATTATATTAAAATAAATCGCATATTTTTTTTTACAAATTGGCCTACTAGTGGATACAATCACAACACAAACATGACATTAAACATTACGCTCACAGCTTGCCAATGTGGCTATCATGAAAACACTGTGTGTAAATTAAGCGCTAGATGGATACGATGTGAGCTGAGCAGTTTCTGCAGTACTAATTGAAGTTTTCTTGATTTACATTTCCATTTACATCTGTATTTTTTCACACGTACAGATACGCCTGCTAGTGGTTACAATCACAACACAAACATAAAATTAAACATTATGCATTACCGTTACGTGCTTACACGAGATTGCTCAAAACTGATTATCAAAGAATCCTTGTCCTCAAAACAACTATTATTTACTAGTAAATTTGAAATTTTAGAAAAATCAGTTCAAAAGGATATTACTGTTGTAATTGCATAAAGAGAAATACATATGACAAGAAGCGAGGTTATAAACGGAAAATTAGTTTGCACATTTGCCTTTAAATTGGTTTAAAATAAACATACATGTATATCATTACATGATATAATTCTAAAATAATATGTGACGGGGAGTGGGGATGAGTGTTAGGGCAATCCCCCCCCCCCAAAAAAAAATAAAAAAAATAAATAAAAACAAACAAACAAACAAACACCCCAACACCCCTACAAACAAAAAACAACTACAAACAAACGAAACAATAACAAAAAAACAAAGCAAATAACTAAACTCAATTATTTGTATTCTCCATAGCAGCTAAGTGGGCTTATTCATCTGGTGACTTTAAAAGGTTTAGTAATAAAATTGTTGACTATAATCGCACTCTAAGGATTACAGTAATAAGCTGGTCATTTGGAATACTTATTTTAGCCATAACTGAAAACATATATTTGTATTCAATCCTATTTCCATTTGAAAGACTTCTTGATCTATACTTAGGATAGCAGTATGTTTGTTCTGACTGTTATAAATCTTGGCAATTATTTTGTAATCAACGTTCAGAAGGCTGATTGGCCTCCATTTGATTAAATCACACGCTTCTCATTTGTTACAAAATACTAGATTCGCCTTTGACACTGATTCTATACTTCAATAACAAAAAAGTAAAAAAAGGTCGTGTTTTCACTAAATACGGTATCGCAAATAAAACACCTTAAAATGCAACACCCGATATGCTTCAGCTTCATTGTCAGTAAAATTTCATAAAAATAAAGCGGCTTCCAGGCACAATATTTGTTGGCGCAGCAGGGTGCCCGACACGCTCCGACTGACTATTTTGGCACGTAAGTGTTTGTGTCAAGCTGTCTTCTACTAGGTTTTCTTTGTTGTTAGGTATCCTCCATTTTCGGATTCAGCAATCAAAAATTAGGTTACCTAGTCATGATACCAACTTGTACTAAAAAGTGGCGCCTGATGTAACTGATTTTTTTTTCAATGATGAAACTTACATAATAATAATAATAATAATAATAATAATAATAATAATAATAATAATAATAATAATAATAATGTGTGGACTTATATAGCGCACGTATCCACCACCTGAGTGGTGCTCATGGCGCATTATATTATTACCCCTGCTCATAAGGCTCATAAAATCATTCCTGAAACCATCTCAGCTCCCTGGGAGTATACAGCCCAATTGCTGCCATTACAGCGCATATAGGGCTAATCAACCAACCCCTGCCCTCACAGGTACCCATTTAACCCCTGGGTGGAGAGAAGCAATTATGGTTAAGTGTCTTGCTCAAGGACACAAGTGTCACGGCCGGGATTCGAACCCACATTCTGCTGCTAACACCAGAACTTCAGGCCGGTAAGCTAGACCGCTCGGCCACGACACTCCATACATGGAGAACTAAGGTTTTTAAATAGGTTTTCTGCGAAAGCTTAATTTTACAAGTAAGTCTAGAATTTGCTAGAAGGATGGTTTTGGTATAACAGTGGGACACACTTCGGTATAGCAGGAAGAGACAGGAGCCTTTCAGTTATTTGATTTTGTTTTGTTGCCTTAAATCTAGTAAACAGTAGTCTGAACATTCATTCAGTGGAGTAACATCAAACCTCAAAATCTCACTGTAGTATGAATGTTTCCAGATAGTACAAGACAATCAATCACACTTATCCCACTGAGATCCCACTGAGTTGTCTTTACTTGGTTCGTGAAAACATGTGATTTTAGGATTCTCAGATAAGCCGATAGACACAGGTTAGCTAAATGTTCTCCAAGTGTATTTGTTACACGATCTCTGTTGGACATTATCTGGTACAAGTTAATTAAATCCACCAGGAAACCTTACAGTACAGTATTCAATACAGGGTCTGTAAGTATTATTGAGACCTGTTTGAAAAATAGGGTACATGCAAACACAATTACAATCTACATGTGTTTCTGGTTTGCATTTAAAAATCGGACCACATGGGACAACAGTCTCATATGTATTAATGGAAAACCGAATATCTTCGGATTGGACCAAGTTTAGTATTACTTAGAAACTAATTAAGATGCCTAAAGTCTTCATTCTATGTGTTTGTATAGGTTTGCAGTGTCCTACAATTAAAAACAAATATTAATGAGTATTATGTCCTATCAGTTCTGCCATTTAAAAAATGTCGGTGTTATAATATTTAAAGATGGCGGCCTTTGTACAGTTTTGTTTTCCGAACTAACACAAACATTAAAGTGTTTCCAGCGGTTAATTGTTTTGAAATTAAAGCCTGAGATTCCAAAGCATATTTCCATTATTCAAAATTCTATAAAGGCCACTATGACAACAATTCAAAAACAATTTTTTTATGAAGAAACATGTGCCTTTTAAAGAGACTGACTTCAAACGCCGTTTTCTCCAAATGTAAATTGTGTCTAGTGGGCAAGGTTGTGTTACCGTGATACCGGCGACGATATGATTGACATTGCCTGGGTAGCCAGTGGCGTAGCGTAGTTACGAGGGGCCCCGGGTGCAGGCTGTTATGAACGGGGCCCCGCGCACGCCAGTTACTAGTTATAATAATAATAATAATAATAATAATAATGTGTGGACTTATATAGCGCACGTATCCACCAACTGGGCCTCAAGGCGCATTACATTATTACCCCAGGTCACTGGGCCAATATCATTCTTATAATCTTCTTCAGCTCCCCGGGGAGTATACAGCCAATGTGCAACCTTTTTGCGCCACAGGCTAATCAAACACACAAACCATCTCTACCCTCACAGGTACCCATTTATACACCTGGGTGAAGAGAAGCAATTACAGTAAAGTGTCTTGCTCAAGGACACAAGTACCACGGTCGCCGCCAGGTTTCGAACCCACATTCTGATGACACAGCCATCAGAACTTGAGTCCAATGCACTTAACCGCTCGGCCATGGCACCCCATGTTATGAAGCACACACGCACACGCACACACGCACACGCACACGCACACGTACACGTACGCGGACACGCACGCGCACACACACAAGCACACGCACACGCACACGCACACACACACACACACACACGGACACGCACGCGCACACGCACGCGCACGCGCACACACACAAGCACACGCACACACACAAGCACACGCACACACACACGCACACGCACACGCACACGCACACGCACACGCACACGCACGCACACGCACACGCACACACACCCTCACGCACATTGATTTGTGGGGTATTCCTTTGTTCGTTCTATTATCCCTTTTCCTTATAATTTCCTGTGGGTACAAGATTTTCTATGAATTACCTTGTGGGTCCAATTGTTCTATTGTGTTTTGACCCCTGACAACGAATGGTGTGCCGACACACACACACACATCAAAAGGTAGGCCTATTTTTACCAACAATGTGTTGGATTTTACAGTCGAATTAATATTAGTTACTTAGGCTATTGCGCTATCAGAACCATGGATAGCGCTCTGGGGCGGTTTTCACAAAACTACTTAAGTCACAAAATTGTAAGCACCCCAAATTGTTTCGAACCCACATTCTGATGACACAGCCATCAGAACTTGAGTCCAATGCACTTAACCGCTCGGCCATGGCACCCCATGTTATGAAGCACACACGCACACACACACACACCCACACACACCCATACATGTAGACCACAGCAAACTGAGACGATACTTGGTATTCTATCAAACGGAGGACAGTGGTACAATTTGGGTAGTATCTATCAAATTGAGGACTACATACACAATCACTGTCTGTGATGATTACCTGCACTTTAGGCATATGCCATAATGTTTTCAGTGCTTGGGAGATATTAACTATCTGTAAGCATCTTCCGCATAATTAGTCAAAGATAAATAGTCAGCATAATTAGTCAATGAACACAGGAATGATAAATCTGCTCGCTGGGCAATTTGGAGGTACATTTGTCTTTTGGCTTAACTTGTTTTTCTATTGTCTGTTCAAGGCGTACAATACCTTTTCAGTTCACTCTAACTTTCAACTTTGATAGAGCTTCTTGTGTTTTTTGCAAAAGTCTTTAATGTTCCGCCACGTTCGAGTCGCGAGTGCCACAGGACAGGCTGTTTCAATGTCACGTTTGCCGGGTAGTTTCTTCATCAGAAAAATCTCTGTAAACCCTCCATGACGTCTCTCTTCTTCTACAGTCCATGGACGATGCTGCCCTTTCGAGATAACGGGAGGCCTGACTAGTGGATGGGACACTGGCTTTACAAGTTCCTATAACACAAAGTAATTAAAAAGACAATTTAGACATAGGAAATCATTCACCTCGGTGCAGCCAGCTAGAGACAGAGAGAAAGAGAAATAATAATAATAATAATGTGTGGACTTATATAGCGCACGTATCCACCAACTGAGTGGTGCTCAAGGCGCCCAATATTACCCCGCTCATCAGGCTCATAAATCATTCCTGAAACCATCTCAGCCCTGGGAGTATACAGCTCAATTGCTGCCATTACAGCACATATAGGGCTAATCAACCAACTCTGCCTCACAGGTACCCATTTAACCCCTGGGTGGAGAGAAGCAATTATGGTTAAGGTCTTCCATTAAGGACACAAGTGTCACGGCCGGGATTCGAACCCACATTCTGCTGCTAACACCAGAACTTGAGTCCGGTGCTAGACCTGCTGGCCACGACACTCCATTAACCTCCTATGCCCAGGCTGAAATTTGGCCCAGTCAGCACGGCACTCACAGACAGTCACTTGAGTATTTTTGGGTGCATTGCCAATTAGTAGGTCAAACCACAGAGTCACACAGAGCTGTGTATGTACTGTTGAGGGTTTTAGTTTTACCTCCCAGCCACATGTCCTTGCATTTATTTGAGTGCACTGCACAAAGTCAATGGGTTGGGAGTTACATACAAATTTTGAGTGTATTTGAGTGCACTGCACAAAGTCAATGGGTTGTGAGTTACATACAAATTTTGAGTGTATTTGAGGCACTGCACAAAGTCAATGGGTTAAGACAGACATAAACATTTTGAGTGTCTTTGAGTGTTAAACCTATAGGAGGGTTAATAGAGAGAAAGAGAAATAGAAAGAAAGATAGAGGAAAATAGATGGACTGAAAACAGATGGAAACAAAAATATAAACAGCCAAAACTTACTGTTATCACTAGAATCATCACTGAGTCACAGTAGTCAGAAGAATCACTGCTGCCGTCATCAGTGGTGAAGCCCTGCAAATAAATAAAGAACAACAAAGAAATTATTAAAGTATTTCTGCTCGCGTAAGAATGTGCTAGCCACGGGAGGAGGGGGGCGAGAGGATGAGAAAATGTCGGTCACCGGGGATGTAGGTAATTGGGATGAACAAAAAAGTGAGGTACACACAGAGGAGATATTAGTTTTCACAGTGGCTGTACGTACCTCCAGTGACATGTAACTTGCAGTGATTTGCCATGTTGACTCCAAGTTGCCCCTCTCCAAGCTGAGGAAAAGTCGTGACAGTTGAGTAACCCTCTGACGGTATCTGGCATCTGGTAGTATTCACGATGACTGCAAATCGTGACCCATGAAGTCTGCCAGGGTTTCCAGCTGATGGTCCTTCAAGGCAAGAATCTGTGAGGCAGTCGCCACATGTTTTCGAAGTTTGGTAGAGCGATGCTGTCGGTATTGTCGAGGCCTGCATCGTTTGCATACGCCTGAGACAGTCACTTCCAATATGGCTCATGCCTCCATAACAAGACCGTGCAAACAAGTACACGTTATCCTGTGCAACCCAGCTTGAATTTCTTGCAACCAAAGCATTCAACCACGTCATGGCCTCGTTGCTGAGAAGGACTGGGTACACAGTTCCGCCCCTCTTTACCAACTTATTTCAACTACTTTGAACATTTTGCAGAGGTGCCTTTCTCGAGATCAGTGAGCACGTACTCCCCTATTGACAACAGATGTATGGTGCCTTTGTTGAAATCTTCAACTTTCATCTTGGAAACTTCACCCTGCCTCCCGCGATTGGAACATAATGAGGCTGCACAGTGACCCCTCATTCAATAATATCTTCCAGGGTGCGATGACTTTGTTTCCCCGGGCAGCGCTTGAAGGAGCTCGCACTGTTCGTCTGTCCAGTGTCATTGAGAAACGATGACATTTAACCACATCAGCATTTGTTGGGAGAGAATGGTGGGGTTATTATTGCTTTCCTTGGTACAGCGTCTCTGTGCGCATGGGTGGACACATGTTCTTCTCATTTCATTCTTCACACAATTGCAGGAACTGGTCCGGATGTTTTTGTTGTGCCTTGCCTCACCGGACTCCAGAGAGCATTTCCTTTGAGAATGACTGCACATTTCTTGGATGGAATGCCAATCTTCAGTGCTAGAGATGGAACACATTATACAACTGCTTTACTTCACTGGAAGCCTGCGATATCCTGAATGGTATCTTTGAATATATCATTGAGGTGGTGGGGATGGATGAAGGTACTACTCAAGTGATGCATTTGGTAGGGGTTGCGTGTTTTTCGCAGTTGGATGACAGGGCGACCCCACCCGCGTAATAGCTTGTTTCGGACGTATAGCCATGCTGGAGCTACGTCGTGGCCGAGCTTCAGGTGTTCACGTTTGGCTACTTCCGATAATCAGTGAAGGGTTTTTGACTATGATAGATATATCATCTCTCTTCATGGGACTTAAAACTTTGTTCAACTTGGAAAGATACACCACAACAGGAGGAGGTTTCTCAACAAATCACCTTGTGGAAACCACTCGTCCACGCCTACAATTCCTCCATCAGTATGCATTGAGCACAGGCTTAATTGCTGGGCACCGGTGTCTCTCAAAGATCGCTGCGATACATAATACACCAAAACAATATATGCATCGGGTCCATGTCATGGGGATCTGCCTTATGATTGGGCCTATATGCCACAATGAGGACACCCTCACCCTCCGAAGTACTTTGCAAGCTGTGTCTGTGATTACCAACATTACGTATTTTCAACAGAAAGATTGTTACGGGTACTACGGTCGGTCTCAGAGGTAATATCTACAACTCTCTCTTTCTTCCTTATGGCAAGACCGAAGATGACGGGCAACTTAGCCTGAGGTTCGTCACAGTAAAAACAAAAGTGTTTTTTGTCCCATTTTGACCACCCATATTACTGGCTCTGCATGACTGTCACGCCGCAGTTCTCACTCGGCCTGTTCAAAATCGTCCAGGGTGAGCTGTGGCGGCTCGCCTGTTGTCGGGCTGCTATGACATCCTGAGGCTCTGTAGGGGTAACTTGCACTGGAAAGGGTTGGTTGGCCACCGTCATCCCTGCACTGTGGCGATGATGAGGTGACCAGCTACTTCTAATGAACAAAACGAACATTTACGGTCAGCAGTGGATACACGCTGTTTTCTGATCTGGGAAAGGCTGCAAGTGAAAGGGAAGGGGGGAGCTACGAGCGCGCCAAACCCCATTAACCCTCCCTATTATCAGTGTAGTTCTTCTAAAGAAAGTGGACCCATACTTCAAAATGCGTCTCCCAACTGGGACATATTGTGGTACGCACTTTCTTATCTAATGATTAATGGCATGTAAAGGGCTCTCTCAGAGAGATGAGGTAAACTGAAGCAGCCACCTGCTTTGTTTCATTGCAAGGCTAACGAAATAAACCAGTGCAGTAGAATTGCGATATACACGTACCGTGTGTGAGGATCAGAACAGTTTGGTTTTTGTCCCATACCCAGGGCATTTTTGGGGTATCCATGAGAAAGCCAGCAGTTGTTGGATGGGGTTCTAAGACAACTACTAAAAAAATGATTTGTAAAAATCATTTTTTAGTAGTTGTCTAATCCCCATCCACATACTACTCCATAACTCATTCTTGTGTGTACAGTATGCAATATTTTGAGGCATGCACAAAAAGCATTGTGTACTCAGCAGTTTTTTGTTGCAGCATTTTGGAGACACATGTACGTGGTAGAAGGGTTAATGTGTGTGTAGGTACTTACTTTACAGGGCAACTTCTTGCAGGACGACCCTGCCGCGTTCCATGTTGCTCAAGATACTTATAACCTTACGCATTTTGACTCACTGGGGAAAAAATAATATAATCACAAACCTGAATTAGTACAGACTAACACTCCTACAATCAGTGAAGAATTTTTCAAACAGCGTTATCTACGCCACTACAAGCCACATTGCTATGGTAGGCAGTGGCTCGTCATACTTATATTGCATAGTAACATAATGCCTCATATGTCCGTTGGTTTATGGTGGTTTGTGATTGACATATTGCAGGGTATATTACTGTTCCAGACTCAGTGGCTGGTGGTAGGTTACTATGGAAAGTCTGTGTTGGTAAAATAACTGCTGAAAATCCCAATTAATGGATGATGGAGGCTTTATGGTTTATTGGTCTCAATAATGGTGATTTATTATTGAGAGTTTGGTTACCGTATATATCTGCACAAAAATTCAAAATCAGGTCAACTGTGGTATACATGTGATAACTGACAAGACATGTATGGTGTTGGCTCTGAAAAGAGCGTGGTGGTCGGTCGTCACTTTGAACAGTGTAATTTTGCTATCAAAAATGTTCAGGACCCACCAAGGGCTCTTTAACCACAATACACTCCTCAAAGAGATACTACTAGTTACACATGGTTGTGAATGGCAAGTCGGTCACTGGGTTTGTTACTATGGGTTATACTAGTAAGTAGTATAGTTTTACTATCATCCACACGGAGAATTCATCCACCACCGTGGCCTGTCAACGTAAATTACTAATACTATATAAATAGAGAAATTCGAGCTCAACTCAGGTTTTCCCAACCAATTGTATTTAACCAACTCGTACTCCAACCCAACCCCGTAGGCTTTTACCACCAATTGTACTTTTCAATTACCCAACTTCCCAACCAACCTGCATGAGCGGTTGGTTGGAATACGAGCTAATCACCGAAATACGAGTTGGTTGAAAGTACAATTGGTTTAGCTACGGAGCATGAGCTGGCAATGAGTACCTGAGTTGACCAAATGAGCACGAAGTTGGTTGGAGTAATGAGTTGGTTGGGAGTACGAGTTGATCTGTTTCCATATAAATAGGACCCTAGTTTGGTGTTAAAATGACAGCTCTATACTGTGTTTCGTATAATGTATTGTTCAATAAACTTAAAATATAATGATTATAAAAGAGTTATAATAAGTCAGCTATGTGACATTTCATAATATTAAACCCCAAGAGGCTGTGATCGCAAAAATTATTATATTACACACATGTTAATGTCATTATATTAAATGATTACACACTACAGGCAGCCTACGACAAACGTTGCATTGAACTTAGCCCAGCCTCCAAATAACAAATGCATCTGAGACTGAGGCATACTTTTTAAAATTGCTGTAATTTTCATAGACACATTTAGTACTTAAATCGTTTAATAGTACACTTGACTTGGCTTACCAATGTTATTCAGAGCGGCTGAAAAATACCGTCTTCTCTCTAGCACTAGCGAGGCACGCACTGGTGGAAAGGACGCTATCTTTTGAGTATACCAAAAGATCTATGCTTGATGACAACAACAGTAAACGCGTCTCCACATGTCAAAAGTATTGTAACTAGAGAGGGCGCTGGTACATTTCAGGCGATTCCGTAAAGTCCCGGACGAATGTAAATTTACGTCACCTCCGTCGGTTTTTCCTTCATAAGACTGACCGGACGGCTTTCAAACACGTGGAAGATATATTCACTGGCGTCATAAATATGCTCAGAGTTGCCAATTTTGACATTATTTCAAATCGAGGACGTCCTCGTTTTGCATCGCGCGTGCTCTCGGTTGGCTAGTAGCGAATTTACATGGAAGACCTCACTTGACGTGATTAACACGTACACCCCCACACACACACACACACACACACACACACACAATCCCGCACATCAAGGGCGTTGTGGGGACAAAATCTAAAGGATTTTTAGCAGGGGATAGGTACCGTTGTGGGGACACACAAAATGTCCCCACAGCTAAGTAATTCCGGATCCCTCTTTTGTTCTCTGTCCCCATAACGCGGCCAGTGCTTGAACACACACACACACATCAAAGCGTAGGCCTATTTTTACCAACAATGTGTTGGATTTTACAGTCGAATTAATATTAGTTACTTGAAGGTGTGGCTGCGCTATCAGAACCAACCGCTGCGGATAGCGCTCTGAAGGGCCGGTATTCACAAAAACAACTTAAGTCACAAAATTGTAAGCACCCCACCGAAATACCCAACTCCAGATGACCCGTTCAGTTTAAGCGGTATTCACGAACAAATTGCGCTAAGTACTCGCTTAAATGTGCGTCTCCTAAATCTAAGCGTGGTCCAGACCAGTCTTAACTTTATTAAAGATACACACCGCCTTTGTCGCGCGAAATTGGAGCGATAAAAAACGCCCTCAACATTTCATTGTGTTTACATACATGGTTTGGAAAGATCTTTCAAAAGTAGAATATAATTGTCCACACAAATACCCCCTGAAAAATGCGTCGTTTTCATTTATTGTACAAAAACCAATTTCATGTGGACTTTCGTGAACCAAAATTGTCCAGAAACTCACGAGGACAAAAGTTATAGTCACATTTTCAGACGTTTAAAAAGTTTATTACTGAACAAAATTCAAGAATAATTATTTTTTAGATAGTTCATGGATACATGACAAAAAGGGAAATGGTTTTTGAAACAATGGGTGAAAATTCGTCAAAAATCGACAAAAGACGAATTAAGTTCTTGGCACTTTTCACGAGACACTGGGAACCGAACCAAGACTGTACCAGTGCATGCCATATGGGCGCCAGCGCGGCAAAGCGCGCCCGGCGTGGAGCCTGCTGGGTTGAGCCTTACAAATAATATGAACGCACTTTTTGGGGGAAGCGTAAGCAGGGTCTCGACCACTTTGGTGCTTTTCGTGGCGGGTATTTTTAATTATGATACTGCCAGCGAGTTTAGTTTTGGAAAACAACAATAACGTATTTATTTGGGAACATCGTCACCGCCCCTTCATCATATCAACGCCAATAAAAAGTGACAAAAACTGTTCAGTTTTGGGAAGGCCATCCGTCCGTCAAAATCAACGCCAGAAATTTCGACCGGGAGCGGGCTGGGCGAAGAAAGGCTCACCGTCTACGACAGAAAAACGACGCATGCCTGGCGACCATTGACGGCCAGCCAACCTCAAATGATGGCAAACACTCGGGATTTGATTGTTGAACGTGATGGTGACCATGATGATACCAAGAATAATAATGTCGCATTTGTAGGGATATTGTTGGACAGGTAAGAGTAATAAAGAGAAAATATTGTTTGATAATATAATACTCGTAGTCGTAGGGCTTTATTTGGCTGTAGGCTATGCTGAACTCTTATGATATGAATTTCTGTTAGCCGT
>CM055816.1:726642-762697 GCA_029582265.1 Zoroaster sp. YZ-2022
TTACCCCGAGTTATTATTTTGACAGTATTTTGCGGTGGGCTCAGTGTGCATGGAGGCCGTTTAAGGTATGAAGAAATTGTCTAAATGTAAAAGTCATGTGATTTCCAAAAGAGGAGAACCTAAGCTTTAATTTGGATATAAATTTTTCAGCCTCCTTAAAAACATTTAAAGTTATAAACTGTCGCTAGAAATAATTTCATTCGTATTTGTGTTTTAATCACAACAATCTCAGGCTGTCTACCCTGAGTTATGGCGCGTATTTTGACAGTATTTTGCGGAGGGCTCAGTGTGCATGGAGGCCATTTAAGGTATGAAGAAATTATCTAAATGTAAAGTCATGTGATTTCCTAAAAGAGGAGAACCTAAGCTTTAATTTGGATATAAATTTGTCGCCCTCCCTTAAAAACTTTTAAAGTTATAACCGTCGCTAGAAATTTTTTCATTCATGTTGTGTTTTAATCACAACAATAAAGGCTGTTCACCCTGAGTTATGGCCCGTATTTTGACAGCATTTTGCGGAGGGCTAAGTGTGCATGGTGGTCCTTTAAGGTATGAAGAAATTATCTAAATGTAAAAAGTCATGTGATTTCCTAAAAGAGGAGAACCTAAGCTTTTTAAATTTTGGATATAAATTTGTCGGCCTGCCTTAAAACTTTTAAAGTTATAACCGTCGCTAGAAATAATTTCATTCGTATTTGTGTTTTAATCACAACAATGTCGGCTTTACCCTGAGTTATGGCCCGTATTTTGACCGGATTTTACGTAGGGATAAGTGTGCATGGAGGCCGTTTAAGGTATGAAGAAATTGTCTTAATGTAAAAGTCATGTGATTTCCTAAAGGGAGAACCCTAAGCTTTAATTTGGATATAAATTTGTCGGCCTCCCTTAAAACATTTAAAGTTATAACCGTCGTCGCATAGAAATTTCATTCATCTGTATTTGTGTTTTAATCACAACAATATAGGCTGTCTACCCTGAGTTATGGCCCGTATTTTGACAGTATTTTGCGGAGGGCTCAAGTGTGCATGGAGGCCATTTAAGGTATGAAGAAATTATCTAAATGTAAAAGTCATGATTTCCCTAAAAGAGGAGAACCTAAGCTTTAATTTGGATATAAATTTGTCGGCCTCCCTTAAAACCTTTAAAGTTATAACCGTCGCTAGAAATATTTTCATTCGTATTTGTGTTTTAATCACAACAATAAAGGCTGTCTCCCCTGAGTTATGGCCCGTTTTGACAAGATTTTTGGAGGCTAGTGTGCATGGTGGTCCTTTAAGGTATGAAGAAATTATCTAAATGTAAAAGTCATGTGATTTCCAAAAGGAGAACCTAAGCTTTAATTTGGATATAAATTTGTCGGCCTCCCTTAAAGACTTTTAAAGCTATAACCGACGCTAGAAATAATTTCATTCGTATTTGTGTTTTAATCACAACAATGTCGGGTGTTTACCCTGAGTTATGGCCCGTATTTTGACAGTATTTTGCGGAGGACTCAGTGTGCATGGAGGCCGTTTAAGGTATGAAGAAATTATCTAAATGTAAAAGTCATGTGATTTCCTAAAAGAGGAGAACCTAAGCTTTAATTTGGATATAAATTTGTCGCCCTCCCTTAAAAACTTTTAAAGTTATAACCGTCGCTAGAAATAATTTCATTCGTATTTGTATTTTAATCACGACAATAAAGGCTGTCTACCCTAAGTTATGGCTCGTATTTTGACAGCATTTTGCGGAGGGCTAAGTGTGCATGGTGGTCCTTTAAGGTATGAAGAAATTATCTAAATGTAAAAGTCATGTGATTTCCTAAAGAGGAGAACCTAAGCTTTAATTTGGATATAAATTTGTCGGCCTGCCTTAAAACTTTAAAGTTATACCGTCATAGAAATAATTTCATTCGTATTTGTGTTTTAATCACAACAATCTCGGTGTTTACCCTGAGTTATGGCCCGTATTTTTGACAGTATTTTGCGGAGGGCTCAGTGTGCATGGAGGTCCGTTTAAGGTATGAAGAAATTATCTAAATGTAAAAAAGTCATGTGATTTCCTAAAAGAGGAGAACCTAAGCTTTTAATTTGGATATAAATTTGTCGGCCTCCCTTAAAAAACATTTTAAAGTTATAACCGTCGCTAGAAATAATTTCATTCGTATTTGTGTTTTAATCACAACAATATGGCTGTCACCCTGAGTTATGGCGCGTATTTTGACAGTATTTTGCGGAGGGCTCAGGTGTGCATGGTGGCCCTTTAAGGTATGAAGAGAATTATCTAAATGTAAAAAGTCATGTGATTTCTAAAAGGAGAACCTAAGCTTTAATTTGGATATAAATTTGTCGGCCTCATAAAGACTATAAAAGATATAACCGACGCTAGAAATAATTTAAATTCATTTGTGTGTTTTAATCACAACAATGTCCGGTGTTTACCCTGCGTTATGGCGCGTATTTTGACAGTATTTTGCGGAGGGCTCAGTGTGCATGGAGGCCATTTAAGGTATGAAGAAATTATCTAAATGTAAAAGTCATGTGATTTCCTAAAAGAGGAGAACCTAAGCTTTAATTTGGATATAAATTTGTCGCCCTCGCTTAAAAACTTTTAAAGTTATAACCGGCGCTAGAAATTTTTTCATTCGTATTTGTGTTTTAATCACAACAATAAAGGCTGTCTACCCTGAGTTATGGCCCGTATTTTGACAGCATTTTGCGGAGGTATAAGTGTGAATGGTGGTCCTTTAAGGTATGAAGAAATTATCTAAATGTAAAAGTCATGTGATTTCCTAAAAGAAGAGAACCTAAGCTTTAATTTGGATATAAATTTGTCGCCCTCCCTTAAAAACTTTTAAAGTTATAACCGTCGCTAGAAATAATTTCATTCGTATGTTGTGTTTTTAATCACAACAATAAAGGCTGTCTACCCTGAGTTATGGCCCGTATTTTGACAGCATTTTGCGGAGGGGCTAAGTGCATGGTGGTCCTTTAAGGGTATAAGAAATTATCTAAATGTAAAAGTCATGTGATTTCCTAAAGAGGAGAACCTTAGCTTTTATTTGGATATAAATTTGTCGGCCTGCCTTAAAAACTTTTAAAGTTATACCCGTCGCTAGAAATAATTTCATTCGTATTTGTGTTTTAATCACAACAATGTCGGGTGTTTACCCTGAGTTATGGCCCGTATTTTGACCGTATTTTACGTAGGGATAAGTGTGCATGGAGGCCGTTTAAGGTATGAAGAAATTGTCTTAATGTAAAAGTCATGTGATTTCCTAAAAGAGGAGAACCTAAGCTTTAATTTGGATATAAATTTGTCGGCCTCCCTTAAAAACATTTAAAGTTATAACCGTCGCTAGAAATAATTTCATTCGTATTTGTGTTTTAATCACAACAATATAGGCTGTCTACCCTGAGTTATGGCCCGTATTTTGACAGTATTTTGCGGAGGGCTCAGTGTGCATGGAGGCCATTTAAGGTATGAAGAAATTATCTAAATGTAAAAGTCATGTGATTTCCTAAAAGAGGAGAACCAGCTTTAATTTGGATATAAATTTGTCGCCCTCCCTTAAAAACTTTTAAAGTTATAACCGTCGCTAGAAATAATTTCATTCGTATTTGTGTTTTAATCACAACAATATAGGCTGTCTACCCTGAGTTATGGCCCGTATTTTGAGAGTATTTTGCGGAGGGCTCAGTGTGCATGGAGGCCATTTAAGGTATGAAGAAATTATCTAAATGTAAAAGTCATGTGAGTTCCTAAAAGAGGAGAACCTCAGCTTTAATTTGGATATAAATTTGTCGGCCTCCCTTAAAAACTTTTAAAGTTATAACCGTCGCTAGAAATAATTTCATTCGTATTTGTGTTTTAATCACAACAATGTCGGGTGTTTACCCTGAGTTAGGGCCCGTATTTTGACCGTATTTTACGGAGGGCTAAGTGTGCATGGAGTCCGATTAAGGTATGAAGAAATTGTCTAAATGTAAAAGTCATGTGCTTTCCTAAAAGAGGAGAACCTAAGCTTTAATTTGGATATAAATTTGTCGGCCTCGCTTAAAAACGTTTAAAGTTATAACCGTCGCTAGAAATAATTTCATTCGTATTTGTGTTTTAATCACAACAATGTCGGGTGTTTACCCTGAGTTATGGCGCGTATTTTGACAGTATTTTGCGGAGGGCTCAGTGTGCATGGTGGTCCTTTAAGGTATGAAGAAATTATCTAAATGTAAAAGTCATGTGATTTCCTAAAAGAGGAGAACCTAAGCTTTAATTTGGATATAAATTTGTCGGCCTCCCTTAAAGACTTTTAAAGCTATAACCGACGCTAGAAATAATTTCATTCGTATTTGTGTTTTAATCACAACAATGTCGGGTGTTTACCCTGAGTTATGGCCCGTATTTTGACAGTATTTTGCGAGGACTCAGTGTGCATGGAGGCCGTTTAAGGTATGAAGAAATTATCTAAATGTAAAAGTCATGTGATTTCCTAAAAGAGGAGAACCTAAGCTTTAATTTGGATATAAATTTGTCGCCCTCGCTTAAAAACTTTTAAAGTTATAACCGGCGCTAGAAATTTTTTCATTCGTATTTGTGTTTTAATCACAACAATAAAGGCTGTCTACCCTGAGTTATGGCCCATATTTTGACAGCATTTTGCGGAGGGCTAAGTGTGCATGGTGGTCCTTTAAGGTATGAAGAAAGTATCTAAATGTAAAAGTCATGTGATTTCCTAAAAGAAGAGAACCTAAGCTTTAATTTGGATATAAATTTGTCGCCCTCCCTTAAAAACTTTTAAAGTTATAACCGTCGCTAGAAATAATTTCATTCGTATTTGTGTTTTAATCACAACAATAAAGGCTGTCTACCCTGAGTTATGGCCCGTATTTTGACAGCATTTTGCGGAGGGCTAAGTGTGCATGGTGGTCCTTTAAGGTATGAAGAAATTATCTAAATGTAAAAGTCATGTGATTTCCTAAAAGAGGAGAACCTAAGCTTTAATTTGGATATAAATTTGTCGGCCTGCCTTAAAAACTTTTAAAGTTATACCCGTCGCTAGAAATAATTTCATTCGTATTTGTGTTTTAATCACAACAATGTCGGGTGTTTACCCTGAGTTATGGCCCGTATTTTGACCGTATTTTACGTAGGGATAAGTGTGCATGGAGGCCGTTTAAGGTATGAAGAAATTGTCTTAATGTAAAAGTCATGTGATTTCCTAAAAGAGGAGAACCTAAGCTTTAATTTGGATATAAATTTGTCGGCCTCCCTTAAAAACATTTAAAGTTATAACCGTCGCTAGAAATAATTTCATTCGTATTTGTGTTTTAATCACAACAATATAGGCTGTCTACCCTGAGTTATGGCCTGTATTTTGACAGTATTTTGCGGAGGGCTCAGTGTGCATGGAGGCCATTTAAGGTATGAAGAAATTATCTAAATGTAAAAGTCATGTGATTTCCTAAAAGAGGAGAACCTAAGCTTTAATTTGGATATAAATTTGTCGCCCTCCCTTAAAAACTTTTAAAGTTATAACCGTCGCTAGAAATAATTTCATTCGTATTTGTGTTTTAATCACAACAATATAGGCTGTCTACCCTGAGTTATGGCCCGTATTTTGAGAGTATTTTGCGGAGGGCTCAGTGTGCATGGAGGCCATTTAAGGTATGAAGAAATTATCTAAATGTAAAAGTCATGTGAGTTCCTAAAAGAGGAGAACCTCAGCTTTAATTTGGATATAAATTTGTCGGCCTCCCTTAAAAACTTTTAAAGTTATAACCGTCGCTAGAAATAATTTATCTGTATTTGTGTTTTAATCACAACAATGTCGGGTGTTTACCCTGAGTTAGGGCCCGTATTTTGACCGTATTTTACGGAGGGCTAAGTGTGCATGGAGTCCGATTAAGGTATGAAGAAATTGTCTAAATGTAAAAGTCATGTGCTTTCCTAAAAGAGGAGAACCTAAGCTTTAATTTGGATATAAATTTGTCGGCCTCGCTTAAAAACGTTTAAAGTTATAACCGTCGCTAGAAATAATTTCATTCGTATTTGTGTTTTAATCACAACAATATAGGCTGTCTACCCTGAGTTATGGCCCGTATTTTGACAGTATTTTGCGGAGGGCTCAGTGTGCATGGAGGCCATTTAAGGTATGAAGAAATTATCTAAATGTAAAAGTCATGTGAGTTCCTAAAAGAGGAGAACCTCAGCTTTAATTTGGATATAAATTTGTCGGCCTCCCTTAAAAACTTTTAAAGTTATAACCGTCGCTAGAAATAATTTCATTCGTATTTGTGTTTTAATCACAACAATGTCGGATGTTTACCCTGAGTTATGGCCCGTATTTTGACCGTATTTTTCGGAGGGCTAAGTGTGCATGGAGGCCGTTTAAGGTATGAAGAAATTGTCTAAATGTAAAAGTCATGTGATTTCCTAAAAGAGGAGAACCTAAGCTTTAATTTGGATATAAATTTGTCGGCCTCCCTTAAAAACATTTAAAGTTATAGCCTTCGCTAGAAATAATTTCATTCGTATTTGTGTTTTAATCACAACAATATAGGCTGTCTACCCTGAGTTATTGCCCGTATTTTGAGAGTATTTTGCGGAGGGCTCAGTGTGCATGGAGGCCATTTAAGGTATGAAGAAATTATCTAAATGTAAAAGTCATGTGAGTTCCTAAAAGAGGAGAACCTAAGCTTTAATTTGGATATAAATTTGTCGGCATCCCTTAAAAACTTTTAAAGTTATACCCGTCGCTAGAAATAATTTCATTCATATTTGTGTTTTAATCACAACAATGTCGGATGTTTACCCTGAGTTATGGCCCGTATTTTGACAGTATTTTGCGGAGGGCTCAGTGTGCATGGAGGCCGTTTAAGGTATGAAGAAATTATCTAAATGTAAAAGTCATGTGATTTCCTAAAAGAGGAGAACCTAAGCTTTAATTTGGATATAAATTTGTCGGCCTGCCTTAAAAACTTTTAAAGTTATAACCGTCGCTAGAAATAATTTCATTCGTATTTGTCTTTTAATCACAACAATATAGGCTGTCTACCCTGAGTTATGGCCCGTATTTTGACAGTATTTTGCGGAGGGCTCAGTGTGCATGGACGCCATTTAAGGTATGAAGAAATTGTCTAAATGTAAAAGTCATGTGATTTCCTAAAAGAGGAGAACCTAAGCTTTAATTTGGATATAAATTTGTCGGCCTCCCTTAAAAACTTTTAAAGTTATAACCGTCGCTAGAAATAATTTCATTCGTATTTGTGTTTTAATCACAACAATGTCGGATGTTTACCCTGAGTTATGGCCCGTATTTTGACCGTATTTTTCGGAGGGCTAAGTGTGCATGGAGGCCGTTTAAGGTATGAAGAAATTGTCTAAATGTAAAAGTCATGTGATTTCCTAAAAGAGGAGAACCTAATCTTTAATTTGGATATAAATTTGTCGGCCTCCCTTAAAAACATTTAAAGTTATAGCCTTCGCTAGAAATAACTTCATTCGTATTTGTGTTTTAATCACAACAATATAGGCTGTCTACCCTGAGTTATGGCCCGTATTTTGAGAGTATTTTGCGGAGGGCTCAGTGTGCATGGAGGCCATTTAAGGTATGAAGGAATTATCTAAATGTAAAAGTCATGTGAGTACCTAAAAGAGGAGAACCTCAGCTTTAATTTGGATATAAATTTGTCGGCCTCCCTTAAAAACTTTTAAAGTTATAACCGTCGTTAGAAATAATTTCTTTCGTATTTGTGTTTTAATCACAACAATGTCGGGTGTTTACCCTGAGTTAGGGCCCGTATTTTGACCGTATTTTACGGAGGGCTAAGTGTGCATGGAGTCCGATTAAGGTATGAAGAAATTGTCTAAATGTAAAAGTCATGTGCTTTCCTAAAAGAGGAGAACCTAAGCTTTAATTTGGATATAAATTTGTCGGCCTCGCTTAAAAACGTTTAAAGTTATAACCGTCGCTAGAAATAATTTCATTCGTATTTGTGTTTTAATCACAACAATATAGGCTGTCTACCCTGAGTTATGGCCCGTATTTTGACAGTATTTTGCGGAGGGCTCAGTGTGCATGGAGGCCATTTAAGGTATGAAGAAATTATCTAAATGTAAAAGTCATGTGAGTTCCTAAAAGAGGAGAACCTCAGCTTTAATTTTGATATAAATTTGTCGGCCTCCCTTAAAAACTTTTAAAGTTATAACCGTCGCTAGAAATAATTTCATTCGTATTTGTGTTTTAATCACAACAACGTCGGGTGTTTACCCTGAGTTATGGCCCGTATGTTGACCGTATTTTACGTAGGGCTAAGTATGCATGGAGTCCGATTAAGGTATGAAGAAATTATCTAAATGTAAAAGTCATGTGCTTTCCTAAAAGAGGAGAACCTAAGCTTTAATTTGGATATAAATTTGTCGGCCTCGCTTAAAAACGTTTAAAGTTATAACCGTCGCTAGAAATAATTTCATTCGTATTTGTGTTTTAATCACAACAATGTCGGGTGTTTACCTTGAGTTATGGCCCGTATTTTGACAGTATTTTGCGGAGGGCTCTGTGTGCATGGAGGCCGTTTAAGGTATGAAGAAATTATCTAAATGTAAAAGTCATGTGATTTCCTAAAAGAGGAGAACCTAAGCTTTAATTTGGATATAAATTTGTCGGCCTCCCTTAAAAACTTTTAAAGTTATAACCGTCGCTAGAAATAATTTCATTCGTATTTGTGTTTTAATCACAACAATGTCGGATGTTTACCCTGAGTTATGGCCCGTATTTTGACCGTATTTTTCGGAGGGCTAAGTGTGCATGGAGGCCGTTTAAGGTATGAAGAAATTGTCTAAATGTAAAAGTCATGTGATTTCCTAAAAGAGGAGAACCTAATCTTTAATTTGGATATAAATTTGTCGGCCTCCCTTAAAAACATTTAAAGTTATAGCCTTCGCTAGAAATAACTTCAAACAGTAAATACTACCAAAGTGAACTCATGTGAACTTCATTTTTTCCATAAAATTTAGAATTTGGTTCGAACATCTAATTTCATTCATATTCATTGAATGATAATTACAAACAGTAAAAACATTACACACAAATGTGGTCTTTAAGTGATTCACTATGTGTGTTAGTGATTCGTCACAATGATTAATGGCTCTTGACTCCTTACTACTTGAGTAGAATAAATCCCGAAACTGTCTTTTAAAAATACCCTTTTAAGATTGTAGGTCTCTGTGATTGTTTGTTAAAACCGTCGTAAATTACAGTTCCAACGATGTCGATAAGTCACACATCGAAGTTATGAGTATATGGCTCTATGAAGAAAACGAATCCAACAACGTGGGATAATATTATCCCTAAATGCAACCAGTTCAAACGAAATAATATTATCCACGTACGAGACTTGGCTAAGGCTGAAGGTGGGATAATATTATCTCTGAATGCAACCAGTTCTCACGAGATAATATTATCCAGGTCCGAGACTTGGCTAAGGCGGAATGCGGGATAATATTATCTCTAAATGCAACCAATTTTCACGAGATAATATTATCCACGTCCCAGATTTGGCTAAGGCTGAGTGTGGGATAATATTATCTCTGAATGCAACCAGTTCTCACGAGATAATATTATCCAGTTCCGAGAGATGGCTAAAGGCTGAATGTGGGATAATATTATCCCTGAATGCAACCAGTTCTCACGAGATAATACTATCCAGGTCCGAGAGTTGGCTAAGGCTGAATGTGGGACAATATTATCCCTGAATGCAACCAGTTCTCACGAGATAATACTATCCAGGTCCGAGAGTTGGCTAAGGCTGAATGTGGGATAATATTATCTGTGAATGCAACCAGTTCTCACGAGATAATATTATCCACGTCCGAGAGTTGGCTAAGGCTGAATGCGGGATAATATTATCTCTGAATACAACCAGTTCTCTCGAGATAATATTATCCAGGTCCGAGAGTTGGCTAAGGCTGAATGTGGGACAATATTATCCCTGAATGCAACCAGTTCTCACGAGATAATACTATCCAGGTCCGAGAGTTGGCTAAGGCTGAATGTGGGATAATATTATCTGTGAATGCAACCAGTTCTCACGAGATAATATTATCCACGTCCGAGAGTTGGCTAAGGCTGAATGTGGGATAATATTATCTCTGAATGCAACCAGTTCTCACGAGATAATATTATCCAGGTCCGAGAGTTGGCTAAGGCTGAAGGTGGGATAATATTATCTGTGAATGCAACCAGTTCTCACGAGATAATATTATCCAGGTCCGAGAGTTGGCTAAGGCTGAATGTGGGATAATATTATCTCTGAATGCAACCAGTTCTCACGAGATAATATTATCCACGTCCGAGAGTTGGCTAAGGCTGAATGTGGGATAATATTATCTCTGAATGCAACAAGTTCTCACGAGATAATACTATCCAGGTCCGAGAGTTGGCTAAAGGCTGAATGTGGGATAATATTATCTGTGAATGCAACCAGTTCTCACGAGATAAAACTATCCAGGTACGAGACTTGGCTGAGGCTGAATGTGGGATAATATTATCTCTGAATGCAACCAGTTCTCACGAGATAATATTATCCAGGTCCGAGAGTTGGCTAAGGCTGAATGTGGGATAATATTATCTGTGAATGCAACCAGTTCTCACGAGATAATATTATCCAGGTCCGAGACTTGGCTAAGGCTGAATGTGGGATAATATTATCTCTGAATGCAACCAGTTCTCACGAGATAATATTATCCACGTCCGAGAGTTGGCTAAGGCTGAATGTGGGATAATATTATCTCTGAATGCAACCAGTTCTTGCGAGATAATATTATCCAGTTCCAAGAGTTGGCTAAAGGCTGAATGTGGGATAATTTTATCTCTGAATGGAACCAGTTCTCACGAGATAATATTATCCAGGTCCGAGAGTTGGCAAAGGCTCTCTGTAGACTGCAATAATGTGGGATACTACTGATTGTGCAATAATAAAAATGAGAGAAACATTTCTCGTTCGGAACCAAATTTAATGCAGGAATAAACTCATCATTTGTACATTATATACATAATAATTGGCTTGCAGAATGGCATTATAATTACAAAATACAATAAGATGTTTTGTTTAAATTGTTATTTAAGTATTCCAAGATTTCCTTGAAACATGAATGAAAAAATCTATCAAGGATTGGCACTTAATAAAAACAAAAAGGCTGGCCCTCATATTATTAATTATACTAATCGGCGTTTCAGATGATGTAGGCTACTTTAATAGTCAATTAAATCATAGCGCTTTAACACCTGGAAAAAGAGGAGCAATTAATGTACACAAGCATCATGCGAACCCACATTCTGGTGACTCAGCCAGCCGAACTTATATCAGGTGCGCTAATCTTCTTTAAAAGAACTAGAAATTGAGGTTGTTCAACAACTCACGGTGTTCGGTTGAACGTAATAAAGTGATTACGTAACTGAAAATAAAGTCAATATTGTGTGCAAATATGCAATTTTTTTATTTGTACCTTTTGTTGATCTTTATGCATGAAGGTTTGTCATATGAAACTTCAACTTCCGGTTTTGACAGGAACTATAGGTCAAATGGGGTCACACTTTGTACAACATATCTACAATTAGCCAAGAGCTTTATATTGATGTAATGATTAAAAATGTACCACGTTTCATTAAGCCGAACACCTAAAAATCTGGTAATGGTACACTGCCATATAGCCAGGGATCACACTCAAATTCTGGAACAACCTGGGAACAAGCAATGCCGGGATACATCATGAGGGGATGCGACTTTTTCCTATAAATATTGCAATAAACCACAAGGGAAACCTGACTGGGCACTTTTTAGATACATTTTAGGTAAACAAAGACAAATTGACGAGAGCGGGACTTGAACAGTCTGCAACCTCCAGGATAACGTGTCGGCGCTCTACCAACTGAGCTATCTAGCCCTATGTTGGCGGTCTCCCTACTAGTACTTACATGTATTGCCAATAGTCTTTGTTTTAAGGGTACCATTCAAACGTAAATACTACGCATATAATTCCTCATATTTTGATTTCAGACACCTTAAAACTTCGCTGGGTAGTTTTTTGCACCTGGTAAGGTCAAAGGGCTCTCCAATTATGTCTGACTTACTTATGGTAGTTTTAAATGAGCCAGAACCCTTCTTCTTACCAGGTGCCCTTACTTGAATCTCACTCCACTTGCTGGTGTAGGTGCCTGTAAACCAGCGAAGCTCCACAGTGTCCCCATCGATGAGGCTGACCTCTCCTATTTGGGGCCACTCATGAGAGTACTCCTCAAGATGAGTAGCCACCATCTTCCCCACAACCAGCTCGGATGATTTTTTGGTTGCCACCTTTTTCCCAAGACGAACCTTGCAAATGAATAAGCATGTATATAATATATATTGTTAATTCTCCACTACGTAATTGAACTTCAATGTTACTTTTCAAAAACACCTTTTCTCGCAGGGTCTGTCAACTAAGCTAAAGCAAATATTGTTCTGATTGTGATTTTATGAAAGTAAACTTGTCCTGCTTATAATAGTTCTGGAAGAACTTGTCCTGTAATTTTCTACTGCCGCGGAGTAGATTGTGAGCTGGGGAGTACCGGTACTACTTTCGTACAGTGGATCGGGAGACGGAGGATTTGTCGTAACTATCTTCACTATCGCAAAGTGAGATAGGTTAGCAAACATTTAGCGAAAAAAAAATAGGTTTTCCCCACAAATGCTTTTCCTAGAAGCATGAAGGAAATATTTGTCACACAACTTCAAAGTGAAGAATATCCATGTAGAAATTTACATTTGTATTTGTTCTACTTGCTTGAAGGTTCCCACTTTTTAAAAATGTTTTTCTTATCTGATAACCCTCTTCATCTGAAAAACTAGTAAAGCAACAAAAAAGAAAGTATTGGTCGGCACTGGGAGGGAAACATACCTGATATGGCTGGAGACAATCATCAGGTGGGAAGTCGTCCTCCGATGGAGCCATTGTATCGGCCGATGGTGATCCTGCAGCAGCAATCTTTGCACCAAGAATTGCTGCGATGGGAGGATGGTGGGGTGCAAGGTTTCCTGTAAAGTTTCAGATTAACATGTTTGGTTTGAATCAGTTAATATTAAAACAGCCAATATCATGACTAAATGAACAAATATTTCAAAAAAGTGTAACAAATTTCTCGTACCGGGTGGCATGTTTTGTTCACACTCTGATATCATCTCTGAATTTCATTTGTATAGGGAGGAACTTGGGAGAATTGTTACCAAAATACATACCTACATGCTTAGTGACTCAATTGAGATTGATCGATGCATATATACCCATCAATTGTTGTTTCAGTAGAATTTGCAAATTTGCAAAATGGAAACAAAAATCAATAGTTTTGAAGTAGGCCTTCATCATGAAAATAATATTGGTGAACTGTTTCTTTTGTCACTAGTATTTTCATTATCATTGTACTCAAATATTCAAATATTGTCTTACTTGACTGACGTTCTGTTTCAAAGCCAGAGAGAAGTTCTTGCCACTCAGTAGTCTCACACTCATCAAAGTAGGGCCTTGCTTTGATGAGGTCTCGCTGCAGTTTATGTATTTGGAGGCTCAAAGTCGGGATGGGTTGGTTTAGGATGTTTTGGTGGGTGCTTGAGGAGCAGGTAAGGCTGAACGTCCGCTGCATAAGAGCATGGAAGCCAAGACTCCCCAGTGCTGCCCCAGTTCTTTGTATGCATGACTGCCTTACCTGTGGCAGAAAACAAAAATTCGAAAGGTCTTTGCAAACTAACATGAAACACTAAATGCAAGTTAAACAATTATTTTGCATCAGTAAATCAGCGTCCAACAACTCGAGTTTCAATTTGTATGCCATATCTTTTAAAGAGGAACAGAAATGCGGTTGAATATTTAGATTTATTATATTTTTGTGACAAAATATGGTTTGAATATTGCATTAACAATCTCCCGAAAATCCAAAAAGCGTGGGGTCAAATCTATTCGTATTTGAAAAGGATGTTTGCTGAAATGGTGGCATCATTCTGATAAACCAAGCTGTCGTGCCATAAACGTACATTGTACAATGTATGTTTACCAGACTTAAATTTGAACCGTCCTGGTGGAGGGGTCTGTATCGTGTACCAATCCCTTTCACCCAATCCCCTTTAAAAAAAAATAATAATCCGACTGTGCTCCATAAAGACTGTCGATGTCCACGTTTTGCATAAATTTACAACTGACCATAAACACTTACCTGTCTCATCCAGCGTGAATTTGAAGACATGCGGCTTACTGTGTTCGGCGACTGGGTTACTGTGGTTGCTGCCTTGGTTGAGTTCTCTGAAGTGCCCCTTGACTTCGAAGGTCCTGGTTTGACAGGGCTGTCCTCACTCTCAATTTCGGTGAGACAAGGGATCCTTGAATAAGTTGCCAAGACAGAGAGGGGTATGTCACTGTCATCACTTTCAATCTCTGTCATTAGAGGCTGCTTAGTAAGAGGGGAAAAGGTTACTCGCACTACTGCATTTGCCATATCTAAAAAAAAGAGAGAGCACAAAAAGGAAATGCAAATTAAAATCAAGGTAACGGTACATTAAAATCCTGCAGCAAACAAACTGGTAGTGACCGACTGGAATATTATGCATATTTTGTAATTACCCCACTTATGAATTTAGTAAGAAATTAATTTGTCTTGACTTCCTCCATTATAAAGTTGCGAAACAATCTACAATTTGAGTGGCCCAGCTTAGTTCATTCACCTGCTGAGTCGAAAGCAAACTAACCTGGCTGTAGGGCCAAGGGATTCTCCATTGGCCTTGAGCAGAAATACCTTAGGGTACAGGCTGAGGTGACTCAGCTGCCATCCAGGCGTGTGTCAAATCTGTCACTGCTGTCAGTGTCAGCCCAGCTGGTCTTATCAATGCCTAAAGAGTATTATCTACCAGTGTGGGGGGTGGGGAGGTGCTTTTGAAGTATGGCAACCAGCCACTACCATACTATGACACATCTCTAACAATAGTAACACTAACAGGTCAACTCGGACCTTCACCATGTTCACCGACGGCACTAGTACTAGTAGAGTACCTTTGCCTGACAACTCGTACCTTCAGTTAAGTCAACTCGGCAGGGTTTTAACTCTTTAAATACCGAATTGTTTTGCCCACACAGCCCACTGAGGACCACAGGGTTTGTATGGAGTATACAGCCCAGAACCGAATTGTTTTGCAACCACGGCAGCTTTCTAAGACCCCACTTTTCAAGCTCAATTTTCACAATGAAGACAGCGTCGTAGAGAAAAATGTTGTGCATGCACTTTGTTACATATATAATCACCTTTCAAATGGCTACAAAGCAATTATTTCAATGCAAGTTTGGTTGATTATATTATCATTTCTCTAAATTTGATGTTTCAAAATATTTGAATCTAAAATTGTTTACATTATAACTTGAGTTCTCATGCACTTCTAAACTTGATTTACACCATGAATCCTTCGATAAATGCAACAGGTTTGTGTGTGACATTTTTCACTCTTTGTATACTCTTTCATATAACATCAAAATCAATCGTTATGGTATACAACAAGCAACTTATTTCATTGTTTTTCCAGAGAGTTGCAGTTTCCTAGCTGATGAGCCTAAAGCGCTTCCAATACTACTGCATTACACCATGTAAAATGCACTGCATAGATCCGCCATTGTGTGTGCCTGTTCACCCATGCATGTGAGATTACACACACACATTACATGCACACACAATACATGTACTGTATTATACATGTACTGTACTGTACATGTACATTGTATAGTGTATAAACTACATGTTGCAGGCCCATGCAAATTGCATGCAAAATGTGTCATCTCAGCCTTCTTTCATGTTTGTCAAACAAGTATTTCCTATCAGAAGCTTTTAGTTACCAATTCCAAATAATGGATAAAACATAACGTAGGCCCTAGGCCCTATCTATATTCTGTGTACTTTCAAATGTAAAGTTTGTAAACAAAATATGAACACACACAAGACACCTTTCTCATAATATGAATAATCAATTCATTGTTTTTTCTTTCGCATTCGCATGTACATGTACTATGGTGTTACGTTGTCGAGTAAACTCGACATTGGTATTAAAAGGGTTAAACCATTAGAGCTAAATCATGATACTGATAGTGATAGCGTTTTGTACTCGGGTCGTAACCATGTAATCACCATAAGTAATTTAGGCCTACATTGTCTGATTGTTGTATCCTGTTTTTGTTTCTTGTTCCTTTGTCGAATGTCGTAAGCATCATAGCATGGTAAGCATGGTTGGTAAGGCTTCCCCAACATCCAGGTTTGCCTCCATTTCCCAAATTATTTTTAACTAAGTCAGTGAAATGGAAATAAATGCCAGTTTGAATTGAACTTACCTCTTCATTTAGTATTGGGTACTTATCGTGGATAGCACTTTAGCAGACTGGGAAATGTCCACACGTCCGTACACATGCCACATGGGCCTACATCAGCTCGTCAACATGAGTCAATGATTAATGAATTCAGATGATCTACCTGCTCCTCCACAATCTGCGGGATTCCTGCTGTCGGGTGCACTGTAGCTGAGCTAGCTTGTCTGCATCCTGTCACATGCGCGCTCGGTGGTGGAATTGGAATGGTAGAGAGTCGGCCCGGGGGACGCGCCTGGGGCAGTGTGGGAACAAAAGCAAGTCACGCAAGTAGCTCGTGTGTCTAACTGGTAAATCCGTAGTCTGGTTCCCTGACGAAATGACTCCTAAATTTGACAGGACTAGTCGGAGATTTTGGGGAACCACATTAAAAATCCGCTGAGTGGCCCACAAACACATGGGACGATCACTATCGATTGAGGGCGCTCCATGAAGCAAATCGTCAGGTACCCTGCTGCATTCTATGTAAAATGCCGCTCGCGTGTCAAGGAATATGACTTAAGTGCTTTTCAGCAGACGACACGCATTCTTCAAACTTTATGGAGAAAAACAATTAATTTGGCCATGAAATCGGACCCGTCGGTTTAAATTACGTCTGGAAATTTCAATGCAATAGGCGAAAGCAAATGAAAATTGCAATCTTAATTGAAGGATCTTAATATATGCACTGACTTATTTTTTTCCATAATATCAACATGCTTTCTTCAAACTTTATGAAAACGTGGCCATGAAATTGGACCATCCATTTTAAATTACGTCTGAAAATTTAAATGCACTAGGCGAAAGCAAAACAGTAGGGTTTCAAAACAAAACTTTAAACGAAGCGTTGTGATTTTTGGCACAAACTCAGAAATTTGATCGCCAAAAATGTACGTGCTCCGCAGTTTTGAAAATGTTGTCAGGTTCTCTCATTATTTTCTTTTATTTTCACTTATGAAAATTGTTTAAAAACGTAAGATAAACATAAAATTTAAATAACGATAGGTCTATAGATCCATCAACTTTTATTCCGACGCTGGCATCCGGCCGGCCACCTCTTCAATAGGTAGGTGCACTGACCTTCAAGATACGGACTTGTGAATTTTGTCAAACTTGTTGTCAACAATTTTCTCGATATTTTTTTTATTAGCCCTAATATCCTGCTGAGATTTGGAGAACTAGTTCAAACTTCTGGTCTGATATCATGAGGGAATTTTGGTAAAGTTTAAACGAAGCGTTGTGATTTTTGGCACACAAATCAGAAATTTGATCGCCAAAATTGTAGAGTGCCCCGCAGATTTGAAAATGTTGTCAGGTTCTCTCAAAGTTTTCTTTTATTTTCACTTATGAAAATTGTTTAAAAACGTAAGATAAACATAAAAGTAAAAAAACGATAGGTCTATGATCCATCAACTTTTATCGGTGACTGTGATTGTTAAAATTAAGGATATTGTATTGTTGATTTTCATAATTCTGGTTATTCACGAGAACCGCAGCTTGCCAGTAGCGGATGTCCACGACCACTTACGCCGGGCACCCGACGCTGGCATCCGGCCGGCCACCTCTTCAATAGGTGGGACCTTCAAGATACGGACTTGTGAATTTTGTCAAACTTGTTGTCAACAATTTTCTCGATATTTTTTTTATTAGCCCTAATATCCTGCTGAGATTTGGAGAACTAGTTCAAACTTCTGATCTGATATCATGAGGGAATTTTGGTAAATTTTAAACGAAGCGTTGTGATTTTTGGCACAAAAATCAGAAATTTGATCGCCAAAATTGTAGAGTGCCCCGCAGATTTGAAAATGTTGTCAGGTTCTCTCAACGTTTTCTTTTATTTTCACTTATGAAAATTGTTTAAAAACGTAAGATAAACATAAAAGTTAAAAAACGATAGGTCTATGATCCATCAACTTTTATCGGTGACTGTGATTGTTAAAATTAAGGATATTGTATTGTTGATTTTCATAATTCTGGTTATTCACGAGAACCGCAGCTTGCCAGTAGCGGATGTCCACAACCACTTACGCCGGGCACCCGACGCTGGCATCCGGCCGGCCACCTCTTCAATAGGTGGGTGCACTGACCTTCAAGATACGGACTTGTGAATTTTGTCAAACTTGTTGTCAACAATTTTCTCGATATTTTTTTTATTAGCCCTAATATCCTGCTGAGATTTGGAGAACTAGTTCAAACTTCTGATCTGATATCATGAGGGAATTTTGGTAAAGTTTAAACGAAGCGTTGTGATTTTTGGCACAAAAATCACATATTTGATCGCCAAAAATGTAGAGTGCCCCGTAGTTTTGAAAATGTTGTCAGGTTCTCTCATTATTTTCTTTTACTTTCACTTATGAAAATTGTTTAAAAACGTAAGATAAACATAAAAGTTAAATAACGATAGGTCTATAGATCCACCAACTTTTATCGATGACTGTGATTGTTAAAATTAAGGATATTATTTGTTGATTTTCATAATTCTGGTTATTCACGAGAACCGAAGCTTGCCAGTAGCGGATGTCCACGGCCACTTACGCCGGGATTCCGACGCTGGCATCCGGCCGGCCACCTCTTCAATAGGTAGGTGCACTGACCTTCAAGATACGGACTTGTGAATTTTGTCAAACTTGTTGTCAACAATTTTCTCGATATTGTTTTTATTAGCCCTAATATCCTGCTGAGATTTGGAGAACTAGTTCAAACTTCTGATCTGATATCATGAGGGAATTTTAGTAAAGTTTAAACGAAGCGTTGTGATTTTTGGCACAAAAATCACATATTTGATCGCCAAAATTGTAGAGTGCCCCGCAGATTTGAAAATGTTGTCAGGTTCTCTCAAAGTTTTCTTTTATTTTCACTTATGAAAATTGTTTAAAAACGTAAGATAAACATAAAAGTAAAAAAACGATAGGTCTATGATCCATCAACTTTTATCGGTGACTGTGATTGTTAAAATTAAGGATATTGTATTGTTGATTTTCATAATTCTGGTTATTCACGAGAACCGCAGCTTGCCAGTAGCGGATGTCCACGACCACTTACGCCGGGCACCCGACGCTGGCATCCGGCCGGCCACCTCTTCAATAGGTGGGTGCACTGACCTTCAAGATACGGACTTGTGAATTTTGTCAAACTTGTTGTCAACAATTTTCTCGATATTTTTTTTATTAGCCCTAATATCCTGCTGAGATTTGGAGAACTAGTTCAAACTTCTGATCTGATATCATGAGGGAATTTTAGTAAAGTTTAAACGAAGCGTTGTGATTTTTGGCACAAAAATCACATATTTGATCGCCAAAAATGTAGAGTGCCCCGCAGTTTTGAAAATGTTGTCAGGTTCTCTCATTATTTTCTTTTACTTTCACTTATGAAAATTGTTTAAAAACGTAAGATAAACATAAAAGTTAAATAACGATAGGTCTATAGATCCACCAACTTTTATCGATGACTGTGATTGTTAAAATTAAGGATATTATATTGTTGATTTTCATAATTCTGGTTATTCACGAGAACCGAAGCTTGCCACGGCCACTTATACGCCGGGCATCCGACGCTGGCATCCGGCCGGCCACCTCTTTAACATGATGGAGAGTATCCTTATCAAGGTACCGTTTGATTTTCCTTATGTTACGTAATTGAAAATTGGTCGATTGGCTCAGGTTGATAATAATAATAATGAACCATTCTTGTATAGCGCATATATCTAGCTTGCTCATTGTCATATGTGAATCAAATTTAATTCCTAAATTGCGGACAGAATCAGAATAATAACGATTTAAAAAAAAATGTAACCCTGAAAAATTGACCGCTTGAATAAATACTAATCACTTTAGGGATTGCAGTGAGACCAAAGATCTAAATGATGAATCGCAGATTTTCCAACTGGGGCAAAGAAACTAAATTTATACCGTAACAACAAAATGAACTTTAATCAACCTTTGACTACACTGATGTCAAAACACCCAGAAAAACCAACTTATGCCATAGCGAATGTTAATCAAAGATAAAACTCAACACTAAAAAAAGGGAAAAACCAATACAGCACTAAAAGCGAATTACTCTATATGCGCAATCAGACCAGATACATGAATATAGCCTGTAAATACAAAGAAAAATGCAAAAGGAAAATGTTTAAGGATACAAGTTACAACGAAATGTGAAGAAAATATGCATTTAGAATTGTACTATACATGTACAATACATTTATCTTGTACATAACTATGGTGGGAACCCTTAAGAGAAAATCATCCCTCCAAGACACCTCACAAATCTAAATAACAAAGGAACTGCCCAAGGTGGCAGGGGATTAAGTCATAAAAACCTGCCATAAACTTGAAGAAGCCACACAACCCTATGGCACTCATTAGGTATGCAAATCTCTAATATAGAGAAAGGATGCTGTAATAAACATCTTGAGAAAAGAGATGCATGGCAAGGCATGGTCAATAGGCCCTTCTACTGGATAAATCAGGGTTTGTACCAGCATCAAACCTAAGTTGAAAATTACTACATGTATAAAACAATCCTTAGAAAAGTTAATCAATGTACATTCAAAATAATAACATACAAAAACTCTTCTCATTATCAAGTTATTCCCCAAAAAGGAGCATTGATACAATAAGTAGAAACCTGTTACAGATTAATGCTCACACATGAGGCAAAAGTTTGGTCACGGTACTGATAAAAGTGCGTCCAAACTAAACGTGGAAAAAGGCAAAAGTAAAAACACTAGTCATAGTAAAATAACTAGTTTCCAACGTTTTAGAACTTTCTACAGTAACCTTTAAAAAAAATGGGATTAAGGCTTCACTTAGTATAAAACAAACTTTCTTTGGAAACCTACCAATCTATGCTATTACCGTTAAAAACGTAAGATAAACATAAAAGTTAAATAACGATAGGTCTATAGATCCATCAACTTTTATCGGTGACTGTGATTGTTAAAATTATGGATATTGTATTGCTAATTCCGGTATTTTTGACCATAATATCAACAAGCTTTCTTCATACTTTATGAAAATGTGGCCATGAAATCGGACCATCCATTTTAAATTTCGTCTGAAAATTTAAATGCAATAGGCGAAAGTAAATAATAGGGTTTCACATTAAAATTCAGGTATTTTCACCAAAATTAGTCATCAACACGCTAACTTCATGAACATTTGGCCATGGTGTCGGACCATATGGTGTCGGACCATAAGTTTGGAAAATGCAACAGCCCTCCATACCCCCCCCCCCCTACATATTATGGAGTTTAGGCATTACCACATAAACTGTCGGCAAGAGATCAATGAAAAGCCTCCAAGATGGCTGACTCCACGGTTGGCTTTAATTGTGCATTCAACTTGGTTCCCTTGGTTATAAGGAGCCTCTACCATTCACAATGTACACAAAGGATACTTGCAGACTTTGTCCCTGTTCCTCCTGACAAGCAGGTATAGACCCTGTGCCCTTTGTTTACAAATTTGTGGCAATGGCACGTTTTCTGCCTGGCGGAATGCGTGCGCTTTCTACATTGAATTTATCAGCCGCCCGTGAGCCTTTTGGGGCACAAACGCAGAAGGAGGCGACCTCAGAGTTAGCATCTTATTTGTATAGATGACGAGGACACTAAATAAAGTTTAAGAGTAGTCAAACTAAATATTAAAATAACCCCCCAAAAACATCAGCTGAATGTTATTGAGTGTAACAATCTGCACATAATGTGCATATTATTCGTGTAGGACAATTGTAACGTGAGATTATTTTAGAAAATGTAAATGAAACCTATTCGCAAAGATCAGAAGACTCTTTAACTTCTCAGATCCACAATGAGTCTCCTCTGTTTTATCATATTTCTATATTTTGTTTTATTTACTTGTTTTAAATTTACGAATCACTGCCATGCAATTCCCCTTTCTGCCAGACTATGATATCCATACTCTAGTTAGCCACTTATCACAGGATTACAAGCTTAATTATCTTAACAAAGAAACCAAGCATGCACACAAGTGTGAGGATGCATGCTGTCTTCGGATTGATAATAAACTCCTTGGTCATGAGCGCTAAAAGACTACGTTGAAGGTCTGTTGAGGAACAAAGGGAATTGCCAACTTGAAGAGCAAACAACTCTTTGATGCAAAGAAAGGACCAGCTAATTCTTCCACGGTTCAGACCATAGAGTGACCATTGCTATCAATGATAACAAAAGTTTGCCTACGTCACTCTAATAGACGATATAAGTATATGCAAAACAGATTCCGTACGCATATTGCCGGGCAAAAACATCACGTCAGATCAGACTCAGAGCACGAGTATCAAGTGTCTTCGAAGCAAAGCAAAGCAATATTCTTCAAACTTCCGGCAGTAACGTTCGTAAGCATGGCAAGGTGGTGGTTTGGAGAGAACGAGGGCAAAATAGTCGTGTTTGGCAAGAATGGCCAGCCTGCGCGAAGCAAGAGTGGGCATTCTTTGGGGAGTATCTTGAAAGTCAGCGCCTGCAAAGACGGTGAAATAAGTAAAGTGATGGTAAGTTTGAAATATAAGTTCTCCATTGAGTTCACAAGATTATTATGTGGAATGATTTACGGTTCTTTTACTAAATTTATTTCAGTCATGTCTTACTTATTCTTATAACTGAACGTTTCTGTGTGCCATTACTTTGTAGTTGTTTGGAAAGTAAAATTGTATGGATACCAGCAAGCAACAAAACATTTTTCTGATGATCAAGTTTTTCCTTTCTTATTCAAACCCAACACATAATAATAATAATAATAATAATAACACGCACAGACAATTCACGCAAGCTGCCCTTTTTTTACAACGCAAACTTTGTTTCCTTGCAAGATTTTAAAATTTGCGCAGGGTAGCTCGGGCTCAAACTTTGAACACCGCGCGATCTTTGTCGTTCAAGCGTAATCTTCACCAGTTACTAGTTGTCGTGAATTAAGAGCTGTATGAAGAAAATTTACCCGAATATGTTTAAAATAAAAGTAGCATTATGCTGGATTTTTTCTTATGTCTGAAGCGATTCTTTTTTTCACAAACTTGGAGAATGTTGTTAAAACAGGGTTCCTCACGAACTGTAAGTTCATAATTTCTTTTGACAAAGGATGCTGGGGATACCCCGCCGATGGTAGATTCACAGTGATAAAAATAATGCTATTTATTCAAAATTAAACAAACAATACTTAGAAGTCTCACAGCTTTTTACAGTGAAGGGGAAATTATCCATTGACTCTTGAACTTTTATTCTCTGCTCAAATTGATAGGGGAGTCCCAAGGCCCGCCGTCGATTTATTCCCCCTTCAAATAAAAACACCTCTAAACACCGTTGTAATTTTCCATACGTCGGAGCATCAATCTTGAAAAATGTCCCCAACCTCTCGGCAAATTGGTCATCAGTCTTTTTTCAAACTATAAAAAGTAATTACTATTATTTTTTAGATTACGACGGAGGAGAAAAGCGTTTCTCTCGACATCAGTAATTTTTGTGCTGACAAGGGAGAGCTTGAGCATAAACTCAGTGCCACCCAGGATGCAACTGAGTTTTCCATGCTGGCGAACGACATTTTGATAGGTGTTGATGGACAAGACGGTGACCAAGTACAAGGTAAATCATCATCATAATCACGGACCCTACCGTGGTACAGAGCTGAGTGTACATGTATTTCATTCTATTTGGGGTGACCTTCCCTTGTCTGCTGCAAGTCGCATGTATGGGACCCTTGTTGAAAAAAGCCAAGTCTTCCCAAATTCACATTGTACAACGTGAACACAGTGGTTATATAGAGTGTCAGGCCCAATGACAAAATAATTGAAACTGACCCCCCGGCCCTGTCGAATCAAACGATGGAAGTCAAGTAAAAGTGACAGCAACTTACATCATATTGTCAATAAATACTTCAACGATGCGCTGAAGAAGATAGCTTGCACATATTTTTCCATCTGTAACTAGGACATTGAGCAAATTGTTTGGTCTCCGCCAGCCACCGTAACAACTCATTTAAATTTCGAAATGTCACAGCTATATAATAAGTATTATTATTAATTTTTTTTTTTTTACTCACGTAACTTGTCTTTAAAACCAATTATAAGATATTACAAAATAGCCGAAGAAGAGAAAGAGCTTATCAGTTAATAAACAATAATACCCGACAAATAAATTATAACAATTTCAGAGAGTACTCCTTTGCCAAAGAAGAGGTGTCGACTTTTGAGAAGAACCATTGAACCACCTGCAAAGCGACAGGCTGTAGAGTCATCAGCCGCGTCAGTCGACAACATTCTTCGGGCCAAGTGCCTTGGTAAGTGATAATTTTTTTGTAGCTTTAATTACGGACGACTTCATAAAAAAACCAAAAAACAATTTGTATACATGCCTTCGTCAAGGATGCACTTGAGTGGAGAAAAAACACCCAAATACTAACAACTTCCAGTGCCAGTGAGACTCCTCATTCCATCACTAATGATGTGTCTCGGGTGGTCTTCCTGTCATCATATGATGAAAAAGCTCTGCTGCATGTGGCAGGATTTACAGGGATTGTGGCGATCGTAGCAGACATGGAGGTACCATTAAATTAAATATCCTTTAATAAATAGTCTTTATGTTGCATTATTGTGGTCCTATGAATAGAATAGTCGCGCATATAAAGTCAATGTCATTCAAAGACATTAAGAGTACATTCACATGTCAAGTTTCAATACAATAACATGTAATCTGTATTACAGATTCACATACGTAAGACAACTACACTGAAAACCACGACCGCCCCCCCCCCCCACTTCGAAGTTACTACGTCATCTCCTTTTAATAGTGAATAAATCACGCAAATATGTCGATGACATGCAGAGCATTTTCCAACTTGGATGTTCAGACCAACTTGGGTAGTGAATGGTCTGGAGGCGCCTTATACAATGTTTCTCCCTACTCAGATTAACAGTCTCTCTGCGGTTGCCATATTTGTATATGATCATAGCCCCACCTTGATGCATTCATTTCGTATGGTATTTTGTTTTAATGAAAGTGGGTTTTTTAATACATGAGTCGAACGGTTCAAAGTCCTGCTTTTGTGTGTTTTGCGTAGTTTCTTCTTTGTTTTAAGTTCGAAGCAGTCATATCAGCTGGGATTTAATTGCTAATACAAGTTTGTGATATACTCGATTTACAGTACTTTGTGTTTTAATCCATTTTAGGAAAGCACAGCTGACTTGGAAGACATCCAGAAGATGGCTTTGAATTTTGGTCAGCTGGAGGGGAGCATCTTCGTCAGAACATCCTCAGACACAATTTCAGGGGTGAGGGGGTTCTTCCATACGAACAAGTTTCAAGGAGTCACTAACCTCTACAATTTCTAGATGCAAAAGAAAGGTAAATACATATCTTGCCAAATTGACATTCAAAATGAAAAATAAAGAACACTATTATGTGTCGAATATGTGTTCTAAAATCATGTTTGACGCAACAAAAAACCAGACGTTCAAAACTACATATTTCAATTATTAGAATAAATAGCAATATTTGACAAGTGCATTTTGATTAAGCAAAATAGTATTTGGCAACCAAATTTACATTTTTCAAAGGATTTTCTCTTAGGTGTATTTATGCTCCAATGAATGTTCAAAATATTTTGTTCTTGCTCAATTGTTGCAGTAAATATCCTAATTGTCATCAAACCCGCACAAGTTCCCTGTTAATAAATATAGGTTACATGTATCTGGGAAATGCTTATGTTCTCTTACTCTTTGAATGCCAGTAATGTCATCCATGGTCAAAGCCGTTGGAGAAAGGATGGGGCCAGGACAGCTGCAGATGACATGCCAGATGTCCTGACGGAAGGAGGCATGCTCGACCACATCTTCAAGGACATCAACCATGGTGACTGGATTATCGACAGAACTAAAAATGGTAAGTCAATTTTAAAACATAAATCACAGTTCCTGATTTGCACTTTCCCAGTAAGCAAGTTGAACAATCTAAGATAGAGTTAAATTATTGTGTTTCCAACTTTCAATCCAAAAGCTTGCTGATAGTACAACCCTGAGAAATTCTTGTCAGTTTCGTTAAATTGCTTTTTTATCGCAATAATAACACCAAGTTCATGACATTTTCAACACGTTTGTTTTATATATCGTGTACTATTTGCTCAAACAATGATGCAGATCTTCGCTAAGGTATGATGCATCATGGATTTCTAGACAATTTAATTCATTCAAATCACCTAGTTTTCAAAATACAACCTTTGAAAATTCCATCACAATCAGTGTTCACGTTTTTGACAAAACAGCGAATAAGGGTTTTCATTTTATCAGTTACTTTGTGCCCGTTTATATTGTTGCTTGACTTTGATTGCTGCAATCGAAATCAGCTGCTGTGGGTTGTTTGTGGTCTTACTATTTTCTTGAAGATTACAACATTCCAGACGGAATGTTCCAACAGGAGGGTTGGTACAACTATCACCGTTACAAACAGTAATATGTCAGATTGAAAATGATCAAAAAAGTATTGGTCATTACAAAAGCTGTATCGTCCCTTTAATTTGAAACGAAAAACTTGTATATACATGCGTTCCTTCGAAAAGACAGGAGTCTAGCAAAGGCTTATGAAAGCACGGTTATTTGTACTTCTCTTTTGAACAGGTGAAGCTACCCTTCTTGCAGTGAGAGCTCACGCTAATGTAATATCCATACAGCAAAATGCAACATTGCAGAGCGAGATCAAATGTAAAGTTACTGCTCTTCTGCAGGTAAGGGCAGAAGGACATCGATTCTGGAGGACAGTGACGTCAGTACATCTCTTGAGGAGGACTCTATTTAATTTTGACAACACGTGGACATATACAGTGTACATGTACATGTACAGTAGATAATTGTGTGCATAGTGTGTGCATGTACCGCACAAACAAACACAAAATTGTGCTAACAGAACTGTTTTTAATTAATTTAGTTTCAAAGTCAATGTATAAAATCAATTAACAATTTACATGATTGAAAAAACGTCTGGGATTTTAACTTGCCGTTCTTGTTTAGATTCTTCGTAGCCAACGCGGGATACCAGGGAAATCTTGCTGTTGCATTAAATATTGATCGCGCAAATATTTCAGCTTTTGAGTAGCGGTGTTTTTTATTTATTTATGTTTTTGTCCGGAAGTGCACATCAAGCACTTGTAAAACTCAATGGATCAGTATCTTTTTTGAAGATTTCACATGAATTGATGAACGCTGACTAACTAATACATGTAGTATGAAAAATGCTCCGCTGCAAGCCTCCTAATCTCACTATTGTCCGGAGTTTTGAATTAACAACCTGCTCGCTGACTCGTGACTCGAGTCTTGTGGGCTAGATTGCTAGCGACAGCGTCCAATTAGCACCTCTATTTATTGTCTACAAGCCATAAATAACGATACTCGGGCTGTTCAAGGTATTTTCTTGTTGATTTTGTTTTACTATTTTCGTTAAAAAATGGTTGAAAACAATGTGTTGATTGTAACTGGGTGGCCAAATTACCTCCTTCTAACCGTGTTCTCGCTACTACCGTGCTCGTAGTATCCATATTTAAATGCATTGAAACACGCACGGGGCAGTTCGGTACCGGCAAAAAAACTTGTATTAACCGGAACCTCGTAAAATGCGAGCTCCTAATAACGGGAGTCGACTGTATTAAGCACTATACTGTATATGTGTATTGTAATTATTGTAAGCGCTATGATTTAATTGACTAAGTAGCCTACATCATCTGAAACGCCGATTAGTATGATTAATAATATGAGGGCTTTATATTGATTTTTGTTTTTATTAAGTGCAAATGCTTGATAGATTTTTTCATTCACGTTTTAGGGAAAATCTTGGCATACTGAAATAACAATTTTTTTAAAAACATCTGGCTGACTGGAGGAGGAAATGCCCATTTAGCCTATTGACAACAGGCCTTTTATACACTTTTTTGAAATAATTGCTCAACATTAGGTAAAATTTGTACCTTTCGTTATTAAAAAGGAACATGGTCGTCCCGTTGTGTCAAAATTGTTGCACAACATTGAAAGTGTAAAAATGTACCCATTCTTGGGTAACTTAAACACAACCCTGTGTTATAATTTAGCACAATTTAATTTGGTAAAGTTTACCCAACTAACGACCATGTTCCCTTTTACACCAAAATTGTGTGAACTTTACCAAGCATTGTTTTACCCTGTGTTGTGTAATTTTCTTACCACAAAGTTGGGTCAAATGTTTTACCGCGCACCGCTGTGTAGAAACCTTACCCAACAGTTGAGTGTATTTTAATTATTCACAAATTAACTTGGTTACATGGTGGGTTCTTTTTTTTTTGGAATGTTGGGCTGTGGTATAAATCATTAACTTTGAACACTTTTAGGTCCCTTACTGTACTTTTGTTATCATTGTTATTGTAGTTTGTAATTATAATGCCATTCTGCAAGCAAATAATTAATTTAATGTACAAATTATGAGTTTATTCCTGCATTAAATTTGGTTCCAAACGAGAAATGTTTCTCTCATTTTTATTATTGCACAATCAGTAGTATCCCACATTGTTGCAGTCTACAGAGGCCTTAGCCAACTCTCGGACCTGGATACCTGGATAATATTATCTCGTGAGAACTGGTTGCATTCAGAGATAATATTATCCAAACATTCAGCCAGCCAAGTCTCGACCTGGAAAAAATTATCTCGTGAGAACTGGTTGCATTCAGAGATAATATTATCCACATTCAGCCTATAGCCAAGTCTCGTACCTGGATAAAATTATCTCGTGAGAACTGGTTGCATTCAGAGATATTATTATCCCACATTCAATATAGACAAGTCTCTCGGACGTGGATAATATCATCTCGTGAGAACTGGTTTGCATTCAGAGATAATATTATCCCACATTCAGCCTTAGCCAACTCTCGGACGCGGATAATATTATCTCGTGAGAACTGGTTGCATTCAGAGATAATATTATCCCACCTTCAGCCTTAGCCAACTCTCGGAACTGGATAGTATTATCTCGTGAGAACTGGTTGCATTCAGAGATAATATTACATGTATCCCACATTCAGCCTTAGCAAGTCTCAGACGTGGATAATATTATCTCGTGAGAATTGGTTGCATTCAGAGATAATATTATCCCACATTCAGCCTTTAGCCAACTCTCGGACCTGGACAATATTATCTCGTGAGAACTGGTTGCATTCGAATTCAGAGATAATATTATCCCACATTCAGCCTTAGCCAACTCTCGGACGTGGATAATATTATCTCGTGAGAACTGATTGCATTCAGAGATAATATTATCCCACATTCAGCCTTAGCCAACTCTCGGACGTGGATAATATTATCTCGTGAGAACTGGTTGCATTCAGAGATAATATTATCCCACACTCACCCTTAGCCAACTCTCCGACCTGGATAATATTATCTCGTGAGAACTGGTTGCATTCAGAGATAATATTATCCCACATTCCGCCTCAGCCAAGTCTCGGACGTGGATAATATTATCTCGTGAGAACTGGTTGCATTCAGAGATAATATTATCCCACATTCAGCCTCAGCCAAGTCTCGTACGTGGATAATATTATCTCGTGAGAACTGGTTGCATTCAGAGATAATATTATCCCACATTCAGCCTCAGCCAACTCTCGGACGTGGATAATATTATCTCGTGAGAACTGGTTGCATTCAGAGATAATATTATCCCACGATTCAGCCTCAGCCAGTCTCGTACGTGGATAATATTATCTCGTGAGAACTGGTTGCATTCAGAGATAATATTATCCCACATATCAGCCTTAGCCAACTCCTCGGACGCGGATAATATTATCTCGTGAGAACTGGTTGCATTCAGAGATAATATTGTCACATTCAGCCTCAGCCAACTCTCGGAACTGGATAATATTATCTCGTGAGAACTGGTTGCATTCAGAGATAATATTATCCCACATTCAGCCTCAGCCAACTCTCGGAACTGGATAATAATCTCGTGAGAACTGGTTGCATTCAGAGATAACATTATACCACATTCAGCCTTAGCCAAGTCTCTGACCTGGATAATAATCTCGTGGGAATTGGTTGCATTTAGGGATAATACTATCCCACATTGTTGGATTCGTTTTCTTCATAGAGCCATACTCATAACTTCGATGTGTGACTTATCGACATCGTTGAAACTGTAATTTTACGACGGTTTTAACAAACAATCACAGTGACCTACAATCTTAAAAGGGTATTTTTCAAAGACAGTTTCGGGATTTATTCTACTCATGTAGTAAGGAGTCTAGAGCCATTAATCATTGTGACGAATCACTAACACACACAGTGAATCACTTAAAGACCACATTTGTGTGTAATGTTTTTACTGTTTGTAATTATCATTCAATGAATATGGATGAAATTAGATGTTCGAACCAAATTCTCAATTTTATGGAAAAAATGAAGTTCACATGAGTTCACTTTGGTAGTATTTGCTGTTTTCATTCGTATTTGTGTTTTAATCACAACAATATAGGCTGTCTACCCTGAGTTATGGCCCGTATTTTGAGAGTATTTTGCGGAGGGCTCAGTGTGCATGGAGGCCATTTAAGGTATGAAGGAATTATCTAAATGTAAAAGTCATGTGAGTACCTAAAAGAGGAGAACCTCAGCTTTAATTTGGATATAAATTTGTCGGCCTCCCTTAAAAACTTTTAAAGTTATAACCGTCGTTAGAAATAATTTCATTCGTATTTGTGTTTTAATCACAACAATGTCGGGTGTTTACCCTGAGTTAGGGCCCGTATTTTGACAGTATTTTGCGGAGGGCTACGTGTGCATGGAGTCCGATTAAGGTATGAAGAAATTGTCTAAATGTAAAAGTCATGTGCTTTCCTAAAAGAGGAGAACCTAAGCTTTAATTTGGATATAAATTTGTCGGCCTCGCTTAAAAACGTTTAAAGTTATAACCGTCGCTAGAAATAATTTCATTCGTATTTGTGTTTTAATCACAACAATATAGGCTGTCTACCCTGAGTTATGGCCCGTATTTTGACAGTATTTTGCGGAGGGCTCAGTGTGCATGGAGGCCATTTGGGTATGAAGAAATTATCTAAATGTAAAAGTCATGTGAGTTCCTAAGAGGAGAACCTCAAGCTTTAATTTTGATATAAATTTGTCGGCCTCCCTTAAAAACTTTTAAAGTTATAACCGTCGCTAGAAATAATTTCATTCGTATTTGTGTTTTAATCACAACAACGTCGGGTGTTTACCCTGAGTTATGGCCCGTATGTTGACCGTATTTTACGTAGGGCTAAGTATGCATGGAGTCCGATTAAGGTATGAAGAAATTATCTAAATGTAAAAGTCATGTGCTTTCCTAAAAGAGGAGAACCTAAGCTTTAATTTGGATATAAATTTGTCGGCCTCGCTTAAAAACGTTTAAAGTTATAACCGTCGCTAGAAATAATTTCATTCGTATTTGTGTTTAATCACAACAATGTCGGGTGTTTACCTTGAGTTATGGCCCGTATTTTGACAGTATTTTGCGGAGGGCTCTGTGTGCATGGAGGCCGTTTAAGGTATGAAGAAATTATCTAAATGTAAAAGTCATGTGATTTCCTAAAAGAGGAGAACCTAAGCTTTAATTTGGATATAAATTTGTCGCCCTCCCTTAAAACTTTTAAAGTTATAACCGTCGCTAGAAATAATTTCATTCGTATTTGTGTTTTAATCACAACAATAAAGGCTGTCTACCCTAAGTTATGGCCCGTATTTTGACAGCATTTTGCGGAGGGCTAAGTGTGCATGGTGGTCCTTTAAGGTATCAAGAAATTATCTAAATGTAAAAGTCATGTGATTTCCTAAAAGAGGAGAACCTAAGCTTTAATTTGGATATAAATTTGTCGGCCTGCCTTAAAAACTTTTAAAGTTATACCCGTCGCTAGAAATAATTTCATTCGTATTTGTGTTTTAATCACAACAATAAAGGCTGTCTACCCTGAGTTATGGCCCGTATTTTGACCGTATTTTACGGAGGGCTAAGTGTGCATGGAGTCCGATTAAGGTATGAAGAAATTATCTAAATGTAAAAGTCATGTGCTTTCCTAAAAGAGGAGAACCTAAGCTTTAATTTGGATATAAATTTGTCAGCTTACTCAACTTAAAACGTTTAAAGTTATAACCGTCGCTAGAAATAATTTCATTCGTATTTGTGTTTTAATCTACAACAATGTCGGATGTTTACCCTGAGTTATGGCCCGTCTTTTGACAGTATTTTGCGAGGGCTCAGTGTGCATGGAGGCTGTTTAGGTATGGAAGAAATTATCTAAATGTAAAGTCATGTGATTTCCTAAAGAGGAGAACCTAAGCTTTAATTTGGATATAAATTTGTCGGCCTCCTTAAAAACTTTAAAGTTATACCCGTCGCTAGAAATAATTACATTCGTCTTTGTGTTTTAATCACAACAATTTCCGCTGATTTACCTTCTTTATGGCCAGTATTTTGATCGTATTTTTCGGAGGGCTAAGTGTGCATGGAGGCCGTTTAAGGTATGAAGAAATTGTCTAAATGTAAAAGTCATGTGATTTACTAAAAGAGGAGAACCTAATCTTTTATTTGGATATAAATTTGTCGGCCTCCTTAAAAACATTTAAAGTTATAGCCTTCTGCTAGAAATAACTTCATTCGTATTTGTGTTTTAATCACAACAATATGAGCTGTCTACCCTGAGTTATGGCTCGTATTTTGAGAGTATTTTGCGGAGGGCTCAGTGTGCATGGAGGCCATTTAAGGTATGAAGGAATTATCTAAATGTAAAGTCATGTGAGTTCCTAAAAAGGAGAACCTCAGCTTTAATTTGGATATAAATTTGTCAGCCTCCCTTAAAACTTTTAAAGTTATAAAATCGCTAGAAATAATTTCATTCGTATTTGTGTTTTAATCACAACAATGTCGGGTGTTTACCCTGAGTTATGCCCGTATTTTGACCGTATTTTTACGGAGGGCTAAGTGTGCGTGGAGGCCGATTAAGGTATGAAGAAATTTTCTAAATGTAAAAGTCATGTGATTTCCTAAAGGGAGAACCTAAAGCTTCAATTTGGATATAAATTTGTCAGCTCGCTTAAAAACATTTAAAGTTATAACCGTCGCTAGAATAATTTCATTCGTATTTGTGTTTTAATCACAACAATGTCGAGTGTTACCCTGAGTTATGGCCGTATTTTGACAGTATTTTACGGAGGGCTCAGTGTGCATGGAGTCCGATTAAGGTGTGAAGAAATTGTCTAAATGTAAAAGTCATGTGAGTTCCTAAAGAGGAGAACCTAAGCTTTAATTTGGATATAAATTTGTCGGCCTCGCTTAAAACTTTTAAAGTTATAACCGTCGCTAGAAATAATTTCATTCTGTATTTGTGTTTAATCACAACAATATAGGCTATCTACCTGAGTTATGGCCGTATTTTGACAGTATTTTACGGAGGGCTCAGTGTGCATGGAGGCCATTTAAGGTATGAAGAAATTTATCTAAATGTAAAAGTCATGTGAGTTCCTAAAAGAGGAGAACCTAAGCTTTAATTTTGATATAAATTTGTCGACCCTTAAAACATTAAAGTTATAACCGTCGCTAGAAATAATTTCATTCGTATTTGTGTTTTAATCACAACAACGTCAGGTGTTTACCCTGAGTTATGGCCCGTATGTTGACACCGTATTTTACGTAGGGCTAAGTGTGCATGGAGGCCGATTAAGGTATGAAGAAATTATCTAAATGTAAAAGTCATGTGAGTTCCTAAAGGGAGAACCTAAGCTTTAATTTGGATATAAATTTGTCGGCCTCCTTAAAACGTTTAAAGTTATAACCGTCGCTAGAAATAATTTCATTCGTATTTGTGTTTTAATCACAACAACGTCAGGTGTTTACCTGAGTTATGGCCCGTATTTTGACAGTATTTTGGAGGGCTAAATGTGCATGGAGGCCGATTAAGGTATGAAGAAATTATCTAAATGTAAAAGTCATGTGAGTTCCTAAAAGGAGAACCTAAGCTTTAATTTGGATATAAATTTGTCGCCTCCGCTTAAAAACTTTTAAAGTTATAACCGTCGCTAGAAATAATTTCATTCGTATTTGTGTTTTAATCACAACAATGTCAGGTGTTTACCCTGAGTTATGGGCCCCTATGTTGACCGTATTTTATGGAGGGCTAAGTATGCATGGAGTCCGATTAAGGTATGAAGAAATTATCTAAATGTAAAGTCATGTGCTTTCCTAAAGAGGAGAACCTAAGCTTTTAATTTGGATATAAATTTGTCGGCCTCCCTTAAAAACGTTTAAAGTTATAACCGTCGCTAGAAATAATTTCATTCGTATTTGTGTTTTTAATCACAACAATAATGGGTGTCTACCCTGAGTTATGGCCCGTATTTTGACAGTATTTTTGGGAGGGCTCTGTGTGCATGGAGGCCGTTTAAGGTATCAAGAAATTATCTAAATGTAAAGTCATGTGATTTCCTAAAGAGGAGAACCTAAGCTTTAATTTGGATATAAATTTGTCAGCCTCCTTTAAAACTTTTAAAGTTATAACCGTCGCTAGAAATAATTTCATTCGTATTTGTGTTTTAATCACAACAATAAAGGCTGTCTACCCTAAGTTATGGCTCGTATTTTGACAGCATTTGCGGAGGAGCTAAGTGTGCATGGTGGTCCTTTAAGGTATGAAGAAATTATCTAAATGTAAAAGTCATGTGATTTCCTAAAGAGGAGAACCTAAGCTTTAATTTGGATATAAATTTGTCGGCCTCGCTTAAAACTTTTAAAGTTATAAATCGTCGCTAGAAATAATTTCATTCGTATTTGTGTTTTAATCACAACAATGAGGATGTCTACCCTGAGTTATGGCCCGTATTTTGACCGTATTTTGCGGAGGGCTAAGTGTGCATGGAGGCCGATTAAGGTATGAAGAAATTATCTAAATGTAAAAGTCATGTGCTTTTCCTAAAAGAGGAGAACCTAAGCTTTAATTTGGATATAAATTTGTCAGCCTCCCTTAAAACGTTTAAAGTTATAAACCGTCGCTGAATTAATTTCATTCGTATTTGTGTTTTAATCACAACAATGTCGGGTGTTTACCCTGAGTTATGGCCCGTATTTTGACCGTATTTTTCGGAGGGCTCAGTGTGCATGGAGGCCATTTAAGGTATGAAGAAATTATCTAAATGTAAAAGTCATGTGATTTCCTAAAAGAGAACCTAAGCTTTAATTTGGATATAAATTTGTCGGCCTCCTTAAAAACTTTTTAAAGTTATAACCGTCGCTAGAAATAATTTCATTCATTTGTGTTTTAATCACAACAATGTCGGATGTTTACCCTGAGTTATGGCCCGTATTTTGACCGTATTTTCAGGGCCTCGTGCATGGAGGCCATTTTTAAAGGTATGAAGGAAATTGTCTAAATGTAAAAGTCATGTGATTTCCTAAAGAGGAGAACCTAATCTTTAATTTGGATATAAATTTGTCAGCCTCCTTAAAAACTTTTAAAGTTATAACCGTCGCTAGAAATAATTTCATTTATTTGTGTTTTAATCACAACAATGTCGTCAGTGTGTTACCTCCTGAGTTACCAAGCCCGTATTTTTACCGTATTTTACGGAGGAGCCACTGTGCATGAGCCGAGCTGACACAGGTATGAAGAAAATTTTCTAAATGTAAAAGTCATGTTTTGA
>CM055816.1:763197-798538 GCA_029582265.1 Zoroaster sp. YZ-2022
AACTGAGTTTCAAATTTGTATGCCATATCTTTAAAGAGGAACAGAAATGCGGTTGAATATTTAGATTTATTATGTTTTTGTGACAAAATATGGTTTGAATATTGCATTAACAATCTCCCGATATGCCCAAAAACCAAAAAAGCGTGGGGTCAAATCTATTCGTGGTATTGAAAAGGATGTTTGCTGAAATGGTGGCATCATTCTGATAAACCAAGCTGTCGTGCCATAAACGTACATTGTACAATGTATGTTTACCAGACTTAAATTTGAACCGTCCTGGTGGAGGGGTCTGTAAAGATGTGTGACGGATTGTATTCAATACTCAATTCAGTAAGATAATTCTGGACTCATCCATGTGTGTTTTATTAAGACTAATTAGCTAAACTGGACTTGACTCCAGCATTACATGTTACATCAAGAGCGCCACCTATTGGCGGTTGGTTTTACTGAAAGGTAAGTGCTGGGTATGTTACATCCCCCTTTTTTTTTTTTAATACAAAAACTGTTTATTTTTTTTTTTTTTTTTTTTTAAACCCAAAAATACGAACATGTACTAAAACTAGAAACACTAAAAATCCGTTTCTTATTAAATCAAAGACGCTCAAATACAAACGACTGGTAGGGCGGATGCAGAGTAAACAAATGTTGTTTGTTTTTGTTAACTGGCTTTTCAGAAACGATATTTCTATCTTTTCGGGCAATTGTTTGTGGTCTCCAAATCATTAACTCTGTTACATGGTATATCTAAAATCAACACAAACTTATATAAGAGTTAGACTTCAATCATTTTTACAATGAAAGTTTGTTCGGTTTGTTCACAACTCTTCCAGATCGCGTTACGTATGGGTTAACAGCGTCAGTCTTTTATTGTTCTGTCCATGGTGTGATTGTTCTTTGTCGGGCACATGTTGTGTTGTATGTTGTGGTTGTTGTAAGCGGGCTGAAGGTGCGGTTGTTCGGTATCCAACGAGAAGGTGACTGTCTTCTTTGTGGGTTGAATATCCCGAAGTTGTCTGCGGTTTCTACGGGCAAGGTTGAACCGTTAGGTGTACTGACAAGATAGGAACGTGGTTCTGGGCATTTCTGTAGACAGTGGTTGGCGACCAGAGTCCAGTGGCATGGTGTTGTATACGAACAGCTTGCCCAGGTATCAATGTGGTGATAAGTCATGTGCGTTTGTCGTAATACTCTTTTCTGTTTGGCTTGTTTGCGCGGAGTTTGTCGCAGATGCTATCCTTTCGAACAGAAGCGTTGGTGATCTTCAGTGGCAGGTTACCTTGAACTTTCCTACCATGGAGTATCTCAGCGGGACTCGGAATGACACTGTCTACTGGTGGTAGTGCGACGCAAAGAAGTGCCATGTCAGGATCAAGGCCACTTGTCATTTTGGCTTTCTTGAGCGTGTTTTTAACTGGTCTGGATCATGCGCCCCCATGAATCCATATCTGACTGGGGGTACGAGGATGATGTCACGTGAACAAATCCTCATGTGTCGGTGAAGGCTGTTTGTATTGATTCGGAGTCGAAGTGCCTTCCGTTGTTTTGATACCTTTCTGCAGGTATGCCTTGCTCAGCAAACAACTGCTTTGGTTGCGGTTACGACAGTTTCACTGGCAATGGAGCAGTATTTTGCAACAAGGAATTTTGAGTAGTAATCTGCCATCAACAAGTAGTTTGTACTGTCAAAAATGAAAACAAATCAGTACCAAGAAAGTACTCTGCCATGGTCTCGTTAGTATTTCGTTATTGGCATCAGAGTTTCTTTTGTGCTGTGTTCGCTGGTGATTCTTGGGCAGGTTGGGCACTGTCGCACCGTTTCTCAATGTGTTTGTTGATGTCCAACCAATACACACAGTCCTTGGCACGTAATTTGGTATTTTCCATTCCCTGATGGCCCTTTCGTGCAGCTTAGCCAACACATAGTCATACATAGTATCGGGGATGACTACGCGTTCTCCCTTGAGGAGACGAGACCATTTTCTATCGAGCTCATCACGGAAGGCCCAGTAGGCGCGCGAAGTGGTTTTGGTAGGTCTTTCATTTTCTCGGCCAGCCGGTGACTATGATCTCACTGGAGCTCAGCCAAATGTTTTGTCCTTTGCTGTTGTCGAGCTTTATCTTGCTTGAGGCGCTCAGCAGAAAACTGCACAAGTTGATATGAAGATCGAGATTACGATGTGCGTGTTTGTTGCGCAACTTGGGCTGACGAGACAAACAATCAGCAAAGCAGCATTTCTTTTCCCCGGGCGGTATACGATTGTTGCATTATATGGCTGTAGGCGTAACAGCATACGTTGTAGTCGGAATTGGTAAAGTTGATCGCAGTGCCTTTTGATGTATCATTTCAAGGCGGTTTGGTGATCTGATTCCACACGGAAGTGCTTTATAAACATAGGTGTGAGAATCGCTCACAGCCGAACACGACTGGAAGTAACTCTCGCTCAATGTTCAAACTGCGTACCGTTTGTCCAAGAAGTTTCACTTAGCGACTTTGAAGCGAACGCTATTGGCTTATCATCTTGTATGAGGGCTGCTCCGACCCCTGCGTGAAGAGGCATCAACTTGGAGAACAGTTTCCTTTGCTTATTTCGGATCGAAGAACGGAGTATCGAGTCCTCACAGACGAGATTCTTGAGTTTTGGTCATAAGCTTGTTGATGGAAGCAGTCCACTCAAACTCGTGTATCTTTCTTTAGCAATGCGCGGAGATCGGCAGTGTGATCAGAACCAGCCAGCGGGATAAATGGGCTTAGGTATGTGACCAGTTCCCAGGAATTCTTTCAGCTCTCTGTTTGTTTTGCGGCAGTGACTCCAGGCCCATGATGTAAGCCGCGACTTTGCCTGGGTCTGGATGGACACCATAAGTTTGTCATACACCATTCCAAAGAATTGATTTGTGGTGTTTTAATAGCGCATTTTTTGGCTATTGAACATGGAGTCCATATTCGGCTGCAACTCGCATTTACGTTGTGTAAATGTTGGTCATGTTCTTGCACGAAGTTTTCCCATACTACGCTATGTCATCAGCAATACCTACAGTGCCGGGACACTTCTCAAAGTTTGGTCCATCAATCTGTGTTGGAATACGTCTTGGCTCATGACGAGTCCGAATGGCATGCGTTTGTAGCAGTAGCGGCCAAATGGGACTATTGGAATGTGGTGAGAAGTGGAACTTTCTTTCGTCCAGCTTTATTGACCAATAGCCATTTTTAGCGTCAAGTTTGCTAAAGAACTGTGCGCCTGCAAACTTGTGGGTGATTTCTCTCAACAGTGGGCGTTCTGTGATGGTTCCGCTTTATCGTTGCGTTTAAGTCTTTGCTGGGGTCGAGGCAAATGCGAAGTTTGCCATTAGCTCGCCTTGAAACGACCATACTGCTCACCCAATCGAAGTAGGTTCTGTCACTTCCGTATGACACCCTCTCGCTGCTCCATGTTATCTAGCTCTGTTTTTAGTTCATCTCTGATGTGGATGGAGCACTTGCGAGGGGCATGTATGGTGGGCATTGGATTATCTTTGAGCACTATATGATACACTCCAGGAAAGTTTCCAATTTTGTCAAACTGTTCTGGGTATTGCTCCGTCAGATCTCTTGTGGAGTCGATGGGTTTATGACATTGTGTATTTATTTCACAATGCAGTGTGATTAGCCCAAGGTCACGCGAACTCTGAAGGCCAATTATAGCAGGACGCTCGGAGTCTACGATATAGAACTCGGCCTCGATCCAAGGGCCTTTGTTGTATCTGCACGGGAGCTTGATGGAACCATACTGTTGAATTTTGGTCCCATTAAACGCTGTGGGGAGGGTGGTTTGTAAGTTCCTCACACAGCTCTTTTCGGAAATCCTTCAGCATCAAGTTTGCCAGGGTACATGCAGTCTGAACATGCGCACAGGCAGAGTGTCGCCCTCGTGCACCCTCGTGTCCACTTTTGCTCGAATATTTACCAGCGTGTTGTCCCGTTTCACTTGTACGTATGTGATGACTTGATCACGAGTGTCAAGCTGCTGAGCCGCGCTAATGTTAGACACTAGTATTGTGTGGAGGGTCATGTCTTCAAATTGTTCCTCAAAATCATAGTACTCGTCGTCCTGGTCAAGTGAGTGCACGTCTTTGTGAGGAGGCTTTGGTGTGCGCGACGCTTGATCTCAGCTGACCACGTTTGCCTTTTCTGGCACGAGATTGGGAGCGAGATCTGTCACTGTTACAGGATGGTTCCATTTTGCAGGGGTGGATCTGTACCGGTGGATCGACACATTATCCCAATGATTCGGCTTTGTTGCATTTGCGACATGTCGTTTTGTAAGCAGGACAGTTGTCGCGTCGTTTGAATGAATGGTATCGTCCACAGTTACGACATTTGTTTTGACTTTGCGGACATCATGTACAGGGATTTCTTTGTTCTGCACGCGTGTCAATTCTTTCATGTGAGTTACGGATGCTTCATGTGTGCGACGACTAGTTCAATTGCTTGGTCCATTGTGAGTTGACTTTGGTTTACCCAGAAGCTTTTCTGTAGTTCCGGGTTGTCTCGATTCCCATAATAAGTTGGTCAAGTAGTCTGTCTTGAGGTTCCCCATCATCTTTCAAAGTCGCATTTGTAGGCTTGGGCTTGGGCCTTGACACAAAAGTCATCGATGCTCTCCTTGTGCTTGTTGTACAAATCCGTTTGTAAGGAGAGTCGTGCTATGCGAAAAATTTTGTTTCGGATTGATTTGTGTCTCAAAGTTGCCTCCCCAGACTACCGAGGGAACCTTCGCTTCAGTTTGGGCCAATCCCCACGAGTTGTACATATTTGAAGGCCTGTGATGTCCCATGAACAGTAGATATGTGGTCCACTTGTTTGTCAGGTTGCACATTCTTTATTGCAAAGTACATGTCACACTGTTGTTTGAAAAGCTTTATTGCATTTGCTTGGTCCGAGTGTGACCAGTCCATGCGCGGTACACCATATGACTCGGCCATCTTCTGTTTATGTGTATCAATGAACACAATATAACGGCTGGTGTAGGAGGATAGCGTCGAGTTGAACAGCGCTACGCAGTGTACTCGCCGCGTGATATGATCCAAGATGGCGACTGAGTCTATTTCTAACGTTGATAATTTTCAGTGTTCACCGCACATATTTATAGTCAATATAAATTAAGTTGAAACAGCGTTATAGCACCACTGTTATCCTAGGCAATGCACAGGGCAGTGAAGCAACTGTTTTATTAGGTTTCTAAGTAAAGACTCACATATTTCTGTCCGATCTTCGATGATTAGGCCGTGGCTCTGAAGTCTCACGGCTAGCTACACACGTACGTGATTCCGTGAGTTGGAGTGTAATCCGTCTGATCTTATGAGGCCTGACGAAATGTTCGTTTTGTGATACAAAACGACCGGTAAATGTTCGGTTTTCTGGTCAAATAGGCTCTGGCTTAGGTCCAATTCACTACCGCTGCCACCATGTAAAGATGTGTGACGGATTGTATTCAATACTCAATTCAGTAAGATAATTCTGGACTCATCCATGTGTGTTTTATTGCGACTACTCAGCTAAACTGGACTTGACTCCAGCATTACATGTTACATCAAGAGCGCCACCTATTGGCGGTTGGTTTTACTGAAAGGTAAGTGCTGGGTATGTTACAGGGTCTGTATCGTGTACCAATCCCTTTCACCCAATCCCCTTTAAAAAAAAATAATAATCCGACTGTGCTCCATAAAGACTGTCGATGTCCACGTTTTGCATAAATTTACAACTGACCATAAACACTTAACTGTAATTTAGGCCTACATTGTCTGATTGTTGTATCCTGTTTTTGTTTCTTGTTCCTTTGTCGAATGTCGTAAGCATCATAGCATGGTAAGCATGGTTGGTAAGGCTTCCCCAACATCCAGGTTTGCCTCCATTTCCCAAATTATTTTTAACTAAGTCAGTGAAATGGAAATAAATGCCAGTTTGAATTGAACTTACCTCTTCATTTAGTATTGGGTACTTATCGTGGATAGCACTTTAGCAGAACTGAAATGTCCACACGTCCGTACACATTACGCCACATGGGCCTACATCAGCTCGTGAACATGAGTCAATGATTAATGAATTCAGATGATCTACCTGCTCCTCCACAATCTGCGGGATTCCTGCTGTCGGGTGCACTGTAGCTGAGCTAGCTTGTTCTGCATCCCGTGTCACATGCGCGCTCGGTGGTGGAATTGGAATGGTAGAGAGTCGGCCCGGGGACGCGCCTGGGGGCAGTGTGGGAACAAAGCAAGTCACGCAAGTAGCTCGTGTGTCTAACTGGTAAATCCGTAGTCTGGTTCCCTGACGAAATGACTCCTAAATTTGACAGGACTAGTCGAGATTTGGGGAACCACATTAAAAATCCGCTGAGTGGCCCACAAACACATGGGACGATCACACTATCGATTGAGGGCGCTCCATGAAGCAAATCGTCAGGTACCCTGCTGCATTCTATGTAAAATGCCGCTCGCGTGTCAAGGGAATATGACTGAAGTTAGCTTTTTCAGCAGACGACACGCATTCTTCAAACTTTATGGAGAAAAACAATTAATTTGGCCATGAAATCGGACCCGTCGGTTTAAATTACGTCTGGAAATTTCAATGCAATAGGCGAAAGCAAATGAAAATTGCAATCTTAATTGAAGGATCTTAATATATGCACTGACTTATTTTTTTCCATAATATCAACATGCTTTCTTCAAACTTTATGAAAATGTGGCCATGAAATTGGACCATCCATTTTAAATTACGTCTGAAAATTTAAATGCACTAGGCGAAAGCAAAACAGTAGGGTTTCAAAACAAAACTTTAAACGAAGCGTTGTGATTTTTGGCACAAACTCAGAAATTTGATCGCCAAAAATGTAGAGTGCTCCGCAGTTTTGAAAATGTTGTCAGGTTCTCTCATTATTTTCTGTTATTTTCACTTATGAAAATTTTTTAAAAACGTAAGATAAACATAAAATTTAAATAACGATTGGTCTATAGATCCATCAACTTTTATTCCGACGCTGGCATCCGGCCGGCCACCTCTTCAATAGGTAGGTGCACTGACCTTCAAGATACGGACTTGTGAATTTTGTCAAACTTGTTGTCAACAATTTTCTCGATATTTTTTTTATTAGCCCTAATATCCTGCTGAGATTTGGAGAACTAGTTCAAACTTCTGATCTGATATCATGAGGGAATTTTGGTAAAGTTTAAACGAAGCGTTGTGATTTTTGGCACAAAAATCACATATTTGATCGCCAAAAATGTAGAGTGCCCCGCAGTTTTGAAAATGTTGTCAGGTTCTCTCATTATTTTCTTTTACTTTCACTTATGAAAATTGTTTAAAAACGTAAGATAAACATAAAAGTTAAATAACGATAGGTCTATAGATCCACCAACTTTTATCGATGACTGTGATTGTTAAAATTAAGGATATTATATTGTTGATTTTCATAATTCTGGTTATTCACGAGAACCGAAGCTTGCCAGTAGCGGATGTCCACGGCCACTTACGACGGGATTCCGACGCTGGCATCCGGCCGGCCACCTCTTGAATAGGTGGGTGCACTGACCTTCAAGATACGGACTTGTGAATTTTGTCAAACTTGTTGTCAACAATTTTCTCGATATTTTTTTTATTAGCCCTAATATCCTGCTGAGATTTGGAGAACTAGTTCAAACTTCTGGTCTGATATCATGAGGGAATTTTGGTAAAGTTTAAACGAAGCGTTGTGATTTTTGGCACACAAATCAGAAATTTGATCGCCAAAATTGTAGAGTGCCCCGCAGATTTGAAAATGTTGTCAGGTTCTCTCAAAGTTTTCTTTTATTTTCACTTATGAAAATTGTTTAAAAACGTAAGATAAACATAAAAGTTAAATAACGATAGGTCTATGATCCATCAACTTTTATCGGTGACTGTGATTGTTAAAATTAAGGATATTGTATTGTTGATTTTCATAATTCTGGTTATTCACGAGAACCGCAGCTTGCCAGTAGCGGATGTCCACGACCACTTACGCCGGGCACCCGACGCTGGCATCCGGCCGGCCACCTCTTCAATAGGTGGGTGCACTGACCTTCAAGATACGGACTTGTGAATTTTGTCAAACTTGTTGTCAACAATTTTCTCGATATTTTTTTTATTAGCCCTAATATCCTGCTGAGATTTGGAGAACTAGTTCAAACTTCTGATCTGATATCATGAGGGAATTTTAGTAAAGTTTAAACGAAGCGTTGTGATTTTTGGCACAAAAATCACATATTTGATCGCCAAAATTGTAGAGTGCCCCGCAGATTTGAAAATGTTGTCAGGTTCTCTCAAAGTTTTCTTTTATTTTCACTTATGAAAATTGTTTAAAAACGTAAGATAGACATAAAAGTTAAAAAACGATAGGTCTATGATCCATCAACTTTTATCGGTGACTGTGATTGTTAAAATTAAGGATATTGTATTGTTGATTTTCATAATTCTGGTTATTCACGAGAACCGCAGCTTGCCAGTAGCGGATGTCCACGACCACTTACGCCGGGCACCCGACGCTGGCATCCGGCCGGCCACCTCTTCAATAGGTGGGTGCACTGACCTTCAAGATACGGACTTGTGAATTTTGTCAAACTTGTTGTCAACAATTTTCTCGATATTTTTTATTAGCCTAATATCCTGCTGAGATTTGGAGAACTAGTTCAAACTTCTGATCTGATATCATGAGGAATTTTAGTAAAGTTTAAACGAAGCGTTGTGATTTTTGGCACAAAAATCACATATTTGATCGCCAAAAATGTAGAGTGCCCCGCAGTTTTGAAAATGTTGTCAGGTTCTCTCATTATTTTCTTTTACTTTCACTTATGAAAATTGTTTAAAAACGTAAGATAAACATAAAAGTTAAATAACGATAGGTCTATAGATCCACCAACTTTTATCGATGACTGTGATTGTTAAAATTAAGGATATTATATTGTTGATTTTCATAATTCTGGTTATTCACGAGAACCGAAGCTTGCCAGTAGCGGATGTCCACGGCCATTTATACGCCGGGCATCCGACGCTGGCATCCGGCCGGCCACCTCTTTAACATGATGGAGAGTATATCCTTATCAAGGTACCGTTTGATTTTCCTTATGTTACGTAATTGAAAATTGGTCGATTGGCTCAGGTTGATAATAATAATAATGAACCATTCTTGTATAGCGCATATCTAGCTTGCTCATTGTCATATGTGAATCAAATTTAATTCCTAAATTGCGGACAGAATCAGAATAATAACGATTTAAAAAAAAATGTAACCCTGAAAAATGGACCGCTTGAATAAATACTAATCACTTTAGGGATTGCAGTGAGACCAAAGATCTAAATGATGAATCGCTGATTTTCCAACTGGGGCAAAGAAACTAAATTTATACCGTAACAACAAAATGAACTTTAATCAACCTTTGACTACACTGATGTCAAAACACCCAGAAAAACCAACTTATGCCATAGCGAATGTTAATCAAAGATAAAACTCAACACTAAAAAAAGGGAAAAACCAATACAGCACTAAAAGCGAATTACTCTATAATAAGCGCAATCAGAACAGATACATGAATATAGCCTGTAAATACAAAGAAAAATGCAAAAGGAAAATGTTTAAGGATACAAGTTATACAACGAAATGTGAAGAAAATATGCATTTAGAATTGTACTATACATGTACAATACATTTATCTTGTACATAACTATGGTGGGAACCCTTAAGAGAAAATCATCCCTCCAAGACACCTCACAAATCTAAATAACAAAGGAACTGCGCAAGGTGGCAGGGGATTAAGTCATAAAAACCTGCCATAAACTTGAAGAAGCCACACAACCCTATGGCACTCATTAGGTATGCAAATCTCTAATATAGAGAAAAGATGCTGTAATAAACATCTTGAGAAAAGAGATGCACTGGCAAGGCATGGTCAATAGGCCCTTCTACTGGATAAATCAGGGTTTGTACCAGCATCAAACCTAAGTTGAAAATTACTACATGTATAAAACAATCCTTAGAAAAGTTAATCAATGTACATTCAAAATAATAACATACAAAAACTCTTCTCATTATCAAGTTATTCCCCAAAAAGGAGCATTGATACAATAAGTAGAAACCTGTTACAGATTAATGCTCACACATGAGGCAAAAGTTTGGTCACGGTACTGATAAAAGTGCGTCCAAACTAAACGTGGAAAAAGGCAAAAGTAAAAACACTAGTCATAGTAAAATAACTAGTTTCCAACGTTTTAGAACTTTCTACAGTAACCTTTAAAAAAAATGGGATTAAGGCTTCACTTAGTATAAAACAAACTTTCTTTGGAAACCTACCAATCTATGCTATTACCGTTAAAAACGTAAGATAAACATAAAAGTTAAATAACGATAGGTCTATAGATCCACCAACTTTTATCGATGACTGTGATTGTTAAAATTAAGGATATTATATTGTTGATTTTCATAATTCTGGTTATTCACGAGAACCGAAGCTTGCCAGTAGCGGATGTCCACGGCCATTTATACGCCGGGCATCCGACGCTGGCAACCGGCCGGCCACCTCTTTAACATGATGGAGAGTATATCCTTATCAAGGTACCGTTTGATTTTCCTTATGTTACGTAATTGAAAATTGGTCGATTGGCTCAGGTTGATAATAATAATAATGAACCATTCTTGTATAGCGCATATCTAGCTTGCTCATTGTCATATGTGAATCAAATTTAATTCCTAAATTGCGGACAGAATCAGAATAATAACGATTTAAAAAAAAATGTAACCCTGAAAAATGGACCGCTTGAATAAATACTAATCACTTTAGGGATTGCAGTGAGACCAAAGATCTAAATGATGAATCGCTGATTTTCCAACTGGGGCAAAGAAACTAAATTTATACCGTAACAACAAAATGAACTTTAATCAACCTTTGACTACACTGATGTCAAAACACCCAGAAAAACCAACTTATGCCATAGCGAATGTTAATCAAAGATAAAACTCAACACTAAAAAAAGGGAAAAACCAATACAGCACTAAAAGCGAATTACTCTATAATAAGCGCAATCAGAACAGATACATGAATATAGCCTGTAAATACAAAGAAAAATGCAAAGGAAAATGTTTGAGATACAAGTTATACAACGAAATGTGAAGAAAATATGCATTTAGAATTGTACTATACATGTACAATACATTTATCTTGTACATAACTATGGTGGGAACCCTTAAGAGAAAATCATCCCTCCAAGACACCTCACAAATCTAAATAACAAAGGAACTGCGCAAGGTGGCAGGGGATTAAGTCATAAAAACCTGCCATAAACTTGAAGAAGCCACACAACCCTATGGCACTCATTAGGTATGCAAATCTCTAATATAGAGAAAAGATGCTGTAATAAACATCTTGAGAAAAGAGATGCACTGGCAAGGCATGGTCAATATGTAACAGTGTTTCAAAATGTTATTTTAACACCCTTTTTTGAGAGTTGTTCCTTAACTCTGTCCTTTGCTTTCCCTGTTCTTTGCAAGAATTGGCAGTTTTCTGAAATTTCGGAGGTTGTACCGTAAATTATTTTTTTTAGATCCACCGGGTGTTACCCCCCCCCCCCCCCCCCCCAACAAAATCTACTGTTTCTGGTTTCCGGCGAGCGTCGCCTCAGAGTCATGTGTCGGCATTTAGTTTAGTTTTCTTTTTTAGTTGCTATGAAACGATGTCCAATTGCAGCCAAAATTGCTGGATCGATTGGAAATCCGTCGCGCTATGTTTTAAACGACTTTTTCACATGAACGTTTGTCCGATTTGTGCGGCCTCTCTGAGCCACTATACTGTGTGTATGGGAAATTTGGCCTGGTTCCAATAACCGAGTATACATATGTATGACGTATTTCACTGGCTGAAAACTATTTAAAATAAAATGAATGAATTAATTAAAAATCGTCACCGCACCGATTTTGAAGCCAACCTATGACCATAAACCGGATACTTTTTTACCCTTTCTTTCTTAATTTCGTCCATCACGGCCAGAATTTCATGTAAATTGTTTGACCGTGTTCACCTTTTTATCTCGTATATTATAGGAGTATAGTTATTTAAAATCGAAATCTACTTTGATAATTGTTTTCCACTTGTTCTCAACTTTGAATTCATGATTTTCCCCAGGCTACAGTTTTGTCATTCTATAATGATATGCAGGCTTTCTGTCATAGATACCTATCCTTAAGTGCATAGCACAGCAAGTGTAGTTGGCTATATGTGTTATGTAATAATAAACAATGACCAACCTTGTTAAACAGACCCACATGGACGACCTTGCCAGTCAATTAGATATGTAATAACTGGCTTTCCAGAAATCGTACAATTCTTCAAAGTAAAAGGATTTTATTTCTAAAGACCTAAGTCAAATAAGCGAATCTCTGGTTGAGATACTTGCCGGGAAAGCAAGTGGAATAGTTTCTAAATACTGGGTTGCAGATGATAATGATACAACAGTCCATTTGATCATGGAGGAAGGAACTCTTTTGATAATCCAATATCATTACGGAAGGTTTAGATGTCTTTTGAAGAGAAAATATTGAAAAATTACTAAGATTTTTGTTTTAAATGGACCATCGTCCGATCACCGATGATCCACATCAAATTGGAATTTAATTGTCCAGTTTCCGGGACAGTTGACCATTTTTCTTGTCATGATGGTGTTGATAACATCTATAATTTCAACCACACTGTAAATATAGTGTTTCAAAAGGTTATTTAAACACCCTTTTAAGAGTTGTTCCTTAACTCTCCTTGCTTTCTGTTCTGCACAAATTGAGAAACATCTTTAAAATGGATGCAGAAGCTATGGCGTCCTCTTCCCAATGTATTCAACATGAGACCAACTTCAAGTTAATAAAGATCCTATCATTTGTCTTTCTTATAAATTATAATAATATATAGGCCTAGTACTGGTGTACAGACTGCAGTGATGTAACTATAGGGTTGATCATGGAGGGGGGTGTAATGGGTTGATTCGGCTGTGGTGCACTAGATTTCAAAGAGCTCTTTAGGCACTATTTATAATTATTAAGAAATTACAATTCAAGCGTTGGGACACTGGGTTAGGGAACATGGCCTCGCCCTCCGAGCGACTCCGACGAGTCACACCCGTCACATGGAGAGGGTCCCCATCCCTGGAAAACTCTGGATCAGCCCCTGGTGTTATTAGTGTAGCCCTCTGGATTTTTATTCCCCCCTAAATTTTCAACAGCCTGTAAAAAGAAAAGCCGTAATCCGACTCCCAAAGATGAGCCCTGGCATGGCCAGTGTGCACTCTTGGTCATTCATACAACGGATGACTGTGTGTGCACACTGAAATACAAGTTTTTCTGCCTTACTCATTGGAGTCTCATAATTGGACCATCCTTTTTACAGGTATGTGTAATTTCACTTAAATTTAATAGCCATTTAAGAATGTATAAGTTACTAATGTTTCATTCTAGTTTACCCATGAGTTCTTGGGATTTATATTTGTTGCATTTAATTTATTCGTTCCAACTTGGACCAGCAGTTTTCATAACATACACATTTGTGTAACATTGGCCTAACCTTCTTCAAGAGTGATGTTTTTACTTATAGATTATCTCTTTACCCTGATGATATTTTGATTAACTGATTTGTGTTTCTTAAAGTTAAGGATTTACAGAAGTTATTTATGTTAAGATTTGTATTGGATCACTTTTTCCAACTATGTGTATTTTAAGTAGGAAAAGCCAGCATAGAGTTTATTTTAGAAGATTTAATTGATGCTATTGTCTATGTACACTTTCCATGTGTATAGCTAGGCATGGGGCACTTATCAGACCTCATGGTCTGAAACAATGAGACCACTGTGTAGCACATTCCATAGCCAAGTTGCTGGTCATTAACAACAAGCCCTGGGGCTTGATTTTTAGTAGTTGTAGTAGTTATGTCCTAATCAAACCAGAGATCTCTGTCTTTTTTTTAATCTTTACTTTTTATTTTTTAGAACTCTCCCGCAATAAAGGGTTTTGGCAAATATTGAGTGTTGATGGTCATAGGCCTTATAATTATCTCAGTAAATATTGAGTGTCGATGGTCATGGGCCTTATAATTATCTCAGTAATCGGTGGGGTTATCTTTTTTTTAGAACTATATACTGAAATTGGGACAAATTTTCTTTTTGTTGAAAGGAAAGTGCCGAGCGAACATTTGTTATCTATTAAATTCAGAATATGATGGTTTTAGTATTTTTTCATTTCATGTTTTGAACTTTTGGTACTTTGCATTCTCAGTTTCCACTACCACTGCAGATAAGCTATAAATTCTTGTTATATGTAGGTACAGTTTTGCCATTTTATAGTGGTGTGCAGACGTTCTGTCATATATAGATACATGCTATTCAGTACATGGTATAGTACAGGAAAATCAATGGATTATATTACTCGTTATTAGTCACGAGTTGGCCATATGTGATATAATAAACAGACCCTTGCTTATTCAAAAATAAGAGAATCTGTTGCTTAATAATTAGACTTGTGCCAGTCAATACAATTGTGACGACTTCATCAAATTCATCCATCCGGCCATTGAGATTCCTCGTTATCAAATTATTGTACTGCCTTGGTCAAGTATTTTTTAAGAGATAAGACTTTAGTGGGTTGATATGGTTGAGACTGACTATGATATATTTTGTCAGATTGCCTTTATCAGTTATCAAAGGTTTGTTCATCTCTGCACCTTCATCTCTGCACCTTCAGAGATTGAAATAATCCAAACCCAATCGGTGCTGGGGTGAAAAAGATCTGTTTGACTCGATATGTCAATTTACACGGACACTGTTACAGCTATATATTACACTATTACATAACATCTTTCTGTAGGTAAATGGCTTAAAAAGTAATGAATTACTTTTGACAAAAAATACACACCTACATGTTTATTTGGCTATAGCTGTCACGACCAAAAACCAAACTGATCATGACCCTTAACCAGGAGTATGTTTAGATGCGCTAATTTTACTGACCACAAAATAGCTTATTTTGTTGTGTGCTTAACTGTACTCTTAAAACAATTATTATTCTTGGCTGCGGTTATTCTGCGGTTTAAGACAGATGCATTATATCATACATGTCATTGTAAAATAGACATGAAAAAAAAAATGAAAAAAAATAAAACAGCTTTGCATAAAATAAACAATATTTTTGATACACTTTGTGTGAGTTTAACATGGCTAACATGACAATGTATTTTGTTAGCCATCTGCGTAAGCCTACAGTAGTTGAACTCCACTCTATTTTTGACAGTTTCTTAACTTTTTGGCCAAATAGATATGTTTGCAGTTGTTCTATTCAAAGTCTCAAACGAGGTGGAAATTGTACCGAGCACGTGGTTAAAGACCGACAAGCTGGCATTTTGGCCGCCGTGGCGTTCTTCTACGGCGGTTGTTAGAGCCGTAAAAGATCAGCTGCAGCCAGATGAGTTGAACTGGAAGCAGTTCTGGGTACCAGTCGTAAGTACAGTTTAATTAATTTGTTTTGAGTGCAATGACAAGCCATTAATTATGCACTACGCTTACTTTCCTTGAAACAAGATTTACACCCATGAAATGGTACTTCTTCAGGATAATTTTATTTAGCTAATATTCATTCTTTCTTGCCTTGTTACTTTGCCAACAAGGCAAGACAATCTGTCAAGGATCTGACTTTTAAGAAAATTCAAGACGTCCAATGCAAGACTAAGGTGTTAATTGTAAAATAATAAAAATTACTTGCATACATTTGTAAAACCAACAAACCCGCTACATGTAAAAGCTGTATCTAATTATTTTGTTGCATCTTTGCCTGAAAATCACTGACTTGCTAATAATTCATGAATATAGGCTATGCAGATTATCATTAACATACATTTAAGATCCCAAATTGCATCGAAATGCCCATTGACTTTGGGAAATTGACTGTACCAAATTCACACCAAGTAGGTTTTATGAACCCTTTTGGGGTCATTACCAATTATTGTACTCTCACTTCAATAGTGGAGAATGATGTGAAAGTGTGAAAACACTGCGTACTAAAATTCCTTAATGGAGGCCGATTGAGTGGCCCACAGAAAAAAGTCTTCAGTATATATTTATACTATATTATATATTTATACATATATATTTAAACATGGAATTGTTCTCTTATATTAAACAAAATTGTGTATGTTTGTACAGAAACATATGAGGATGCACGCATCAAACTGAAAAGGTCCGAGGACACATCAGACCTCCAGACAGAGGATGACGAGACAGCCAAGACAAGTAGAAAGTAAGTATAAATTATCAGCAATTTTTTTTTTATGTCTCATGGAAATCACAGATATACAAATGATCATGAATATGTGCGAGTCCCTTCAGGGCCACCATACATTGGGGATGATTCCTTAACCCTTTCAACTCAGTCCTGTGTAAAAATCGACCGCCGGCGATCTATATATTTGGAAGCACTTTTTGTTTGCTGCCCAAAACTCACCAAAACAATAAAATTACCCCAACATTTGGTATTTAATTGGGTAATATAATATTCCCTCAATCCTTCATGATTAGAGCATAATTATTTGGTAAAGTTCTTTAAATGTTGGCATTAAAGATATATTGTTTTGACGTAAAAATAGATTTAAATGTTGAATCGCTATTTTTTCTGCGGTTATGGAAGTTATAAGCTTTAAATGTTTCACTCATTGAATGAATAAAAAACCTTTCATGGATTAGTACCAATACAATTAATAAAATGCTGGCCCACTTTAAAAAAATCTTGTTTAATGTATTGTATGTAACAGGCCCAGGGCGTACATGGGCAGTCTGCGGATTAGCTAGTGCGGCTGTCAATCAGGATTTCATAATTTTCATGTTTTTTGGTTTAACAACGATATTATATTTCAAAATTCGTTCGTTTTAGAAATATTATTTTGTAGGTCGTACTCTTAGCCAAGCAGGGAAGATATATCTGTAATGAACAGATTTCCATAAATGTAAACGGCACATTCAGGTTGTTTACAAGTTCGGTGTTGATTTACTGGGTAAGACTTGGCGTCCTGACTGCCAGAAACTTCTTTAAACAACGAGTAATCTTTTACAGTCTTTATAGGTTGATGAAATTCACAGACACTCGGAAAGCACTGAGTATACAGTGCTATACACACGTCGGTGTAGGGCAAAATTAAATCATTTGTTTCTTTTACAGTCTGCTCCCAGAAACACTCCAAAACGTAAACAAAATACATTATATAGAATTTTTTTTTTTTTGTAGGCGCCGAAAAAAGGCTCGAGTTTCCTCATCGTTCAAAATGAAGACGAAGATGATGAGACTTCTCCCATGGGAAGAGGTCCTAAGCCAAGAACATCAACACCAATCGGCAGAGCACCCACTCCTCCTCTGCCGATGTTCTACATAGCCACTCAGACAATGATTCAAAGGGCACTGATGCTGTTGCAGCTGCAGCTTCAGCTTCAGCTGTGGAACCGATATCAGGTAATTTGTTTTCATTGAATGTGGAGGCGAAAGGGAAATTGTTACACTTAGTGATCAACAACCCATGATGTTTATGCACAAGAATATTTTGCTGTACCCTGCTGTAATTTAATTTATTGTTTTACTGATGTTTGCGACAAAAAATTTGATCAAACGGAAAACAAAAATCTCTCAAATAGTGTCCTCCCGCCGATAATTTCACTGAAAGCACAAGGGAAATAAAACAATCTAACTTGCATTTGAGTTGATCAGTACTTGCCAAACACTTTAAACTTTTCGGAAGCACCTGTCTTAAGGGTGGGCAAAAAGTACCAACAGATTATTGAATTTAACAACGACCTGCCCAACCCCCCAATTGGTTTTAGACGAATATCACTACCAAATAAAGGTTTCCAACACGCAATATATCAATGTAACGCAAAAAATGTATAATTATATGTTGTTAAATCAGTAAATAGAATAATAGAAACATGACAACTTCCTACTGGTATTCTCTCAAGAAATTTAGAACTAAAGTGTTTATTGTTTGTATATGAATGACCAATTGTCAGTAACAGATAACAATATTTACTCTGCAGCAACTGACCGCAGCATGATACCCAGCATGAGCGAACTGCAAGTGACAATGGCCGAAATTTCAACGGAATTGAAAAGCCAAAGAAAACTGCTTAATCAGGTTCTTCAAAGACTAAGCGGTGGAGGGGGAGGACCCTCCATTGAGTTGCTCCATGCGATCGGCTTTCCACTGGCTTCCTGCGAAGAAGTGAAAACCTTGAGCAACAGCTTCTTGACAAATCACTTAGAAAATCCGTGGTAAGCATTTTGAAATAATGCATGGTAGATAGAGCATTGATAACTAATTGAAAATAATAACAATCCGGTTTTAATGTTTAAAAATAGCTAGAAATTAAAGCTCATAATTATACTAGTCTTCCCTATAATGGCTGGTCACATAATGCAGCATGACGCAGCTTTGGTCAAAGTGTTTTGATTGTGACAACTTATAAAAACACTTATCCGAGTATTTTGTATTGATCAGTAACCGCAAACTTAATTCAATTTGTTAAAAACGATTAACAACCGTGGACAGGGTACTAAAGTTTCAGTACGAATGATAGTTATGAGTACCGGTACTTGAAGCATTGTGGATATATGTACATTAAAGTATAATAAAGTATAAATACTTTTACCTAGTAGTTTTGCCTATAATGCTACACCTTGCCTAACCCTATCAAGCCTGGGGGAGGGCGTGCAATGTGCCCCACGAATTTTTTATCACCAGAACGCTTTGTCCGATCACGCTGATCTTTTGGACCCTCTTACGCAAACATCTACGTTAATTGGTGTTCATAGTTGCCACAGTAACCGTTTTTTTTTTAAACTAACGAATTTTAATGAATGTACTCTTCCAAAAAACAGCAAACTAGTGAAATATGTATGGACATATTTTACACATAATATTGCTAAATTCAACAAATTTCCAGAATTGTCTTAAATTTAGTCCATGCTTTTTGTGGCATTGACAAACGGTTCTTAGGTTTTATGAATTATCAATAAAACATTCATGTGTACTGTACCTGTATGGCCAACTAGGGATTGGTCAGCAATACCATAATGCAATTATCAGTAAATAAAAAAAATCATTCAAACAATATAACCGCCACTTCCTGATTTTCGTGGACTGTAATTTCAGTATTTTCTGTAAAAATGCAGACTTATACGTTTTGTGTGGATTTATAAGATTTTGCAATATTTCATTTGGTCCTAGATATACATATATAATCTCAATATGTAATCTTAACTGTGACACATAATTTTCTCTATATTTCTTCAGGTAAACAATTTAACACTGGTTGGTGGCAACTCAATGAAAGATACAGTGAAGCGTGTCATGACCAACGTCATGACACACGAAGCCGGGGTGGAAGTCGGCAACACCAGTAACCAAGAGGGCATTCATCAGTCTGATGATATGTGCAGTAATAACAAGTAGGTTACAATTATGTATAGACATTATAGAGCTCATTTTGGTGATTATCAGGGAAAAATTAACAATGTTTAAAGGAATGATACAACATGTATTCCTGACCAGTCAAAGATGACCTATCGTCCTGAGAAATATTTCCTGAAATGTAGTAATTTCCGAGAAAATTTCACAGGTCGGTTTTAAGATATGTCTGTTGAGAACTTGAGAATTGGAATAAATATACCGGTCCAAAAATGATGCACCCTCCCTTGAACATTATTGTTTTTGCGGCTCTACTAAAATGGATAAATTTCCAGGGTCAGTTAAGTCTCTGGTTTCTAGCTCCGCGCACTATACATGTATAACGCTGCCCAATTGCAGCCAAACTTGCTGGATCGATTGGAATTCTGCCGTGCTGTGTTTGAAACCTTTTCCACATAGGGGTATGAACATTGAACATTTGCCCGATTTGTGAGGCCACTCTTACTTTGTATATAGGAAAGTCGGTCCCCGCGTATACATGTATAACCCTGTTGGAAAATATTTTGTTTAATGTGGCACTGCACCGATTTTTAAAGCCGATCGATGACCAGAAACCGGAGACTTTTGGGGCTTAAGAAAATGTCAATGGTTGGGAGTGAACATGAAGTATGCTGTCGATCATTTCTACCAAATCTTACTAGCAATTAAATGTTTGCGCATTAATTGACCTATATTATAACAACTGAAAAGCATGCAGTGTGAAAATTAATGGAATCTGGGTATAGAATAATGTCAAACAAATCCTAATACAGCTATATAGTTGGTATTCCATGTAACAAATAACTGGTGTACAATTTGAAATGGATCAATGGCCTGTGATATATTTCAACATTAATATGGAAACAAACATTTGAATATAAATATTTAGATTGGTGAAATTCTTGCGTCGGGAGATAAACAATTGATTTAATTTTGCCCTACACCGACGTGTGTATAGCACTGTATGCTCAGTGCTTTCCGAGTGTCTGTGAAAAAAACTACACAGTCGACTCGGGCGGGATTCGAACCCACGACCTCCTGCTTACTAGTGCAGACGTCTTAACCTCTCGACCACCGAGCTTGCCCGATGACGATTGGCCGGCTAGAATCCTATATAGCAGCAGGTTCTGCGATATATAGATTGGTGAAATTCTTGCGTCGGGTGATAAACAATTGATTAAATTTTGCCCTACACCGACGTGTGTATAGCACTGTATGCTCAGTGCTTATTCTTGCGTCGGAGATAAACAATTGATTTAATTTGCCCTACACCGACGTGTGTATAGCACTGTATGCTCATAATTTCATCAACCTATATATATCGCAGAACCCGCTGCTATATAGATTCTAGCCGGCCAATCGTCAGGCAAATTCGGTGGTCGAGAGGTTAAGACGTCTGCACTAATAAGCAGGAGGTCGTGCGTTCGAATCCCGCCCAAGTCGCTTGTGTAGTTTTTTCACACACACTCGGAAAGCACTGAGCATACAGTGCTATACACACGTCGGTGTAGGGCAAAATTAAATCAATATAAATATTATCAGAAGTCTATTACATATAATAAACCTCTTATATTATCTGGTTCCTCTTAAACGGTTCAATAAAATAAGCTTAAGATCAGTACATACATTTACTCACAATCTTATCGAGTATGGAAGCATTTACAGACATGGTGTTTACCTCATTTAAGCCCTTGGTTCATGCCAAGCAGTTGCAACATCCATTTTGCTGTTCTAATTATGCTGACATTTATTAATTGTTCGTTTCAGAGGCTGTTTTGCGGAACCCCCTGGTGGTAAACGGTTCTGAGGCCGAAGCCCATAAAGTAATCATGCTTTGGCTGCGGAACGCCCCCGACCGCAACGGAGGAAGAAAAAAGCGGTAACAGGACAAGAGTAGGGTAGACTTAGATTAGTAAATAACATACAGGTAGGCCTGTGCAATTATTCAAATATTTGCGAATAGTTGTTGCTAATCATACTCGTATTCGCGGTTTTTGAACTATTCGATTAATTGCGCAGGCGCAAATACCTGTAACTATTCACGAATACTGACCATTCACGAGTAATAATGTATTGCCTTTGCACTGCATTACTTGCAGTCGTGTTCTCTAACTATTCGCAATTGCACTGTTTTGTCTGGGCACCGCTGATAGTGGTACACATGGTAGTATTTCCCGAATAGCACTAGCTAGCAAGCCGACTTAGCTGACTTAGGAAGCCGACTTAGCTGTGCTGGCTGGGCCGCTGGCTGTTTGGCTGTGACTGCATGCAGCCATTGTTCAGTTCATGGGTTGACCAATGTCCAAAACACTTAATAAATGTAATACAGTGTAATACATTTGTATGTAGAATAAATCACTTTTTCACTGCCAGCAACTGGACATGATAGGCATTCTAGAGTGCTGGTTTAAAATAAATGTTAGGTACCTACTGGTTATTTAAAGGGGCAGTATCGTAACGATCAGAGCAGACTTTCGACAGAGCATAGAATCAATGTCCTAGTTAAAGATGAACACAGTGACTGAAAATTACAGGCTCATTTATGAAGCAGCAACAGTAATATGACCTTATCATGTGGGGTATTATGGCAGTCAATGACTTAACCTAAAACTAGCATTCCGATTCCATGCCCTGTTGATCGTGACGATACTTCCCTTTAATGACAAAAGGGAGTTATAAATTATAAGGTAGTTAAAAACAAATGCTAGCAAAATGACTTCTAGGTGATGTGTTATTGTGAATTCACTAAATAAAATGCCTGGGAAAATAGGAACCATTGAATTGTTAATTGATTTTTTTAATTTAAAATTAAAGTGACTAAATTTGCATTTTTGTATAAAACACTACTGGTAGTACTTGGTTGATTGAAAACCGTGAATGGTTTATGGGACTATGTTTATTTAAATGCTGAGTTTTGTGAGGATAAATTATAGAAAGATGAGTGACAATGAATTATGTGATAATACATTTCCTACTGCATACTCCTATTTCCTCCATGATAACATGTGTTGAACCAAATTTAAACGCTATTTAAATTGTTTATGTTGTAACCCCTCTGCGGGCGGGCCGACAAATGCAAATATGATCTCCCTCCGTACTGCGCATATTTATAATTTTGTTTGTAATGTGTCATTATAAGCAGGCATGCAACTTTTCAGCGGATCAGCTGATTTCATCTTTTTTTAAAGTATCCTAGTGCCATTGAAAACTGTAAAACACTGTACAATGTTTTTTTGTGCCTAGCCCTGTCCTCTTTTTTTGGCAATTACAAAGTTGCATGCCTGTATAAATTATCTGCTAGTGGTAATATTTTAACCGTATTGCTACAACGCACTCTTGCAACGGGTCTGTGCCCTGTATCGTAAATTTTTGTAATTCTTTTTTTCCCTTTCCTTTTTGCTTTTTAATCTCTGAAACAGTTGTTCTGCACATGATCTTGCTGTGTGCTGAATGAACATACTTCGCATCGTTTTTTGTAGCATAAAGCTGTGCTAAAAGTAATTAAAAATGAACAATACAAAATCATGTAACATTTTAATTTTAATTAAACAACTGCGATTAATTTACACTAAACGGAAGTGTTCAATTATCATGCTTATTTATTACACATTGATTTGTTTGAAAATGTAAATTTGTTTTCATAAATAATAACCATGAAAAGATTTACTCATTGGTCACTGCCTTGTCGTTTTAATTGCCTTTGCCCACGCGTGCGCAGTAGTGTTTTATGCACGATGAGTAGTCATGAATCATCACTACTCATCAGTAGACATCACCTGCATATGCTACACTACCGCGCACACGTGGGCAAAGGCAAGTACACCGGCAATGCCAAAGGCAGTGAAATCCCACCGACCCACTTATAGCATGAAGTTATTGCCACGCTCCATTTAGTTACCAGGAAAAGTTTGTCCAATAAAATGATAGCGTAATTAGTGGTGAGCATAAGTCAATCACAATGGCCATTAATTCCCACAGTAAAATGCATAGGCCCTAATTAGTTCAGTAAGTTATATTTAATGTTGTATTGAGTTACATTTTGTATTTTATAATATTTACTGAAGAACTTTCATTGAGGATTAAATCATCACTAAGGATGTTTTCTAAAACCATGTGTAATTTTGCTGTTTTAGTAGTGTTTTTCCCACCATTGGCCCTGTACTGGGCCCGTACTGGTTCTGTTCTGTTTTAGTAAGGGTAATCCCCATTGGCACTGTACTAGGCCATAACATGTACTCAAGAGTTAATCTACTGGGCCAGTACTGGTTCTGAACTGTTGTATACGGGTATTCCCCATTGGCCCTGTACTGGGCCAGTACTGGTCAGGGAAAGTTTCTGTACTGGGCCAGTAGTGGTTCTGGTACTGTTTTAGTAAGGGTATTCCCCATTGGCCCTGTACTGGGCCAGTACTGGTACGGTAGTGTTTATCTACTGGGCCAGTACTGGTTCTGTACTGTTTTAGTAAGGGTATTCCCCATTGGCCCTGTACTGGGCCAGTACTGGTACGGTAGTGTTTATCTACTGGGCCAGTACTGGTTCTGTAATGTTTTAGTAAGGGTATTCCCCATTGGCCCTGTACTGGGCCAGTACTGGTACGGTAGTGTTTATCTACTGGGCCAGTACTGGTTCTGTACTGTTTTATAAGGGTATTCCCCATTGGCCCTGTACTGCCCTTACGAAAATGTCCTGTGGTATTCCTATGGTACTTCTGTGGTACATGTAGATACCACAGAAATTACCACAGGAAAAGCAAATATCATCAGAGTACCACACACATTTATGTGGTAATGCCAACGCTGGGTATCCCAGTCCTGTGGTATTCTTGTGGTACATGTAGATACCACAGAAATTACCACAGGAAAAGCATTATCACCGGAGTACCACACAAATTTATGTGGTAATGCCAATGCTGGATATCCCGGTCCTGTGGTACTTCAGTGGTACATGTAGATACCACAGAAATTACCACAGGAAAAGCATTATCACCGGAGTACCACACAAATTTATGTGGTAATGCCAACGCTGGATATCCCGGTCCTGTGGTATTTCTGTGGTACTTCAGTGGTACATGTAGATACCACAGAAATTACCACAGGAAAAGCAAATATCATCAGAGTACCACACATATTTATGTGGTAATGGCAACGCTGGATATTCCGGTCCTGTGGTACTTCAGTGGTACATGTAGATACCACAGAAATTACCACAGGAAAAGCAAATATCATCAGAGTACCACACACATTTATGTGGTAATGCCAACGCTGGTATCTCAGTCCTGTGGTATTCTTGTGGTACATGTACATATAGATACCACAGAAATTACCACAGGAAAAGCAAATATCATCAGAGTACCACACACATTTATGTGGTAATGCCAACGCTGGGTATCCCAGTCCTGTGGTATTCTTGTGGTACATGTACATATAGATACCACAGAAATTACCACAGGAAAAGCAAATATCATCAGAGTACCACACACATTTATGTGGTAATGCCAACGCTGGATATCCCAGTCCTGTGGTATTCTTGTGGTACATGTACATGTAGATACCACAGAAATTACCACAGGAAAAGCAAATATCATCAGAGTACCACACACATTTATGTGGTAATGCCAATGCTGGGTATCCCAGTCCTGTGGTATTCTTGTGGTACATGTACATATAGATACCACAGAAATTACCACAGGAAAAGCAAATATCATCAGAGTACCACACACATTTATGTGGTAATGCCAACGCTGGGTATCCCAGTCCTGTGGTATTCTTGTGGTTGGGTATTTGCATGGGGGTATAGATTTCATAAGAAAGTTATTATTATTCACTTTAGATTTAGTAGGATTTCCTGGCTATTTTAAAAGATTTTTCATTCAAATTTACCAGCTATCATGCATGCATTCAATTTCATCCACAAAAAATTTCACACAAAACCAATTTTTTTTAACAAAACCAATTCATTTGCCATTCAATTTTAAATTTTTGTCACCCTCATTTAGTCACCAGGTCAAGAACACAAAGCTGTTGCTGAATGGCAGCATTCAAATTCGTCTTACATAAATTAGAAGAATTTGATTTCACAATTAGCGTAGACTAGACAAAATTGAATACTCCGGGACAAAAAACAGTGTTTGAATTTACTTGATGAAATTAACAGCCAATTTATTTGTTGAAGCTAACTGTTGATATTGTCTGACAAAAGATGAAATAAACATTTGAAGTGCACTAAACCAATGTTGATGGACAAATTCGAATTTGTTCTGTGATTTCTGTCATCAGTAAGAATTCATTTAAAGGAAAAAAATAAATGTATACAGGTTTACCACAGGAGCGTACCGCAGGTACTCAGACACCACAGGAACATTACCGCAGGTACCTAATGGGTTATTGCATGTACCCATTCATTTCAACAGGCCAGTGTACTAGAATCGTATTTTGTAAGAATTGTAACTGGACCTAATTGTAAGTGCAAAATAATTTTCATAGGCAACAAAATATTGCATATTTTATTCTTTGTAACTTTATTTATGTTTTTCACTATGCATGATATTGTTTTACCTCTTTTGGGTACTCAGAATTTTTCTTGAAATGTTTGACTTTTTAAGAGATATTGTTAGTACTTATTACAAAAAACTTGCCCTCCATTGACTTTGTACACATCATCTATGCAAGGGAACTTGTTTTTTTTAATGCGTGGCCATGTGACGCAGAGTACCAATGATTTGCACCAAGCCTGTACAGCAGTACAGGATAAGAGAAGGCTTGTATGATGCATGTTACCAGCTAAATAACTGTTTATTCAGTGCACATGTTTGAAATGTTATATTGGCTTGTATTTGTAACAGTTTTGTCAATTTAAGTATTGAAATATAGCCCACTAGTGATTATAGTTACTGTAGATTAATAGAATAGAATCAGATGGAGTTATGCCATGAATTTGCTCTGTAGTCTGACATAACTGCACTAAATTAAGTGACTATAGTTACGTTACCTGATGATGGTACTATAGTATAGTATTGTATGTAGTGTACAATACACACAGTTTACATTCATGATGGAAGGCCGCATAACGTTAGAACCGTGATGGACAAGACATGAACAGGAAGAAAGGTAAGAATTCCATATATACTCAAGCCTGAGAACCTGATGTGCACATTTTGTCGCAGTTTTCACGAATTGATGCGACTGCTCAAAAATTAAATTGATTTTAAAATTAATTTTACTTTTTTTAATTATCAAAGTTTAGAAGGTACTTACTGATACCTTTCTTTCTGCCAAATTTCAAGTCTTGAAACACCTACATTACGTTGGTTAAGAACTGTGTCTCCTACATTGTTGGATATGTTTGATATGAGAATATGGCAATAGTAACATAACAAAATATCTATCTTTGTTTACTTTAGAGTGCTTCATGGATCGTCTCATCCAGATGAGAGCTAATGAGGAAGTGAAAACTCCGTTGAGGCTGTGAAGTTTAAGAAGTACATGTATATTTCACAAAAAATACAGGACATTAATAGACTAACTTGATAAGGAAACAGATAAATTAGTAAAATTGAGTTTCTCATTGGTGATTCGGATGAAACTTTCTCTAAAAATGAAAATTTTTGATTGACCAGTCTATTAATAATGTCCGCTATTTTCTCTCTACAGACCAAAAACCTATTTCTTGTATTGTCTATCATACTACAATAGAGGTAATTTTGAAGGGATAAAAATGTTAATTATAAACATGTGGAAAAGGCAAACACCTACTGTACATGTAAATGTGCTACTGTGCCAGTGACATCGCTGATTATATTTGGTAGAAATTTTATCTAGATCCATTTAGGTGCTTGCCTTTCCCACATGTTTATAATTAATAACTTTACACTGTTAATTATAAGAAGATTCTAGGAGCTTGGTGTGTTTGTGATTTACAAAATTTCAATCACTTCAAATGCTATTGTGTGATAGAAAATACAAAAAATAGGTTCTTTGGTGACTTTAATTAGTAAGTAAGACTAATTGCGGTGACACCATGTGGAATCTCATTTGAGTAGTAATTAGTTCTGAAAAGAACTGGAGGTACAACTCGATGTTTCGATCAGTATGCTCTGATCGTCCTCAGGAGAATGCCGGACTCTGGAAAATGTTGCTGCTTAAGTAGACTGCTGGAGGATCATCCCATGAATTAATTACTTTAATTAGTGCTTGCCATTTCCACATGTTTGTGATTAATGACTTTAAATTGCCAGTGCCCAGTGACTTCGCTGATTATATTTGGCAGAAATGTTATCTATCCATTTAGGTGCTTGCTTTTTCAACATTTATGATTAAAAACTTTACATTGTTACTAAGATGATGAAAGTGTCTGAAAGACAATTTTTGCTTCCTTTATAAAAGCCTGGTGCTTTTGTGATTAACAACATTTCAATTAAATAGGTTCTTTGGTGACTTTAATTAGTGCTTACCTATTCTACAATTTATGATTAATGACTTTACATTTTTACTTAAGATGGTTAAGGTGTCTGAAAGACAATTTTTGCTTCCTTTAAAGAAGCTTGGTGAGTTTGTGATTAACAACATTTCAATCCTTTTAAAACCTATTGTCTGATAGAAAATACAATAAATATGTTATTTGGTGACTTTATTTAGTTTTTGCAAAGGTCATATCATTAATTAACTTGAATTTAATTTATTAAGTTGAAAAGAAATGTTATAACAAAACCGCAATATAAACTGCAATATTCACAGTATTATGGAATTTAGATCCATCCAGTTATTGCCATTGCTCAACTTCCTAATGAGATGGTTTTCACCAACAAAGCTTTTAATTTACATGCATATGGATTGAAGTCCAGTTGTTGAATGATGCCATTGTAAAACATTTTTAAATGGTTAAAACTCTTCAGTGACTATTAAAACATATATTAAAGAGATGCTACATCTTTGGTACATGTGTTTGGTTAATGCATCCATAATTTATAAGAGTAGAGATGTGTGTATAATAACAAATAACTTGTGAGAATTTCAGCTAGTTTTGTTGGGCCGTTTACGAGAAAAAAATAGTGTAAATTGCATTCAGCCTTTTTGTACACATTAGAATGGTTAAAAATTATCACACGCATGATAATTTTGAAATCACAGTTCTTTGCCTATTTTCTAAAAAAAAAAGCACAATACTTCAGACGGTATCTTCACAGGATATTTTGTTATTTATACTTTTTTTTAAATATTTATTACATGTGTTGTATTCTGAATTTTCTCCTGGGCATCACAGAAACATTACCACAAGTTACATGCCTGTGGTAACGAGCCTGTGGTAACGTGCCTATGGTACCTGTGGTAATGTTCCTGTGGTAACGTGTCTGTGGTACCACAGGAATGTTACCACAGGAACATTACCACAGGTACCATAGGCATGTTACCACAGGCTCGTTACCACAGGAACATTACCACAGGTACCATAGGCATGTTACCACAGGCTCGTTACCACAGGAACATTACCACAGGAACATACCACAGGAACATTACCACAGGCATGTAACTTGTGGTAATGTTCCTGTGGTACCTGTGGTAATGTTCCTGTGGTAATGTTCCTGTGGTAATGTTCCTGTGGTAATTTTTCTGTGGTAATGTTCCTGTGGTAATGTTCCTGTGGTAATGTTCCTGTGGTACCTGTGGTAATGTTCCTGTGGTAATTTTTCTGTGGTAATGTTCCTGTGGTAATTTTCCTGTGGTAATGTTCCTGTGGTAATTTTTATGTGGTAATGTTCCTGTGGTAACGTTCCTGTGGTAATGTTCCTGTGGTACCTGCAGTAATGTTCCTGTGGTAACGTGCCTGTGGTAATGTCCCAAAAAACCACAGGACAATTCCTGTGGTAATGTCCTGTGGTATTTTTTGTGGTAATACCACAGGACATTTTTGTAAGGGTGGGCCAGTACTGGTACGGTAATGTTTCTGTACTGGGCCAGTACTGGTACGGTAATGTTTCTGTACTGGGCCAGTACTGGTTCTGTACTGTTTTAGTAAGGGTATTCCCCATTGGCCCTGTACTGGGCCAGTACTGGCCACGGTGTAGTGTTTATCTACTGGGCCAGTACTGGTTCTGTACTGTTTCAGTAAGGGTATTCCCCATTGGCCCTGTACTGGGCCAGTACTGGTACGGTAGTGTTTATATACTGGCCCAGTACTGGTTTCGTACTGCTTTGGTTAGGGCATTTTGTGTCGGCACAATACTGGGCCAGTACTGGGCCAATAATGCCCAATTAACGGAATCTGCATTGGCCCAGTACTGGGCCATTACCGGTTTCGTACTGTTTTGGTTAGGGCATTTTGTGTCGGCACGTTACTGGGCCAGTTCTGGTTTTGTACCGGATGAGTAAGGGCTACATGAACTGGGCCAGTTCCAAGCCTCTGTGCAAGCCAGAACTGGGCCAGTTCCATTCGCGGCACTGGCCCAGTGCCAATTTACCGGCGCTGGGCGAGTAATGGCATCACAATTGCCCCTGTACTGGGCCAGTACTGGGCCAGTAATGGCCAAGTAATGGAATCTGTATTGGCCCAGTACTGGGCCATTACCGGTTTCGTACTGTTTTGGTTAGGGCATTTTGTGTCGGCACGGTACTGGGCCAGTTCTGGTTTGGTACCGGATGAGTAAGGGTTGTCAGAGGTATACTGATATCCACTCCATCTGGGAGGATTTAGAGGAGTGAACAGACAGCTCATTCCCATGCCGGGTGGTAGTACCATATAGCCTCCAGATCCTGTCTGGGTTAACAACAGTGAACACTGCACACCACCTAAGCAGCTTTGTCAATCAGTATATGTCAAAAGGTTAGTGGAGTAACCTGGCGAACAAGCCGATTGACAGTCCAACTAACATCAGTGAGACTAAGGGTGAGGTAACCCTGACAGAAACCTCTACTGACAACACGCCCTGCCAGCGTGTCAGTATAAGGCAACAACCCCTCATAAAATATGACAGAAGTTAAAAGAGAGGCCGTACCGCCCTTGGCCAAAACGGGCAACAAAGCTTGACCAGAAAACGCTCGGAAGGAAATCCTTCAAGTATGAAGACTTGCAGCTAAAAGCCGAATGGAGGATGTAAGACGGAAAGAGTCATAAAACTGGACAAACTCTAAATATATGTACATATAATGTAAGGACATTAAGGACAGAAGAAAGTTTGGAAAGTCTAATGGAAAATCTCAATGGTTTCAAATGGGATGTAATTGGATTGGCAGAGACCAAGAGGGAAGGAGAAGGAGTCATAGAACTTAAAGGAGGAGATTGGCTATACAATAAGGGCAAAACAGAAACAGACAAACAAGCAAAGGGAATAGGATTTCTCATCCACTCAAAATTCAAAAACTTTGTAAAGGAAGTTAAGAGTTACTCAAACAGAGTTGTTGCTATGATCATCCAATTATCAGGCAAAAGACCACATGTGCATTATACAGGTATATGCACCTACCAGCGATTACGATGATGAAGTAATAGGAGGCTTTTATGAAGATATCAACAAGGCCTTTTTGGAAAATAGAGGAAAATACACAATAATAATGGGGGACTTCAATGCAAAAGATAGGAAGACGTGAAGCAGGAGAAGAGTTTTATATGGGAAAATTTGGAACTGGGGAAAGAAACAAAAGAGGAGAAAGACTTCTGAGTTTGCTGCAGAACAAAAGCTAAAAGTGACAAACACATATTTCAAGAAGGCCAAAAACCGATATTGGACATGGGAGAGTCCAAATGGAACCACAAGAAATCATATAGATTATATACTTTGCAGCCAGAGTGGAATAGTAAAAAACTGTGAAGTTATAACCAATGTTGATATTGCAAGTGACCATCGAATGGTACGAGCAAACATCTGTATCAGCAAGAAACTTGCCAGACTCAAATTTATAAGCAAGAAACGGAAGAGTGGAACTAACATCCTGAAACTGAAAGAAAAGAAAGAAGAATTCCAACTGAAATTGAAAAACCGATTTGCAGGGTTAGAGATGGAAGAATTGGATATTGATAACAGGTACGACCAACTGACTACAGTATTGCTGGAAGAAGCCACAAATCTAGCACCATCAAAAGAAGAAAAAGGAACAAAAAATCAAGAGAGGACAGTGAGATAGAGGATCTAGATAGAAGGAGAAAGGCACTAAGAAAACTGATGACAAAAACAACAGCCGAGAAGGTAGAATATACAGAAACAGTAAAAACCGTTAAAAAAAACGCAGACAAAGGAATAGACGAAGGAAATTCCAACAGATCCAAACAATGCTAGAAAAGGGAAAGGACCAAAACAGATCACCAAAATGGAGTGCAAGAAACCAGAATTAGCCAACTAAAACAAGCAGATGGGACACTAACAGCCGATAGAGCAGAAATACTTAACATTTGCTCAGACTTCTACCAGGATTTGTACAACTCAACACAAGATGGTGATGATGCTAATGAAGAGTACTCGATGGAGGAAGGAGAACTACCACCAATAATACCAAGTGAAGTTCAGGAGGCTGTTGACCAAATGAAGGAAAACAAAGCACCAGGGATAGATGACATTACTAGTGACATTATAAAGTTAGGAGGGATGAGATAAAAACACAATTAGTAACATTATTCAACCAGATACTAGAGGTTAAGAAGATACCATCAAAATGGAAAGAGGCAAAATTATACTCTTGCATAAAAAAAGGAGACAAGGCAGATATAAAGAACTACCGCCCAATCAGTCTTCTTTCTCATATGTACATGTTATTCACCAAGGTAATCCAGAACAGAATAAAGGCAACTCTAGATGAAAAATCAACCCAGAGAACAAGCAGGATTTAGAGCAGGGTATTCCACAATGGACCACTTACAGGCTATAAATCAACTGATAGAAAAGTCAAAATGAATACCAGCTAGACCTCTGTCTGGGTTTGTGTTGATTACCAGAAGGCATTTGATTCCATCGAACACAAAGACATGTTCAACGCCTTGAGAAAAGTGGGAATACATGAAGGCTATATCAGCATCTTCCAGGACATATATACAAATGCTACCGCCACGATCCACATCGATAAAGATGTCTCAAAAGAAGTGAAAATAAAGAGAGGGGTACGACAAGGAGATACAATATCCCCAAAGCTTTTCACAGCGGCATTGGAGGAGGTGTTTAAAAAATCACATCTGGAAGAAAAGGGAAAAGGGAATGGATATTGATGGAGAAAAACTCACAGACCTAAGATTTGCCGACGATGTAGCTTTGGTTACAACATCAGTAGAAGATATGGAGGAACAGCTAACCAAACTAAGCAGAGAAAGCAAACAAGTGGGTCTAACAATGCACAAGGATAAAACTAAATACATGACAAACTTTGACACAAACATAGATATTGTCATTGAAAACCATAAACTAGAGAAGGTGGAAAATTACAAATACCTGGGCCAAACTCTAAGAATGAAAGACACATCGAGAGAAGAAATTATGTCGAGAATCAAAAGCAGGTTGGAGAAGTTTTGGCATGTACAAAGACATATTGACCGACAACAACATAGCAATGTCACTTCGAAGAAGAGTGTACAACCAATGCATCCTAACAACCATGACTTATGGAGCAGAAACATGGACTACAACAAATGAGCTGAACAACAAATTGATAACAACACAGAGAGCCATGGAGAGAAAAATGGTACATTTAACAATACGGGATAAAGTTAACCATAACAAAATACGAGAGAAAACAAAAGTCAAGGACATCATTGAAAAGATAAAGGAGACCAAATGGAGATGGGCAGGCCATGTGTTAAGGGTCCAGGACAACAGGTGGACTAGGCGATTGACAGAATGGCAGCCTAGAACAGGCAAGAGAAAGAGAGGACGGCAAAAGAAAAGATGGAGAGATGACATAACAGCACACATGGGCACGGCAACATGGACAAGAGTGGCTATAGAGAGAGAGACAAATGGAAGTTTTATGAGGAGGGCTTTGTCCAACAAATGGATGAACTATAGCCTTGATGATGATGATGATGAGTAAGGGCTACATGAACTGGGCCAGTTCCAAGCCTCTGTGCAAGCCAGAACTGGGCCAGTTCCGTTTGCCGGCACCGGCCCATTGCTGCAGTACTGTAAAATCGGTACTGGGCCAGTTATGGCCCAGTTCCGTATTGTTTGCTGGGTATAGGCCCTTCTACTGGATAAATCAGGGTTTGTACCAGCATCAAACCTAAGTTGAAAATTACTACATGTATAAAACAATCCTTAGAAAAGTTAATCAATGTACATTCAAAATAATAACATACAAAAACTCTTCTCATTATCAAGTTATTCCCCAAAAAGGAGCATTGATACAATAAGTAGAAACCTGTTACAGATTAATGCTCACACATGAGGCAAAAGTTTGGTCACGGTACTGATAAAAGTGCGTCCAAACTAAACGTGGAAAAAGGCAAAAGTAAAAACACTAGTCATAGTAAAATAACTAGTTTCCAACGTTTTAGAACTTTCTACAGTAACCTTTAAAAAAAATGGGATTAAGGCTTCACTTAGTATAAAACAAACTTTCTTTGGAAACCTACCAATCTATGCTATTACCGTTAAAAACGTAAGATAAACATAAAAGTTAAATAACGATAGGTCTATAGATCCACCAACTTTTATCGATGACTGTGATTGTTAAAATTAAGGATATTATATTTTTGATTTTCATAATTCTGGTTATTCACGAGAACCGAAGCTTGCCAGTAGCGGATGTCCACGGCCATTTATACGCCGGGCATCCGACGCTGGCATCCGGCCGGCCACCTCTTTAACATGATGGAGAGTATATCCTTATCAAGGTACCGTTTGATTTTCCTTATGTTACGTAATTGAAAATTGGTCGATTGGCTCAGGTTGATAATAATAATAATGAACCATTCTTGTATAGCGCATATCTAGCTTGCTCATCATTGTCATATGTGAATCAAATTTAATTCCTAAATTGCGGACAGAATCAGAATAATAACGATTTAAAAAAAAATGTAACCCTAAAAAATGGACCGCTTGAATAAATACTAATCACTTTAGGGATTGCAGTGAGACCAAAGATCTAAATGATGAATCGCAGATTTTCCAACTGGGGCAAAGAAACTAAATTTATACCGTAACAACAAAATGAACTTTAATCAACCTTTGACTACACTGATGTCAAAACACCCAGAAAAACCAACTTATGCCATAGCGAATGTTAATCAAAGATAAAACTCAACACTAAAAAAAGGGAAAAACCAATACAGCACTAAAAGCGAATTACTCTATAATAAGCGCAATCAGAACAGATACATGAATATAGCCTGTAAATACAAAGAAAAATGCAAAAGGAAAATGTTTAAGGATACAAGTTACAACGAAATGTGAAGAAAATATGCATTTAGAATTGTACTATACATGTACAATACATTTATCTTGTACATAACTATGGTGGGAACCCTTAAGAGAAAATCATCCCTCCAAGACACCTCACAAATCTAAATAACAAAGGAACTGCCCAAGGTGGCAGGGGATTAAGTCATAAAAACCTGCCATAAACTTGAAGAAGCCACACAACCCTATGGCACTCATTAGGTATGCAAATCTCTAATATAGAGAAAAGATGCTGTAATAAACATCTTGAGAAAAGAGATGCACTGCAAGGCATGGTCAATAGGCCCTTCTACTGGATAAATCAGGGTTTGTACCAGCATCAAACCTAAGTTGAAAATTACTACATGTATAAAACAATCCTTAGAAAAGTTAATCAATGTACATTCAAAATAATAACATACAAAAACTCTTCTCATTATCAAGTTATTCTCAAAAGGAGCATTGATACAATAAGTAGAAACCTGTTTAAAAAAG
>CM055816.1:799038-843327 GCA_029582265.1 Zoroaster sp. YZ-2022
AACGCTGCATTTAGTGCAGCGATTACATACAAAATTTTAATTTAAAATTTTTTACCGATAAATAACGTTATCGGGGTTATAATGGTCTCTATCTCTCAGATAAACTTGTATTAATCATTCAAATATTCAAATCGAAGACGTAAAATGTTTTTATTCCAATTATCCGACCAACATTGTTTAAATTACATGTTAATCTGGGGTTATGAATACAGCAAACCTTTGAGATCATTGGGACCGGGCAAGATAAGTTTCATTGAGTCCACTCATCGCTCCTTATTCTCATTCACCTCCTCCACCTCCACCGCCTTTGAATTAACTAATCCCATGTTTGGATTCAATCTGTATGTGGTAATGGTAGACAAAAGTGAACTTACGATAAAGCCAATGGACGGTAACATATAACAGCAGACCTTCAATCCGTCTGGATACACGTCAGGTTGAGGATAGATGGTGTAGACACCACTCACTTTGTTACCAGCATCATGGTAGGACTGACAGTCTTCATGTTTGTAATCTAATGACAGATAATAATAAGATGTAACTAGTAAGTGCATTATTGATGAATGGAATAGGCCCCGATGGTGAAGAGAATTAAACATGTTAAAACATTGTAATTACTGCACCATGATTGGTCCTGATACAGCAAATTCTGTGATTTATTTCCACAATCCACAAGACTAAGTGGTTAAACATGTATCCACCGTTTTCCTTATTTAATCAGCAATTTTCATATTTTCTTGAAATTTGGGAAAATTTAATTTATTTGAGAAATAAAAAGAAGTACTTTAAATGGTAGGGAAATATACTGTTTTAACAGTGTAAACAAAAAAGTCTCCATTGAGAATATATTTTCCGTTGTCCATTTTTTCAAATTAAATTAAAATTTTAGCGCCCGGCCCTCCCATTCCTTCTATTAACAAATATGGACGTACATGGGAGATTTACACACCCGTGTTACGTGGCACCTGTGTCATGTTTTTATCCCTTTCGATCCCACGGGCCTAAAAGACCCTTTTGTGGATACGCCCTTCCCGGGCTCTAAAGGTGGGGGAATCGGCATGCCTGACGACCATGGCGACTTAAATCACCACATGAAAATGTTTGAGTGGTTTTGGGGTTGGCGCCTCATTGACAGGAATGAAGGATAAAAGTTTAGAAAGAGTGCATCACTTTAGGTTCCGGGAAAGAGGTCCACTGCTTCCACAACGGTCAGTTTAATTAGTTAAATCATGATGGAAGAATATTATGATTTTTGAGATTTGGCAGACAGTGGTCAGAATCAGATGACGAAGAACGGATGACGACAGCAATTAGAAGTATAATTCCAGGGGAATTCGTTGAACTTGAAGGGGAGGCAAAATCACAGAAAATGAATAACTAATATTAATAACAGTTAACGTTACCTTCCTGGCCCAATGCAAATTAACGTAATTCACTTATTTTCCCTAGGCTATAGCGTAAAAGGTTACAACTGTTGGAGTTGAGTAATGTAAATTAGAAATGGACCCCTTTTAATAGGATTGACCAAATCCCACCCCTGGACTGGGAAAAGTGTCAAGTGAAAATGTACAATTATTAGTAGTTTGTTGAATATTTGTATTCATTAAACAGCAAGTTGATGTATAGATATAGCATAGAAATTTTAACATTTACCCATAGCTGGTCGTGCTGTTTAGCGTTAACAGGCTGAAATGCACTTTTTAGTCTCAAGCTTCCAAAAGAATAGCCTGCCCTTGTATTGAAAGGCCCTCATAAGTCGTATTATGTTAAGGTTGGGGAATTATTCAACCCCACATTAAAACGAAAATTTATCGACAACGAGTTTTGGAGAGGGGAGGGAAATTTCCTATATTTGTTTTCAGAAATATTCATTTTGCGCATGCCCCCCGTGGTCTGTGCACATGCGATTGAGATATTTATTTAAAAGGACCGAGATTAACCTCCTTTGTTTTTCTGTTGCAGCCTACCTCCCAAAGGGTGACAGCCGCCCGAGATCAAGGACGACAGGAAAGTTAGATTTTGATCCGGTTGGGAAGACGAGACCATTACGAGTGTGGACGTGCAGTTCAAGGGAAAATTTTGGGCCCCCACTGGGGGACTTTGCCACACCGTCGGCAGTGGAGATCTTCAAGCTGTATTTTGTCAACTCGTGTGGATATGCTCGTCGATGAGATAATCGCTGCGGCAAACAACAGACTCAAATCCTGGTCAAAATTCTCCTGCACCCAACCAAATTCCAGAAATGATGGCATTTGTGGACTTCTCAGCATGGGCATAAACAAATCCTCTCAATACAAGATGTACTGTCAAACCGAGTTCTTCGATCCCATTCTACCTGTCGATCGTGTCCCGAAATGGGTTCAGTTAAACTTGGTTCCTCCACATCCAAATAACCAAATTCTTCGTAGAGCCTTACAAACGGGACAAACTTTCCAAAGTTGGCACTTGATAGAAGTCCTCGTCCTGAAGCTCAACCTGTATAACCTGCGCAGAATCTGTCTCCAGACGGGGAGTATGTTGAAATTAGGACGCTAGTTTTGTTCTACATGCCAACAAACCTATCAAACGGGGTAAAAGCCTTCTCCTGAACGAGTCCAAAACAGGATACAGTGTTGGAACTGTAAAAGGACGACGAACAAATGGTGATGCAGACTAGATTTAAAGTCATCAGACTGCCATCCACCAAACCAACAGTTGCGGGAAAGTCATTGATCTGGTCCATGGACTTGAGAATAAGGGACGAAATATTGAATACTATCTAGCCCAGCTCTTAGAAAATGCAACTAGGTTTGATGGGCTGTCGTACACTCACGGGAATACCCTGCGCAAACCCAAAACCATAAATGAAGAAAGGAGATGACCCATTTTTGGTGAAAGGTGAGCAATTGTATCTTTCAAGAAAAATTTTAAACTTTTAACTAATGAGAACACTGATTTGTCCAAAAGAATTCGGTAATAAAGACGGGATTTTGGATGTTATGAAGCCATTGTATTGAAGATTACAACAAAACATGGTGGAATTGATCTTGCCAACCAATGTTTTCAGACACAATAAAAAGGTTTTTTTTAATGGTGGAAAAGAGTTTTTTTCCATAGTAATATCTGTATTGTAAATAGAGGAATTTTCACCAGCATAGCAGGGAACAAAATGTCAGTAACGATTTTCGAGGGATTGTACAGGCTTGCTTTTTAAACGTAACGCAACAAGTCAGTTGAGATACCATTTTCCCTATTGAGTTGACAGGGCAACAGCACTATCCTGGCAAAACCCCAATGGAAAGAAACGCGACTGCATTGTTTGCAGTAACCGAAAATTAGCAGGGAAACAAACAAAGATGATCTGTAAACAATGTACACAACCTATGTATATTTCCCTGCTTAGAAATCCCACATCACTTGTTTTAAATCTATACTATTTGTTTCAACCTTCCCCGTTCAATTTTGGGGAAAATGGTCGGACGCCGTAGATTACAGTCCAAACCAACATTGAATTGGGGTGGGGGGGGTGTTAAGATTGTGATGTATTTACACTGAATAAAAGTAAATGGTTCTTTTCCCAAGTAGAAAACCAAAAAAACCCCCCAAAAAATTCATCTGCTATTGTTTTCACATGGACAAACAATCTTATACCTGTACCGTATTTGCCTGAAATATCACCCATTTGTATTATTTTTTACTTTAGTGTAAATACTGATCCAAATATTTAATTGTTTTGCTTTCACTTAAAAATCTGCAGATTAGTCCAAACCAACATTAAATTTGGGGGGTGGGGGGTGGGGAGATGGATTGTGATGTATTTACACTGAATACAAGTAAATGGTTCATTTCCGCAGAAAACCAAAAAAAACCCCCAAAATCTCATTCAAGTTATTGTTTTTCACAGGGAAAACAAATTTTATACCTTGTATTTCCTTGAAATATCACCCATTTGTATTACTTTACTTTAGGTAAATACTGATCCAAATATTTAATTGTTTTGCTTTTACACTTAAAAATCTGCAGATTACAGTCCAAACCAACATTGAATTTGGGGGGTGGGGGTGACAGGGATGTGATGTATTTACACTGAATACAAGTAAATGGTTCTTTTCCCAATAGAAACCCAAAAAACCCCCCAAAATCTTCTTGTTATTGTTTTTCAATGGAAAAAAATCATACCAAATGTATTTGACAGAAATATACCATTTTGTATTACTTTTCTTAGTGTAAATACTGATCAAATTATTTCGCTTTGCACAATGTTTTCTCCCTTTTATACTATTTTTAATACAAATGAGAAAGTTAAAAGTGTCTATTCCTGTGTGAGGGCGCACTTCAATGAAATTGTAAAACCACTGGTGCTGAAGTGACTTTGGCCCTAATTACTTTTAAAGAAGGGTACTCGGGACAACCTTAATAAGCTTAATTGAAGTTTCACGAAGTTTTAATGTCAACAGTCTTTCTTTTTGTTCAAATACCTTAACGTGTTTATATCGCAAAAACCCGCAGTTGTCCGTTGGTTTTTTCCGACTAATGGGGGGGCGCTGGTTTCCCCGGACCGGGCGTGATCGGTGCTGCAAGAAGACTTGTTTATTAATAAGTCGTTCAGTGCTATTTTTATTACCTAGTGGCAAAATAAGGGCCCAAAGTGGTTAAAGACGCTTAAACGATAAAAACCCTTTGTCTCTCAGGAATTTTGTGAAGTGATTGTATATATGGCACACATGTGACCCACGCACTCATGGTTAGACTGGACCACCTTGGGCAACAGACCAGCTGCCAGGTAAGGTTTCCCGCGGGTTTACGTCAGGCCTGGTGGGCAAAATTTAAAACAATTTTGTTTTAATTATTAAAATAAAAACCAAGACACAAAACAAATTTTAAATTGTTTCAATTCATACAAAATAAAAAAACAATAAAAATAAATTAAGACAAAAACTAATTTTGTGTTCTATACACATTATAAGTCCACCTTTAAATTTTGGTGGGTCCCATCAAATTGATCGATTATAAAAAACCCAAACCCTTCTGACAATTATTTTGAAAAATTTAGATTGTTTGTTTTCTTCAAAGGGGAAATGAAAAAAAGTGTCCGTTGATATAAAATTGCGGAAAATAACGACAGAAAATGTGAAAATGTATAATAACCCAGAGGCTGATGGTAGTGTGATCATTCAGAAGGTCGTAGATTGAATCTAAAAGTCAGCTTTAGATCAGTGGTGCCCTATAAATGTATCAGTAAACATTCCCACATGGATTTGGTCTGTAAATGAGCATTTTGGTTCAGACCAACTGGTAAATTGATTGGACAAAGTGTGTGATGCCAAGCCCATTATGTTATAAGGTCGTATGCTTTGCTTTATGTCCTTATTCAGGAAGGTCTTGTCCGGTAAGTTTACCAACGTAAGATCTCTGGTAAAATAATAAGCTCTTAACATTGTCCTGACATAATGTGGTAACTATTAGGACAGTAGTATGGTAGATGCCGTAAAGGGGAGCGCACCTACTAAAAAATGACTTTTTAACAAATACTCTGGGTAGTAGTAGGGGAGATGTAACAAAAGTTAGTATAAAGAGTCTTAAAAAACAGTATAAAAATGACTTTTTAAAACAAATTCTCTGGGTAGTAGTAGGGGATATTAACAAGTTTTTAGTCAATTTTTTTAAAAAGCAAACTTAAAACTTCACGTTTTTTAAGTTTTGTTTTCCCTTTTTAATTATCTAAGTATATATTGATTAGAGAGAATGACAGAATCAAGAACAAAATATTTATCGAAATGGACATTGGAAGAATTGAAAGATTTTATGCAAGAACGTACATCAAACAATTTTGGACTTTCGAGAGAACAAAGACTCTAACTTTTTTACCCCCAAACAGCAAGGGTAAATTCAATAAACGTAGATTATTACGAAGCTGTGAAAAAAATATTTAAAATGGCAAAAAACAAAAACCATTGTATAAATTAAATTTAACCGAATTGAGAGAGCGTATATAATGTTGAGGTAATATAAATTTACCTCGACTCGGCCTCGGGTAAAGAGAGCAGTTGATAAAAACGACTACATCGATGCTATTAAAAGATTTCACACGGAAGAGAAGAAGAGTTGAGATTTAAACCTCCGATTGACGGTGGAGGATATTTACGCGAACGAAGAATGGTCGTTCCGCCAAATCACAGCAAAGAAAAAAAAGATTTAAACGTATTTTTGGGAAGCGAGTAAAGCCAAAGAATTATTAACAAGTTGGGTGAAGACTTACAAGAATTTAACGCGTGCAAGTTTATGATATATATACCGCATTAAATTACTTTAAAGAAAAACTAGACGGCTCGATCGATGAAGCTACACCAAATTTTCATAATAATAAACAAATCGTTTTATTAAATTTAGACAATATCGAAAAATGTACTTAATAGCGTTTTTTCACAAATTCTAGAGGCTTTAGAAATATATACTCAAGAGGGTAGTGGATGGAGGGTTAACCGTATCGTTGATATGGAACCTTTAAGAGGCGGTAGTTATATCGCGAGCTATGTAACCTATATAAGAAATAAAAATGCGTGCATCAACGTAAAAAGCAACGACGATAATTGTTTGCGGTGGGCGCTGCGTAGCGCTCTTTTTCCAGCACCTTTGAAAGACCCTCAAAGAACGAGTAAATATTCGACGGATGATGGTTTAAATTTTAATAATATCGACGCCCACATAATCGATTATTAATCAGATTAAGTTAGTAGAAAAACAAAACAATATAGCGATAAACGTTTTTGGATTTGTGAATCAAAATCGATAATAGTTTACAAACTTGAAGCGAACAAACCCGCGAGACTAGAACGTATAAATTTATTATTAATTCATAAAGAAGCTAAATCTCACTACGTTTGATTAAAGATGGAGATAAATTACTTTTGATCAAAACGAAACACGGGCATCGTCAACATTGACATTGTTTACGATAAGCTTTACAGGGACCCACTGAGCAAAAGCTATCTCGAAAATCACGTAAAAATGTGTAAGGGAATTAACGACAGACCAACCGTAAAACCGTTTTACCAATAAAGGGTAAAACGACAAGTTAAAATTTATAAATTTTCATAAAAAGATGAAAAGTTCCATTCGTAATATACGCCGATTTTGAAAGCATTATTAAAAAGATTGTTGATGAAAACTCCCCTACCAATACTAAAAACTGCAAAGAACACGTTGTTTGCGGTTATTCGTACGTCGTTGTAAAATGCGACGGTACGACTCACAACCCGTCGTCGTATACAGAGGGAGAAGATGCGGCTAAACATTTTTAAATAAATTACAGAAAAGAAGAAGAAAACATCAACGAAATATTTAAAAACGTTCCAAAAATAAAACATGACTAAAGAAGATGTAAAAGATTACAAAAATGCTAAACAATGTTGGATATGCGAAGAGAAGTTTTTGAAAACGACGATAATAGCTGTTTAACAAAGTTAAAGATCATTGTCACGTTACCGGGAAAATATAGAGAGGCGCGGCGCACAACAGTTGTAATTTAAAACTGAGTTTAAACCCGGATAAAACTGTTATTCCGGTCGTGTTTCATAATTTGCGAGGTTACGACTTCTCATCTCATTATGCAAGCCGCTGGTTGTAGCCAAAAGGAAATATAACGTGTATCGCAAACAATATCGAAAAGTTTATTTCTTTTAGTATCAAACACCATTGGATTTATCGACAGCGCTCAATTTTACCGCGTCGTCGTTGATAAACTCACGTAAAATCAACAATTTTTTCCGATCATCAGGCAAGTTCGAACCCGATTTAGAAAAAATTTAATCTCGTTAAAAGCAAGGGTATTTATCCTTACGGAGTACATGGATAGTTTTGAAAAATCGAAGAGACGCAGCTTCCTTCGCAAGAATCTTTTGCAGTTTCAAACGACCAACGCATTACCAAAGAACAATACGAACACGCAAAAGAACGTTTATAGCAAGTTTGATTGTAAAACTTGGGTGAATTATCACGATTTATACGTGCGTACGGATACTTAGCTTATTGGCGGACGTATTTGAAAACTTTCGGGTTACTTGTTTACGAGAGTACGGTTTGGATCCGCCACTAAATTTATACGAGTCCCGGGCTAAGTTGGGACGCTTTATAAAACATTCAAACAAACTTTAGATTTGTTTACGGACGTCGACATGCATTTTATTTATAGAAAAAGGTACGCGAGGAGGAACGTGTATGGTGAGTAAACGATACGCTAAAGCAAACAATAAATACTTACCCGATTACGATAACACGAAACCATCGAGTTACATTATGTATTTGAACGCGAACAATTTATACGGCTACGCCATGAGTCAATCCTTGCCAACGAGTAATTTTAAATGGATGACTAGTAAAACGAATCGAACGACTCGAGAAACAAGGATTTAAAATGTCAATAAAGGATACATTTTAGAAGTTGATTTGGAATACCCTAATACATTACACGATTTTCACCACAACGCGTTTCCACTCGCGCCAGAATCGTTAAAAGTAGTACCCGAAAGAATGGATGAGCGACTATCAACGCGAGTTGCTAAACGACAAACCTGCTCCAAACGTTGTAAAATTGGTTCCAATTTATACGAAAAAAAACTACGTGATTCATTATCGTAATTTACAATTGTATTTAAAACTCGGCATGAACCAACTAAAAATTTTCATGTTTTAGAATTTGATGAATCATGTTGGATGAAATCGTACATTGATTTGAACACACGATTAAGAAAAAGACGCAACGAGTGATTTTGAAAAGATTTATACAAATGTTTAAACTCATGAACAATTCAGTATTTGGAAAAACGATGGAAAAATGTACGAAATTCGCATTAACGTAAATTTTGAAACGATTAAACGATGAAAAAGCAAACGATCCAAAATTCGCTCACTCATCGCGAAACCCAAAATTTTGCCGAGGCTAGATTTTTGGTATTGATTTAGTATGATTGACCACATGCATAAAAGCAACCCTTCTGTAACCGCCCAGTTTACGTAGGAAATGAGCATACTAGATTAATCCTAAACATTTAATGTACGATTTTTATTACAATCATTTAAAAACAAACTACAAAAACGAGTGCGAGTTGATCATACACGGATACGGATAGCTTGTTACTGGAGATTAAATCTCGAGATGTGTATAGAAGATTTATGTAAAAACAAAATCTTTATACGACTTTTCTAATTATAACGAACAAATATGTTTTACATTCTTGAAGCTAATAAAAAGATTATAGGTAAAATGAAAGACGAGGTGTGCGGCGGGCGTGCCAATTTCTGAAGTTGTTTGTTTGAGACCCAAAAATGTATTCGATACTTTTATCGGACGAAAAAAACAAATAAGAAGAGCTAAAGCTGAGTTAAAAACAAGTTTTAGAACAACAAATTAAACACGACCTATATAAACAAGTTTTATCTCTGAAAAATACCTTACATCCACCCTAAGCGAGTTTTATTAGGCACGAAAACATAGATTGAGTATACAATGCGAGTAAATAAAATATCGCTATCTCCTTTAGACACAAAGAAATATATTTTAGAAAACAGAACAGATATTTTCAGCTTACGGCTATTATAACACGCTGTCGCGGAGCGTTAACGTTTAATTGGTGGATTTTCCGTATCTCGAGGAATAATTTGTAATTCTTCTTTTACAAAACTGCGAGCGGGTTTAGCGTCTAAATAATACAAGATGGGTTGATTCGCGGCTCGCATCGTTTTAGCTATTCTATAAATTTGTATACTCCATATAGGATCGGTCGCGCGGCGTCTCGTATCTTTTTCAGCTTCACCCGGTGCGTATAAATACCGGAACCAAACTGTGTTGCTGGGATTCTGTTTTCATTCTTTTTTACACTTACAACTAGCGAGAGGCTGGATTTTGCTCGACGACGGTAATTTAATCGCGTCTTTTGGTTTTAAATTAATTAGTCGCGTCGTTTCATTGTTTAACTGATTTTACGACTAGTGGTAATATTTTAACCCATTCTCTATTTCGTATCAGTCGCTATTTCTTTAGCGTATTGATGAGAAAATAATCTTTCGCTTAAAAGTTTTATTAAATCTCTCTACTATACCCCTGCGCTCTATGATTACCGGCTTCGCTTCTTTGGATTACAACATTTTGTTTACTCAGCTAATACATTAACGCTACTCATAAATTCTTTTTCCAGGATCAGCACTTTTTATAATTTTAGAGCCAAGTTAACGAGCTACGTTTATAATTTTTTCTCCAAACGGGCAGTTACCAACTCGCAAGGCGGTTTTATCGATGAACGGTTCCGCCTTTATACCTACTCGCTTCATCTACGACGGTTAACACGCGTACTTTGTATGTAATTTCTACTCTGTTCTTGCTTTTACCGCTACCGATCGTATCGTGGAAGAAACAATAAATCCGCTTGGTGAACTTTGTTTTGGTTTCAATAACGTTCTATTTGGAACTGGTCGGTCTTGGAATACTCCCAGGAAAGGGTAACAACTTGCTACAGCGCTTGCTTTTTAATCCACCGTTTAACTGTTTTTTTTATTCACTTTTTGTTTCTTTAGCTAATTTATTAATTGCGTCTAGACAACTGTAGTATCCCTGGAGGACTAGTAATAAACGTTTTGTAGCTTGCTCTCGTCCATTTTAATATTTATAAATATATTTATTTCACAATTCATAATATTTTTTTGGTAAAATTCTGTTGTTGAACTAACCACATTTGCGTCCAGTCGAACCCGCGGCAACGGTCGTAGTGAGAGTTTTAACCCGTCTTTATATCCAATTTTCCTAAATCGGCCGGTTTTTATTTAAATATTTTTCACCGAGCATGCTGTATAAAATAACAAAGAAAGTTACAACGGCGCTGTGATAAGCTGAATTAGCTATTCCTTTCGTGTCCATTGTTTATATTCGTTAAATATAATAATGTTTAGTTTTTTGCTATTCCATTTCCAAAAACGTCGAGTTCTTTCGTTGGTGATGCAACTTTGCTATCTGAGTAAAGGTTTAAGCTTTTCGTTGAGACGGTAGGTTTAGGCTTTTCGTTAGAGACGGTGGGTTTACTTTAAAAAGTAGTAAGCGCTTAAACCTCCAAACGAACAAAAGCAATAACGACATAGTAGTAGTTGTTGGAGCTTGTTGTTTCGCTCGTTGATGTTTGCTAACGTTACGCTTTCGTTGTGCGTGCATTGAGTTTTAGTTGCACCTTTTTTTAATTCTTGTTTTTCTTTTATTAAGTTCGGCGAGTTTTTTACCAGCCGCGACTCTGTTTGGATTTCTTTCTGTTTTAGTCGGTGTTTTTGTTACCGTCAACGGTCAGCTGACTTGTCTCTGCAGCTTGCGTCTGTTCCGGTTGTGCATTCGTTTCCATCGCTTTTATTATCTATACAAGATTCTTTCTTTCTTTTTTAAATGTTTCACCGTAATTAGAGACGCACTGAGCGGAGCTACTAACATACCGTACTTTGTAGTAGTATGTTCGCACGCTACGGTAGAAAGCATGCTCGAAATGAATGGATCTTTTCTAAATCTGTAATTAATTTACCTTCATTATCAATTTCAAAACTATAACCGTATAAATCAACGCGACTTAAAAACCGAGTCTAAATAGTTTAAGCGGTATAACGTCAGGAATGGCGCTGGCCTAAACTTTGCGTTATATCACGACCCAATTTGGTTTCGTATTGCGTGTGCAATGCATCACGCTCTTCCGTAGATAATGACTCAATATCGTTAACGCCATATGCTCTTTACCGAAAAACTTTTTCGAATCTCCTCCCGCCATACAACTGGCTAAAAGACGTTTTATCCTCGTAGCTTTTGTTTTAACAGCAGCGCGTCGTCGCTATAATTAATATCTTTAGACGTAGAGTGTAGTGGAGTTTAGCATAGATGGATTTTCGTTTAATAGTTTGTGAACTTCTTCCATTTATTATAAGTGTTTTATAGAATCTTTTTGTAAAATTAACAAGTATTTGTTAATCGTTGCTGAAGTAACCTACTAACGACCTATAGGTAACCTACTAACGACCTATGAGCAACCCTATAGGTAACCTACTAACAACCTATAGGTAACCTACTAACGACCTATGAGCAACCCTATAGGTAACCTACTAACGACCTATGAGCAACCCTATAGGTAACCTATGAGCAACCTATAGGTAACCTACTAACAACCTATAGGTAACCTACTAACGACCTATGAGCAACCCTATAGGTAACCTATGAGCAACCTATAGGTAACCCTAAACTAACGACCTATAGGTAACCTAATAACGACCCAGTGAGCAACCCCAGTAGTAGGCAACCTACTAACAACCTATAGGTAACACTACTAACGACCTATGAGCAAACCCTTTATAGGTAAATCCTGCACTAACAACCTATAGGTAACCTAATAACGACCTATGAGCAACCCTATAGGTAACCTACTAACGACCTATAGGTACCGTAACTTCTACTGTAACGACCTATGAGCAACCCTATAGGGTAACCTACTAACGACCTATAGGTAACCTACTAACGACCCATGAGCAACGGCCCATATGGGTAACCTACTAACGACCTATAGGTAACCTACTAACGACCTATGAGTAACCTATAGGTAACCTACTAACGACCTATGAGTAACCTATAGGTAACCTACTAACGACCTATGAGTAACCTATAGGTAACCTACTAACGACCTATAGGTAACCTACTAACGACCTATGAGCAACCCTATAGGTAACCTACTAACAACCTCTAGGTGTTACTTTAGTCTAGAATCGCGTAATCGGCAGGTTGATCCGTTTTTTAAAATCAATTTGCGGTGTTTAACTAGTTTTAATTTTCGTGTATTTGATCTCCTCAACTCTTTTGTTGGCACGACATCATTTCACGCAAACATTCTTCGAATATGAGTCTCTCATCTTTACAATAAAATAAACACACCCATTTAAGTTGTACTCTAAAATCTTTTAATACACTATTATATTTTTGCGAAAGAAACCAGCAGCTGTGATTGACGTGTCTGCCACTTAAAAGCCAATCGTATTAGCGGTTCGTTTCGATCTCGACCAAAATTTTTATATCGCGAATCTTTACTAGCGCTACAATCGTCGACGATAAAACAACATTTCGCTTCCCTTCTAGTATGTCGCTATACATTTCCCTATCGCTTTGTTTAACGTATACTTTTTAAATTATCAACGAGAACTCGCTCGTCGTTCCAAATCCATTTCTATTTTGATACGCGTTATTGTTACCGATGGTAGGACATAATATAAACGATATTTTCGAAATGTTTTAAATATTCTTTTTGTAACAAAGTTTAACATGTATTCAGTTTTTCCGCATCCCGTTTGACCGCAATAATGAGCGCAACGTGAGGATATTTAGCAACATTTTTCTTTTAATAATAGTCGCTAATTTTAATAATCAACGGATTCAAAACGTGAGTTTCTTATGTTTAGTTGCGTCCATGATAATAAAAAGTGTACATGTTTAGATTCACACCGCAGCTTCCGGCTTCTTTTCAATTTGAATGGTAATGCCTTCACTCAAGTTTTTGTATTCGTCTTCCCGCTTCCGTGTATTTTATTATCGGTGCTCGTTCTTAAATCTAAAAAATAAGCCGTATCTATTTAGTAAATAATCATCTAGTTTAACGTTGGGTAAATTTAACGCTTTTAACAACTTGAATAGCGTGTTGTTCGCTCGAATCGCCGAAATATTTTGAAATCTCTTCCCAATGTTGATACCTCTACTTATTCCGTGCGCGTAGAGTTGATTAGGTACACCTTCGATCGTAATCGAAACTTTATCAATTTTGGATTATAAAACTTATTGCTTTCTCGGTACGTTAGGATCTTTGAATAAAACAATATTCCTTTCATACTTTTTGCTGGAGTATTTAAATTTATATTCCACGTTGTATCGCGTTTGTTTAACGGCGTTACGCTCTGGTCTTAGTACGCGATCAAACAATACACTCAACCGGTTGCTATGGTATTGATTTTAATAGTTCGCGCTAGTTCTGGCATATGAATACCTTCAAATTCTAAAGAAATTCTGCTTATGACATATATCCTGCGTTATCATCGGTGCTTTAATTACGTTACTGAATTTATTAAACACGAGTTCGTGTTCAATCGGTCTCCAATCCCCGATTAGTAGTAAGGTTGATGCGTGGTCAACAATTCAAAAATCCAGTGGAATGTAATATCTATTTTTATAAGTATCATGACAGCTTTAACACCTCTTTTCCACCGTTATCCGTGAGATTTTGTCACTAGCGTTCATTCTTACTTTAGTTACGTTAGCATCTTCGATTCCTTGATACGCCAAATTCGCCGCGTTGGATCTTTAGTTAAATCATCTGTCTTCACAACAATTGAAAACATCCGCATCGTCTAAACTAAATATTTCATTTCCCTTCCATTTTAATAATAATTATACGTTTTACGATAGCTCTACCTATATTCTGTAAATTAACGATTCTTGTATCATCGTCATCCGAGCTAACGAGTGCTAGGCTGAAAGCTAATCGAGGTTGTGTTCGGGATGATAAATATCGTTTACTCCTAAATTTGGAAAACGAACTGTCAACAATTGATTTTCGGTAATAGTTACTGCAGGATTGTTTGTAATGACAACTTTTGACGTAAATCCTTTATATCTTCTCGCGGTTCTCTTATTCTGTATGGATCCAACACATCTCCGTACGTAAAAGCATAGCTATAGTTTATGCTTTGTTAAATATAATAATTTTTATATTTTAAAACATAAAATGGTGAGAATGTTAGCGATGATGATTGGAGGCGCAGTCGCCAACGCGCCAGCTTTTACCGGATCAAATGTTTTATTTAGTAATTTACGTTGGCAACGACGCTGAACAAGAACGTAAAGGCATGATTTAGCGCTAGAGCAACTTTCAAAGCTAGAGATGAATTTATAAGTAAGCGTTTACAAAATATCTAGATTATTTAAACGAACGATTACAAAAGAAACGAGCGCCGAAAGAACATTTAATGATTATTGACGATGCGAGCGAATGAATATTCTCCGCGTTACGGGTAATCAATTTAATTTACCGCTGAATTTACGCAATGAACCACAACTAGGAAGATTTTACGTTCCTAGCGAAGATCAAAAACGCGAGATATTTTTTATTCATCGTACCAGCTATGAGCGCTACCAGTAGGTTACGTGAGTTATAGATTATTAAAAATAAAAGTAATGAGGTATAAATGGCGCAAGGAGGATATGAACTTATTGAGGCTAGATCCGTTGATTGCCAAGATCTTGACGATGAAGATGTTGAAGATCACTGAGAGTATGACCTTGACGATATTGATGAAAGATTAGAAAGAGACGCGTTGATGAAAACGTCTTTTGGTCCAGCCCAGTCGTTGATACCAGGCTATTATAAAAGTAAAGAAGATGCCGTTGATGCATTTTACAATCAACTCAAAAAAAACAAACGTTCGCCAAAAGACTACAGTAGATTTAGATATAGTTACTCTGCACTTTGGTTTTTATTAAAGAAGACGGTGAACTTAAACACGGTTAAGTAACCAAAAGGAAATAGGAAATTTTTAGCAGAATCTACTTTTTCTAAAAAAAAAAACAAGTAAAGATCTTTTTACGAACTTTATGGTTTACCAAAACCAAAAATATCGCGAGAAATACAAGAAAATTGGATGAAACTTTAAAAAGATAGAAACACCGCAAATTGTTGCCATAGATCGCCTCTTCGCAGAGATGCACCGCGCATGTTATCAACACCACCCGCAATTTCCGCCAAGAACCGAATGATGAATACGAGTACGACTACGATGGTACTCAACCGAGGAGATGCAAGAGGTATGTCAATAGATACGGTCGATGAATATCATCTTGTTTTTCTCGCGCAAAACGCGGAAACTAGTGAAGGTTCGAATACATGGGGCGTGAATTAAGAGGGGTTACGTGGATATTATGAAAACATCGCGAGGCCACAAATTCAAATTTGAAGCGAAGGAATTGTACGCACGAAACAAAGACCATTTGCGATGATTAGAAAACAAATCGCTAACAACGATGTAGAAGATGAAAATGTGAAAGAACAACTCAATGATTGAAAGGAGAATTATTAGATGAAATAGTCATACCAGAAGAACAAATTATCAAGTTTGATGTAGAGAGTAACAGTGAATTGTAAACAGTATTAAAAGAAACGTTATATAGAATTAGATATGTAGACAAAACGTTGGGTGAAAGAATTAAAACCTTTTATTTAGAGAACGAGGCAGGCCAATCGTCAGTATACAACGGCTTTTTGTAATGACCATTACCGCTATAGGCGAAGCTACAATTGTTAATGCTGTAAAACCAGTTTACCAAAACCCACGCCACAACCAGCAGAATTTATACCACCCACGCCAGAACTCGAACCACCCACGCCCGAACCAAGCGGGGCGTAAAAAGAGGATACAAAAACATTAAAAATCTAGCGAACGTATTAAAAAACTCGGAGAAAAAGCTTTAGCCGCTTTTACCGGCTATTATAGGATCGATCAGTAAGCTGGTTATTTCAAAACAGTGTCCAATATCGTCTCATGGACGGCGGAACATTTACGGCTAGCCTTTTAACGGGAGCTGGAGTTTTAATTTTAACTTAGCATGCAAACAAAAACTAAAATAACACCTGTCGTAAAATCGTAACGCTCTAGTCCAGCTAAAACTGCAAAAACCAATAATCAAAGCATTTTTTTTTCTTCTTCGTGGTTATCGCGCGATTCTTCTAAAGAGTCTTTGGGTTTAGCGTAGAGATGAGAGTTTCTTTGCGGCAGCTGCGTGGTTTAGCAATCAATGGCGTTGTTATTGATTCTAAAGCGTAAAATAGGAGGAAACAACGGGCGTTGAATTTGTATCTAAATTTGAACCAACGATAAATCACTCGTCGCGATTAATATATATATTGTTAGTATCCTGCGTACGTGCCTATATTCGTAAATTCATATCACTTTCGGCATCATGTATAAATTTTTCACCGAGACAAAAAGTTTAATTGGGATCTGCGAGCGTATTGTAAAACATCTTGATATCGTTGAATACTAGTGTAAATCAACAGAGAGAGTCAATCTCAGCATTTACTATATTTATAAATTCTAACGTTGCGCGTCTAAACCGGTAACCACCGGCCTAAAATGAGAGCTTTTTGCTTGCGCCTGAGCCCCCAATATCGCGTAAACGTACGTTCTTATAGAGTCGCTTTATTCGTTCCGTACCAACGTCTGTAAAACCTCTAGACTCGCTGATTATAAAATTTTGACCAAGCGAGACTCCGGTAGAAGATTGCTAAAATTAATGCGATCGTATAGGCTTGAAGGATGATCTCCAAACTCATTTTCGTCGCGGTTTTGTAATAATCGTAATCAGTCATCCTCGGTAGAAATAACGTTCAGAAACTACTTTATCGTGAAGTTGTTTCGGCACCGCTTTGTAACCGTTATCGTAATATAGCCGTTCCTAATCCGTTAGAGTTGCTATCGACTCGTTGTTTCCAATTGGAGACTTGCGAAAGGTGAAATTCTTTTACATAAGTTTTTGTACGCGCTTACGTCTATATTATATTGGCTTAAACGCGTCATAACAATTTTTTGAAAACGATGTAGGACAGCTCATTTCTTGAGCAACGTCGTCTAATTTGATAATAGACGTGAAATCTAAAAAACTACGAATCATCGGGTTTAACCCTTTCAATACCGAGCTATATTTGATCAGTCATGCCTTGGTTGCATACCGAAGTTTGCATAAAGTGTTCAGTTCTTTACCAGAGACTTTTAACAATTTTCAGTGTATAGCGCCCTCACTCAACAACATCATGAAAGGCCACTCTTGCAATGACAACAAATAACTCCACAAGTTATGACAAGAAAAATATTGGACCAATAAACAAATGCTTGTTTTTGTTTATGGGTCGGTTCATAAACCCCAACGTAATAGGTGATATATTTTAGGTTCAGGTGAAAGGAATGTTGCGGTAATTGCACAAAATTGATTTTACTGTAGCAGTAGTCAAGTTTAAATGAAGGTTGCTCACATACCCACCCCACTCCATTTCAAGATTGCTTACCACCTACCTACCCCCTTTTCCCCCATTTCAATGTTGTGTTGCTGGTGCGCACTGTCACTTCAACATTGAAATGGGGAGGGGAGACGAAGGACCACAATCAAAATGTTTATCACACACTGTGAAACTTCTCAAAGCATGGCAGCACACACATTGGCTTTTAACACTGTTTACAAATCATACGAGTTTGTTACGCTTGGCTTTAGTGATGCCCAAGACACAGTTGCATTTTTATGCCTGGGTGAGCAACATTGAAATGGGGACATTTGTGAACACAATCCAAACTACATTGGGTAAATGTTTATCACACACTGTGAAACTTCTCAAAGCATGGCAGCACACACATTGGAATGTAAAACGGATTACAATTCATACGAGTTTGTTACCGCTTGGCTTTAGTGATGCAAATGACACGGTTGCAGTTTTTGCTGGAGTGAGCAACATTGAAATGGGGGACACCTAGAACACAATCCAAACTACATTGGGTAAATGTTTATCACACACTGTGAAACTTCTCAAAGCATGGCAGCACACACATTGGCTTTTAACACTGTTTACAAATCATACGAGTTTGTTACCGCTTGGCTTTAGTGATGCAAATGACACAGTTGCATTTTTTGCTGGGTGAGCAACATTGAAATGGGGGACACCCAGAACACAATCCAAACTACATTGGGTAAATGTTTATCACACACTGTGAAACTTCTCAAAGCATGGCAGCACACACATTGGCTTTTAACACTGTTTACAAATCATACGAGTTTGTTACCGCTTTGCTTTAGTGATGCAAATGACACAGTTGCATTTTTTGCTGGGTGAGCAACATTGAAATGGGGGACACCTAGAACACAATCCAAACTACATTGGGTAAATGTTTATCACACACTGTGAAACTACTCTAAGCTTGGCTTCTCTATCACTGGCGTTTTACACTGATTACAAATCATACGAGTTTGTTACCGCTTGGCTTTAGTGATGCAAATGACACAGTTGCATTTTTTGCTGGGTGAGCAACATTGAAATGGGGGACACCAGAACACAATCCAAACTTCATTGGTAAATGTTTATCACACACTGTGAAACTTCTCAAAGCATGGCAGCACATTGGCTTTTAACACTGTTTACAAATCATACGAGTTTGTTACAAATTCTTTGAGCAACCCTATAGGTAACCTACTAACGACCCATAGGTAACGCGCCAATAACGACCTATGAGCAACCCTATAGGTAACCTACTAACGACCTATAGTAACCTACTAACGACCCATGAGCAACCCTATAGGTAACCTACTAACGACCTATAGGTAACCCAAACCCCATGAGCAACCCTATAGGTAACCCAAACGACCTATGGTAACCACTAACGACCTGGAGCAACCCCATGGGTAACCTGCTAACGACCCATGGGTAACCCTAACGACCCATGAGCAACCCCTATGGGTAACCTACTAACAACCCCATAGGTGTTACTTTAGTCTAGAATCGCGTAATCGGCAGGTTGATCCGTTTTAAAATCAATTTGCGGTGTTTAACTAGTTTTAATTTTTGTATTTGATCTTCAACTCTTTTGTTGGCACGACATCATTTTCACGCAAACATTCTTTCGAATGAGTCTCTATCTTTACAATAAAATAAACACAACCCATTTAGGTTGTACTCTAAAATCTTTTAATACACTATTATATTTTCGAAAGAAACCAGCAGCTGTGATTGACGTGTCTGCCACTAAAAATGATCAATCGTATTAGCGCGTTCGTTTCATCTCGACCAAAATTTTATATCGCGAATCTTTACTAGCGCTACAATCGTCGACGATAAACAACGTTTCGCTTCCTTCTAGTATGTCGCTATACATTTCTATCGCTTTGTTTAACGTATACTTTTTAAATTATCACGAGAACTCGCTCGTCGTTCCAAATCCATTTCTATTTTGATACGCGTTATTGTTACCGATGGTAGGACATAATATAACGATATTTTCGAAATGTTTTAAATATTCTTTTTGTAACAAGTTTAACATGTATTCAGTTTTTTCCGCATCCCGTTTGACCGCAAATGAGCGCAACGTGAGGATATTGAGCAACATTTTCTTTTAATAATAGTCGCTAATTTTTAATAATCAACGGATTCAAAACGAGTTTCTTATGTTTAGTTGCGCGTCCATGATAATAAAAGTGTACATGTTTAGTTCACCCAGCTTCCGCTTCTTTTTCAATTTGAATGGTAATGCCTTCACTCAAGTTTTGTATTCGTCTTCCGCTTCCGTGTATTTTATTATCGGTGCTCGTTCTTAAATCTAAAAATAAGCCGTGTCTATTTAGTAAATAATCAGCTATTTTAATGTTGGGTAAATTTAACGCTTTAACGACTTGTATAGCGTGTTGTTGGCTCGAATCACCGAAATATTTTGAAATCTCTTCCCAATGTTGATACCTTCTCATTCCGTGCGCGTAGAGTTGATTAGGTACACCTTCGATCGTAATCGAAACTTTATCAATTTTTGGATTATAAAACTTATTGCTTTCTTGTACGTTAGGATCTTTGAATAAAAACAATATTCCTTTCATACTTTTGCTGGAGTATTTAAATTTATATTCCACGTTGTATCGCGTTTGTTTAACGGCGTTACGCTGTCTTAGTACGCGATCAAACAATATACTCAACCGGTTGCTATATTGATTTTTAATAGTTCGCGCTAGTTCTGGCATATGAATAATTTCAAATTCTAAAGAAATTCCGCTTATGACATATCCCGCGTTATCATCGGTGCTTTTAATTACGTTACTGAATTTATTAAACACGAGTTCGTAAGTCAATCGGTCTCCAATCCCCGATTAGTAGTAAGGTTGATGCGTGGTCAACAATTCAAAATCCAGCGGAATGTAATATCTATTTTTATAAGTATCAGCGATAGCTTTATCTTTTCCACCGTTATCCGTGAGATTTTTGTCACTAGCGTCTATTCTTATTTTAGTTACGTTAGCATCTTCGATTCCTTGATACGCTAAATTGTCGCGTTGATCTTTAGTTAACCATTCGTCTTTACAACAATTGAAAACATCCGCATCGTCTAAACTAAATATTTCATTTCCTTCCATTTTAATAATTATACGTTTTACGATAGCTCTACCTATATTCTGTACCAACGTTCTTGTATCGTCATCCGAGCTAACGAGTGCTATGTTGAAAGCTAATCGAGTTGTGTTCGGGATGATAACATCGTTTACTCCTAAATTTGGAAAACGAACCGTCAACAATTGATTTTTCGGTAATAGTACTGGGATTGTTTGTAATGACAACTTTTGACGTAATCCTTTATACCTCGCGGTTCTCTTTATTCTTCTGTATGGATCCAACACATCTCCGTACGTGTTATTAGCCATAGTTTATGTTTGTTAAATATAATAATTTTTTATATTTTTAAAACATAAAATGGTGAGTGGATGATGATTGGAGGCGCAGTCGTTAACGCGCTAGCTTTACCGGATCAAATGTTTTATTTAGTAATTTACTGGCAACGACGCTGAACAAAGAACGTAAAAGGCATGATTTAGCGCTAGAGCAACTTTCAAAAGCTAGAGATAATTTAGTAAAAGCGTTTAAAATATCTAGATTATTTTAAACGAACGATTACAAAAGAAACGAGCGCCGAAAGAACATTTAATGACATTGACGATGCGATGAATGAATATTCTCGCGTTACGGGTAATCAATTTAATTTACCGCTAATTTACGCAACGAACCACAACTAGAAGATTTTTACGTTCCTAGCGAAGATCAAAAACGCGAGATATTTTATTCATCGTACTAGCTATGAGCGCTGTAGGTTACGTGAGTTATAGATTATTAAAATAAAAGTAATTATAAAATGGCGCAAGGAGGACATGAACTTATTGAGCTAGATCCGTTATTACAAGATCTTGACGATGAAGATGTTGAAGATCACCGAGAGTATGACCTTGACGATATGTGGATGAAAGATTAGAAAGAAAGCAAGTTGATAAAACGTCTTTTGGTCAGCGTAGTCACGTTGATAGCTCGGGCTATTATAAAAGTAAAGAAGATGCCGTTGATGCATTTTACAATCAACTCAAAAAAACCAAACGTTGTAAAAGACTACAGTAGATTTAGATATAGTTACTCAGTACTTTGGTTTATTAAAGAAGACGGTGAACAAATACGGTTAAGTAACCAAAAGGAAATAGGAAATTTTTTAGCAGAATCTACTTTTAAAAAAACAAGGTAAAGATCTTTTTTACGAACTTTATGGTTTACCAAAACCAAAAATATCGCGAGAAATACAAGAAAAAACGGATGAAACTTTAAAAAAGATAGAAACACCGCAAATTGTTGCCATAGATCGCCTCTTCGTAGAGATGCACCGCGCATGTTACCAACACCACCCGCACTTCAAGAACCGAATGATGAATACGAGTACGACTACGATGGTACTCAACTGAGAGATGCGCAAGAGAGTATGTCAACAGATACGGTCGATGAATATCTTGTTTTTCTCGCGCAAAACGCGGAAACTAGTGAAGAACTGAATACATGGCGTGAATTAAGGGGTTACGTGGATATTATGAAAACATCGCGAGGCCACAAATTAAAATTTGAAGCGGAATTGTACGCACGAAACAAAGAATTAGCGATGATTAGAAAACAAATCGCTAACAACGATGTAGAAGATGAAAATGTGAAAGAACAACTCGTACGACGAAAGCGAGAATTATTAGGTAAAATAGCCGTACTAGAAGAACAAATTATCAAGTTTGATGTAGAGAGTAACAGTGAATTAAACAGTATTAAAGAAACGTTATATAGAATTAGATATGTAGACAAAACGTTGGGTGAAAGAATAAAAACTTTATTTAAAGAACAAGGTATTACGATCGTTAGTGTATTAACGGCTTTTGTAATGACTATTACCGCTATAGGCGAAGCGATCGCTAATGCTGTAAAACCAGTTTTACCAAAACCCACGCCACAACCAGCAGAACCTATACCACCCACGCCAGAACCAGAACCACCCACGCCCGAACCAAGCGGGGGCGTAAAAGTGGATACAAAAACATTAAAAATCTAGCGAACGTATTAAAAAACTCGGAGAAAAGCTTTAGCGCTTTACCGGCTATTATAGGATCGATAGTAAGCTGGTTATTTAAAACAGTGTCAATATCGTCTCATGGACGGCGGAACATTTACGGCTAGCTTTAACGGGAGCTGGAGTTTTAATTTTAACTTACATGCAACAAAAACTAAAATAATTCGTAAATCGTAACGCCCTAGTCCAGCTAAAACTGAAAACCAATAATCAAAGCATTTTTTCTTCTTCGGTTATCGCGCGATTCTTCTAAAGAGTCTTAGGGGTTAGCGTAGAATGAGTTTCTTGCGCAGCTGCGTGTTTAGCAATCAATGGCGTTGTTGTTGATTCTAAAGGTAAAATAGGAGGAACAACGGGCGTTGAATTTGTATCTAATTTGAACCCAACGATAAATCACTCGTCGCGATTAATATATTATTGTTGTATCCTGCGTACGTGCCTATTCGTAAATTCATATCACTCAGCATCATGTATAAAATTTTCACCGAGACAAAGTTTAATTGACTGCGAGCGTATTGTAAAACATCTTGATATCGTTGAATACTAGATTGTAAATCAACAGGAGAGTCAATCTCAGCATTTACTATATTTATAAATTCACGTTGCGCGTCTAAACCGGTACCACCCGCTAAAAATGAGCTTTTTGCTTGCGCCTGAGCCCCCAATATCGCGTAAACGTACGTTCTTATAGAGTCGTTTATTCGTTCCGTACCAACGTCTGTAAAACCTCTAGACTCGCTGATTATAAATTTTGACCAAGCGAGCTCCGTAGAAGATTGTAAAATTAATGCGATCGTATAGGTTGAAGGATGATCTCCAAAACTCATTTTCGTCGCGGTTTTGTAATAATCGTAATCAGTCACCTCGGTAGAAATAACGTTCAAACTACTTTTATCGTAGTTGTTTCCGGGTACCGCTTTGTAAACCGTTATCGTAATAATAAGCCGTTCCCTAATCCGTTAGAGTTGCTATCGACTCGTTGTTTCCAATTGGAGACTTGCGAAAGGTGAAATTCTTTACATAAGTTTTGTACGCGCTTACGTCTATATTATTGGCAAACGCGTCATAACAATTTTGAAACGATGTAGGGACAGCTCATTTCTTTTGAGCAATCGTCTAATTTGATAATAGACGTGAAATCTAAAAAACTACGAATCATCGGGTTTAACCCTTTCAATACCGAGCTATATTTGATCAGTCATGCCTTGGTTGCTACCGGTTTTGCATAGCATGTTCAGTTCTTTACCAGAGACTTTTTAACAATTTTCAGTGTATAGCGCCCTCACTCAACAACATCATGAAAGGCCACTCTTGCAATGACAACAAATAACTCCACAAGTTATGACAAGAAAAATATTGACCAATAAAACAAATGCTTGTTTTGTTTATGGGTGGTTCATAAACCCCAACGTAATAGGTGATATATTTTAGGTTCAGGTGAAAGGAATGTTGCGGTAATTGCACAAAATTGATTTTACTGTAGCAGTAGTCAAGTTTAAATGAAGGTTGCTCACATACCACCCCCACCCATTTCAAGATTGCTCATTACCTACCCTTCCCCCCATTTCAATGTTGTGTTGCTGGTGTGCGCACTGTCACTTCAACATTGAAATGGGGGGGGGGGGGGGGAGACGGAAGGACCACAATCAAAAATGTTTATCACACACTGTGAAACTTCTCAAAGCATGGCAGCACACACATTGGCTTTTAACACTGTTTACAAATCATACGAGTTTGTTACCGCTTGGCTTTAGTGATGCAAATGACACAGTTGCATTTTATGCTGGTGAGCAACATTGAAATGGGGGGGGGGGGAGGACACCTAGAACACAATCCAAACTACATTGGGTAAATGTTTATCACACACTGTGAAACTTCTCAAAGCATGGCAGCACACATTGGCTTTTAACACTGTTTACAAATCATACGAGTTTGTTACCGCTTGGCTTTTAGTGATGCAAATGACACAGTTGCATTTTTTTGCTGGGTGAGCAACATTGAAATGGGGGGACACCTAGAACACAATCCAAACTACATTGGGTAAATGTTTATCACACACTGTGAAACTTCTCAAAGCATGGCAGCACACATTGGCTTTAACACTGTTTACAAATCATACGAGTTTGTTACTGCTTGGCTTTAGTGATGCAAATGACACAGTTGCATTTTTGCTGGGTGAGCAACATTGAAATGGGGGGGACACCTAGAACACAATCCAAACTACATTGGGTAAATGTTTATCACACACTGTGAAACTTCTCAAAGCATGGCAGCACACACATTGGCTTTTAACACTGTTTACAAATCATACGAGTTTGTTACAGCTTGGCTTAACTGATTCAAATGACCCAGTTGCATTTTTGGTGGCCGAGCAACATTGAAATGGGGGGGGGGGGACACCTAGAACACAATCCAAACTACATTGGGTAAATGTTTATCACACACTGTGAAACTTCTCAAAGCATGGCAGCACACACATTGGCTTTTAACACTGTTTACAAATCATACGAGTTTGTTACCGCTTGGCTTTAGTGATGCAAATGACACAGTTGCATTTATAGCATGGTGTGCAACATTGTAATGGGGGGACACCTAGAACACAATCCAAACTACATTGGGTAAATGTTTATCACACACTGTGAAACTTCTCAAAGCATGGCAGCACACACATTGGCTTTTAACACTGTTTACAAATCATACGAGTTTGTTACCGCTTGGCTTTAGTGATGCAAATGACACAGTTGCATTTTTTGCTGGGTGAGCAACATTGAAATGGGGGGGGGGGGGACACACCTAGAACACAATCCAAACTACATTGGGTAAATGTTTATCACACACTGTGAAACTTCTCAAAGCATGGCAGCACACATTGTATTTTAACACTGTTTACAAATCATACTAGTTTGTTAAAGATTTGCTTTAGTGATTCAAATGACACAGTTGCATTTTTGCTGGGTGAGCAACATTGAAATGGGGGGACATACCTAGAACACAATCCAAACTACATTGGGTAAATGTTTATCACACACTGTGAAACTTCTCAAAGCATGGCAGCACACACATTGGCTTTTAACACTGTTTACAAATCATACGAGTTTGTTACCGCTTGGCTTTAGTGATGCAAATGACACAGTTGCATTTTTTGCTGGGTGAGCAACATTGAAATGGGGGGGGGGGGGACACCTAGAACACAATCCAAACTACATTGGGTAAATGTTTATCACACACTGTGAAACTTCTCAAAGCATGGCAGCACACACATTGGCTTTTAACACTGTTTACAAATCATACGAGTTTGTTACCGCTTGGCTTTAGTGATGCAAATGACACAGTTGCATTTTTTGCTGGGTGAGCAACATTGAAATGGGGGACACCTAGAACACAATCCAAACTACATTGGGTAAATGTTTATCACACACTGTGAAACTTCTCAGCATGGCAGCACACACATTGGCTTTTAACACTGTTTACAAATCATACGAGTTTGTTACCGCTTGGCTTTAGTGATGCAAATGACACAGTTGCATTTTTGCTGGGTGAGCAACATTGAAATGGGGACACCTAGAACACAATCCAAACTACATTGGGTAAATGTTTATCACACACTGTGAAACTTCTCAAAGCATGGCAGCACACACATTGGCTTTTAACACTGTTTACAAATCATACGAGTTTGTTACTGCTTGGCTTTTAGTGATGCAAATGACACAGTTGCATTTTTTGCTGGGTGAGCAACATTGAAATGGGGGGGGGGGGACACACCTAGAACACAATCCAAACTACATTGGGTAAATGTTTATCACACACTGTGAAACTTCTCAAAGCATGGCAGCACACACATTGGCTTTTAACACTGTTTACAAATCATACGAGTTTGTTACCGCTTGGCTTTAGTGATGCAAATGACACAGTTGCATTTTTTGCTGGGTGAGCAACATTGAAATGGGGACACCTAGAACACAATCCAAACTACATTGGGTAAATGTTTATCACACACTGTGAAACTTCTCAAAGCATGGCAGCACACACATTGGCTTTTAACACTGTTTACAAATCATACGAGTTTGTTACCGCTTGGCTTTAGTGATGCAAATGACACAGTTGCATTTTTGCTGCGTGATCAACATTGAAATGGGGGGACACCTAGAACACAATCCAAACTACATTGGGTAAATGTTTATCACACACTGTGAAACTTCTCAAAGCATGGCAGCACACACATTGGCTTTTAACACTGTTTACAAATCATACGAGTTTGTTACCGCTTGGCTTTAGTGATGCAAATGACACAGTTGCATTTTTTTCTGGGTGAGCAACATTGAAATGGGGGACACCTAGAACACAATCCAAACTACATTGGGTAAATGTTTATCACACACTGTGAAAATTCTCAAAGCATGGCAGCACACATTGGCTTTTAACACTGTTTACAAATCATACGAGTTTGTTACCGCTTGGCTTTAGTGATGCAAATGACACAGTTGCATTTTTTGCTGGGTGAGCAACATTGAAATGGGGGGGGGACACCTAGAACACAATCCAAACTACATTGGGTAAATGTTTATCACACACTGTGAAACTTCTCAAAGCATGGCAGCACACACATTGGCTTTTAACACTGTTTACAAATCATACGAGTTTGTTACTGCTTGGCTTTTAGTGATGCAAATGACACAGTTGCATTTTTTGCTGGGTGAGCAACATTGAAATGGTGGGGGGGACACCTAGAACACAATCCAAACTACATTGGGTAAATGTTTATCACACACTGTGAAACTTCTCAAAGCATGGCAGCACACACATTGGCTTTTAACACTGTTTACAAATCATACGAGTTTGTTACTGCTTGGCTTTAGTGATGCAAATGACACAGTTGCATTTTTGCTGGGTGAGCAACATTGAAATGGGGGGACACCTAGAACACAATCCAAACTACATTGGGTAAATGTTTATCACACACTGTGAAACTTCTCAAAGCATGGCAGCACACACATTGGCTTTTTAACACTGTTTACAAATCATACGAGTTTGTTACCGCTTGGCTTTAGTGATGCAAATGACACAGTTGCATTTTTGCTGGGTGAGCAACATTGAAATGGGGGGACACCTAGAACACAATCCAAACTACATTGGGTAAATGTTTATCACACACTGTGAAACTTCTCAAAGCATGGCAGCACACACATTGGCTTTTAACACTGTTTACAAATCATACGAGTTTGTTACCGCTTGGCTTTTAGTGATGCAAATGACACAGGTGCATTTTTTGATGGGTGAGCAACATTGAAATGGGGGGGGGGGGGACACCTAGAACACAATCCAAACTACATTGGGTAAATGTTTATCACACACTGTGAAACTTCTCAAAGCATGGCAGCACACACATTGGCTTTTAACACTGTTTACAAATCATACGAGTTTGTTACCGCTTGGCTTTAGTGATGCAAATGACATAGTTGCATTTTTTGCTGGGTGAGCAACATTGAAATGGGGGGGGGGGGGACACCTAGAACACAATCCAAACTACATTGGGTAAATGTTTATCACACACTGTGAAACTTCTCAAAGCATGGCAGAACACACATTGGCTTTTGACACTGTTTACAAATCATACGAGTTTGTTTCCGCTTGGCTTGTGTGCTGCAAACGACACAGTTGCGCCTTTTGCTGGGCTCACTTCTCCCAGGATAATGTCTACTCGAAAGACACGATGGCTCATTGGTGTGCTTTGCTCGGTTGTGCTTCCAGGTGGAAAGAAGTTCATTGACCACCTTCACGCGGAAATCCAAGCTCGTCAAGTGCTGGTTTGTAGGAATTCGGTTGTAGACGACAGTAGCGTTCACCAAACAGATGTCAAGAATGGCCACGAAAATTCTTTTCCACCATTTCAGCGATCTATGGTGGTGTGTATAATACTGACACAGTTGCGATGCTAGATCACTTCCACCCATGTATTTATTATAATCACTGACGAGAACAGGTTTTTTGATTTCACGAAGTCCAGTGGAACTGTATTTGCTGCGAATTTCTTTAGTGTCCATACTGCAGTCACCATAATTAGTCAGAAGAGTTACACGCTTTGCATCCTGCCAAACAACACATAGTTGCCCTGCTTTTGTGTAAAAGTGCGGGTCATCGCCTTTTTTCATGCGGAACTTCTTTGGGTTTGCACTCTCCGGAATCCCTTGGGTGGTGTATCGTACTGTTCCACGAGCTCCAAACCCTAGCTGTGACAACTTGTGGACGAGAGCCGGGCTGGTGTACCAATTGTCCATGAAAACAAAATGTCCCTTATGTTCGAGTCCTTGCAGTAGTTCCATGACTATTTTGCCAGATGCTGAAAGGTTAGATGGATGGTTTGCTGCTGCATAAGCAATTGAGGATGTCTGCAATTGGTACGATGTGGGCTCTGAACCAGTGAACACCTTCCACGCACATGTGTACCCGGTTTCAGACTCGTTCAATGAAAAACATTTCAATCCAAACTTAGCAGACTTTAGTGGCAAGTACTGTTTAAAACCGATGCGGCCTTTAAACTTTATCATAGTCTCATCTGGCGAGAGGTTTCGTCCAGGTTTATATATGCGACGAAACAATGGCAGTACAATGTGAAGCAGCGGGCGAACTTTACACAGTTTGTCACGGGGAGAGTCATCATCCATTTCAGCTCTGTTGTTGGCAACGTGGAAACATCTCAGGAGTGCGTCAAATCGGTTGCGAGACATAGTTGATGAGTACACAGGACTTCGCAGAACTTCAGACCTGGACCAGTGCATGGCGTAGCGTGGCCTTTTGTTGATGCCCATACACAGAAGCAAGGCCACAAATGCCATCATCTCAGGGATATCCGTTGGAGTCCAGGCATGCTGATGATTGGCTGCATCTGCACCCAGCGTTTGGTCAGCATAGCGATTGGTCTCTGTCACCATCAACTTCCAGACTGCCTGACAGAAGAACAGTTGAAAGATCTGCCCAGGCGAGAGGTTACTGAAATCTTCAGTACATCCAGTCTCTTCAGTAAAGTTCATAGGGGTCGCTTCGTATAGGAGGAGTTTGCTTTATGCCATCCAGACCTGAAGTATGAGTATTAAGAAACTTATGTATGATGGTGCTATATGGAATTAAGGCACATTTTCTTGATGATACCATAATACAACATTAGCCTTTTTCAGATATGGCCGACACAATAGGAGGAGTAGTATGTTAAATGCCGTATGGGGACAAATGTATAAAACTGAGAAAAGAATCGGGAGACGTGTAAATACGCCCAATTATTTATGAGGTATGACATCATAACAGAATTTGTGACATCATAGAAAATAAAAAGTGGACATATAAAATGAAAAAACTAAATAAGATTATCTCTGAGTAAATAAAGATGGCGACAAATATGAAATAAAGAATAGAGTAACTGTGCCTGCGAGTGGCTTTTAGTTGGTAAAACTAAATCATCATAAAAGCCACTCGCAAGGCACAGTTACTCTATTCTTTATTTCATATTTTGTCGCCATCTTTATTATACTCAGAGATAATCTAATTTAGTTTTTCATTTTTATATGTCCACTTTTTTATTTTCATGACGTCACCAATTCTTTTATGATGTCACATGTACCTCATTTAAATAATTGGGCGTCTTTACACGTCTCCCGATTCTTTTCTCAGTTTTATACATTTGTCCCCCATACGGCATTTAACATACTACTGGAGGGCACTGTATGATTTGGGTGTAATGAGCTTTGGCGGTTATTTACTTTTTTTGGCAATGCTCAGCAAAACCATCATCGGAAATTTATGCATAGTCCCACTTTTCTTGAAAATGACAGCACACCAGGTGCTTGCAATTTGTATGACCTTCCTGTGTTATCTAATCATACACTCGATATGGTTAGATGGGGGTGCAGGTCAACTCTGTCCAAGGTAAACTCTGTCCAGATGGTACAACGCAAGCCAATTAAAGTAAATATAGGCTGTATTCTTGGTCGAAGAGGGTGCTGTAACGTTTTGGGCACGAACACCAACCGAGTTGGACCGGAGTTGACCTGGGACAGAGTTGACTTGAAACCTTAGATGGCACTGAAATGTTAAAATGCTCTTTGATAGATCAAAAAGATGATGCACTTTGCTAGAGGATGCCAATTGCTCTACGGTAGAGCAAGTGACATCCTCATCATTCATTCACTTTGATATGGTGCAAGAAGTTCAGAAGTTAGGCCGACTCTGCATTTATACTGCACACTTTTTGGGACAAACTTTGTGATTTTATTCATGTCTTTTTCTTGCATAGTAAAAATCAGATTAATTCAAATATGCTATTATGAATTTCGTTAGAAAGGCAATTGGTAAAACCCAGATTCCCCGGATCTAATGTCAACGTAAGTCGGACCTTACTAGATCCATCCTACATAAAAAGAAGCCCATTTCACCTGCAATATTTGGCAAATTAAGTTAATTAGGCCTACATTCAAACGTAAGGTAATTCTTGAAATTACTTGAACAGTTAATATTCTTTGAAATGCCATTCCATCCATCATTCCTTTGAAAGAAAAACATTTTCTTCTGAGGATCCAGGAAAGTCTGACTACAATGTAGGTCTGGAGGATCCGACTTTCAGTTTCACCAACACCCCTTTAGAAAAAAACATAAAAGTAGGCCTAGGGCCTACATTCAGAAGTATACAAAACATGTTTGGCTCTTTGTAATCAGTAACGTTAGCCAATTGGAACAGTTATGTGAATGTTTTTCAGCTAGGCCTACGTCTTAGTTAAGGCCTACCTGAAGTTCTGCTTATTTGATGACCTTGGTGGGTGTGTGACAAACTCTTCTTCACTTTCTTCTGATGTGGATGAGGAGGACTGGTCATCGGATATTTCTGAACCACTATCCGCGAATATTTCGTCAATAATTTCAGCGTCATCCATGGCTATGGTCGACTGTCAGCTGTAAAACAGCTAAGTGAGCGTCGGCGGTCACGGAAAAAGCTACAGCTTTATATAGAGACGCTAAAAAAGCATTCATACTGACGCGCGCATTGTCCTGCGATTGATTAATCATGCCAACGTCAAGTGAGGGCGCTATTTACATTTCAGTTACAGGTTTCAGGCGTTGTGCCGGAGAGGAGCCTTGGGAACAAAAGAGTAGTGAATTCCCGTGACATAGCGTCCCTTTGGTAAAGAACATACATTCCACATTGAGCACAGGTGGCACGTTTGGGGTTGAAAGGGTTAAATGATTTAAATGATGATAACTCACGCCGCATCTCGTTGTGGCGCAGTATGTTGCAAAATTTATTTGATTTTGATAACATTTTAATGGATTAACCCGCCAATCATCAACAACTGCGTCGCTTTTAACGCGAGGTAGCATGTAGTTGCTAAAAACATTGTCAAAATGAACGTTAAAAAACTCGTTCTTGTTTATGTAAATATTTATACTCGTTAAATCGCTAGCGTTAAAATCAAGAGGTTGTTTAAAATCTCCAGATTGCTTGTATGAAAACGAAAAATTACTCTTGAACGCTAATGGAAACGTCATTTATTATATTAAATTATAACTTTTAATAATAAAATGTATCATACTTTTGAAATCGAAATTGGTAAAGAAGGAGAATCGATTCAATTAAACGACGTTATCGATAATCGTGAGGGTGATCTCGCGATAATATTACATAGCGTAAACATTTGGGTGGGATATTACAACGTGCGTAAAAAAGAAAGAATAGTTTATCGAACAACGGGTGAGCAAGATAACATCAAGTTTATCGAACCGGGACTTTACAACATTAACGAAATTATCAATATTATAGTAAAAAACGCGCCTTGGATCACTTTTACCATCGATAAAACAACCGGTGTTTTCTTGCTAAGTTTAACTCAAGAAAACAAATCCGTCAAATTTACATCCGGGTTAGCTAATTTACTCGGGTTTCACAACGAATTTCTAACCGTGGGAGAATATAGTAAAATAATCGACGTACAACTTTTTAAAATTTTATACATTTATTGCGATCAAATTTCTACGACCTATAATTATTTCAACGGCAAACCTTGCAACATTTTAAACGCTTTTCCTTTGCAAGACAAATCGTTCGGAGAGAGTATGTATATGGAATATAAAAACCCGTTAATAAAAAAACTAAAAGTCGGTACTTTTAGCGCGTTAAGTTTCAAATTAAAGATTCAAAGGGTAGAGACATACATAATCACGGTTTCCCCATAATTTTTAATCTTGAAATTATATAAATATGGCGAGTATTTACGGACCTAGTCGAACGAGCGACGTTGTTGATACTAGCGTAGCCTACGAAATTTTTAAAACATCGGCCGCCGAAATTTACGAACATCATGGATATCTAAACAGAAATGAAATTTTACAAACGACGGTTCTAGTCGGAAAATACAACGTTATACTCGGATGGCACTCTCATTTTAAACTACCCTTTTACATGTTTACCGTCACGCCTACGTACTGCAGCATTTTGTTTTGTTTATAAAACTAATAATATCGTTTCGTATAGTTCAACGCAAGCGGTTACGCAAGGAATATTTATTATATTCCTTCTCCGGAACGAGATGAGAAATTTTATTTTATCGATAATGAAACGCAACATTTAAAGTACGAAATGTGTTTTTAAATTCGAGACGAACAAGGTTTTTGTAGAGGCGAGTTTTTTTTCGGCGCGCTAAACTCTAAAATCTGTTTTAATATAAAGAATAAAAGTTTACCGTTAAATAAAATGATTTTATACTATAAATATGGCGAGTATTTACGGACCTAGTCGAACGAGCGAGCGAGTTAACAATACCGAGTCAAAAGGTTTTGTTCCATATGTAAAAACTGGGCACTTGGAATCTAGTGAACTCTTGCGTGAACACGTTTTTATAACGATTTAGAAGTTAAATTGTATTGGTCTACAAGTACAATAAGTTTTTCTATATTTAGAGACTCAATGTTTCTTTCGTTCTATGCTAGAACTAACGTGGGTGAAAATAATTCTTATTCTTCGGTGGGAAGTAGTTTACGTTATGGTGGTGAAACAATTTTTACGTTACCCTCTAATACTAATTTTAGTTTTACAAATGAAACACGATATTTAGAATATGTATTATGTTACGGTTAAAATTTAGATGATCGCGATATCAAACGATATATAAATCTAAATTTATTCGGCTCTTTAAATGAAGGAATCTGTTACGAGTTAACTATTAGAAATGTTCCATTAGATTAAAATTATTTTTTAATATTTTCTATATAATAAAACAATGAGTGTAGTTACAGAATCAACGAATGTACTTTATCCAAATTTACCGTCTTTGACGGATGATGTTAAAACATTTCGATTGCAAAAAATCAACGATATTCAAAAAGAATTACGAGCTGAAATAAACGATCGTGAAGCCGTATATAAAAAATATAATAAAATTATCAACGCTTGTAGTATCGTAGAAACTCTCGCTGAATTAGGCTGTATGGGGGCGGGAGCCATCGGAATCGCCAGTATCGCAACCGTTGTAGCGTCGCCGGTTGGATACTGATTTTCTATTCTTCTAAATTAAAATGAAATGTCGACAAATAAAGAGAAATCCTAAACCCAGTTCAAACAGAGCAATGTTACCATCGTCATTTACCATGGCATATACAAATATCAGAGGTCTTCGTTCAAATTTTGCTTATGTTGAAGCATATCTTGAGACGAATAAACCAGCGTTATTCTACTTCTGTGAGACCAACTTGAACGTTAACATATCTGAAACAGAATTCAATATTCCTGCATATTCCACTGTCCTCACTAAGCATGATCACCTAAATCGAAACCTTCATGGTCTTGGTGTATACATCAGAGAAGGAACACCTTGTGCTCGAGATATCTCGCGTGAGGATCCTAACCAACCATACATGTGTTTTCGCTTGGCCTTGCTTCACTCCACTTCATTCATTTTCTGCTTATATCGTCCTCAAAATGATGAGCTTGCATCTATAAATTCCATATCCAACAAAATTGACGAAATACAAGTGAGTATCCTCTGCGAACTTTTCACGTTTGTGGAGATTTTAATGTCCATAATATTGACTGGCTTGTTTTCTCAAATAAAACAACAAATGAAGGCATTGAATGTCACAATTTTGCTGTCGTCCACGATCTGACACAAATTGTAAAGTCTCCTACACGAGTTCCAGATGTTAAAAATCATTTTGCATCCCTCCTTGATCTTTTCCTGACTTCTACCCTGAGGGTGGTGCAGTCTCAACTGGAGCTCCACTTGGTAAATCTGATCACTGTGTTGTGTCCGTATGTCTGAAGTTACCTCCAAAGCAGACACCTGAAGCACCATTTCATCGTACTGTATACAGATACAACCAAGCTGATTGGGATTCATTTCGATCATTTGTTGCTGATGCACCTATTAAGAACATTTTAGTCATCTGTGCACCCAAAATTGCATCCCTGGTGTCTGACTGGATATATGAGGGAATAAGCCAGTTTATTCCTCATAAATGTTACCAACAGAAACCTAATTCTCAACCATGGTTTACACCTGGATGTGCTGCAGCAATCGCTCATAGAAATCACTATTTCCACACCTACAATAGAAATCGTTGCGATGAAAATAAATATGAATTCCGTAGAACCAGCAACAGATGTAGTCGGATATTGAAAGCAGCTAAGGAGAGCTACCAATCAACAGTCAGAGAGAGGATAGATCAGCAACTTCTTGGTTCTAAAGAATTTTGGAGAACCACAAACAAGGTTTTAAACCGTGGAAAGTCTTCAATTCCAACCATTGTCAATGGACCAGAAATTCTCACATCTTCTTCTGACAAAGCTTCTCTATTTGCCAAGTTATTTGCTGAAAATTCTAACACTGGATGATTCCAATCACCCATTACCTGAGTTTCTCTCTCGGACAGAAGTTGTTCTATCTCGGATGAAAATATCTGTGAAGCAAGTAAAATCAGTAGTCTCTTCATTATCTGTGTCAAAAGCCACAGGTCCTGATGAAATTCCGGTGATTGTGCTAAAAAGCCTCTTGCCAGAGCTATCACCCATCTTGGCTAAGCTTTTCAATCGCTGTGTTAAGGAGAAATGTTTCCCTTCTTCCTGGAAGAAGTCATCTGTTTGTCCAGTTTATAAAAATACCGGAGAGAAATGTGATCCTGGCAAGTATAGACCGATAAGCCTTCTGCCTATCGTAAGCAAGGTTTTTGAAGCACTAGTAAATAAACGGATCAAAAAACATCTTGATGACTGTAAGTTACTCAGTGATAAGCAGTATGGTTTTCGATCATCCAGGTCTACGGCCGATGTCCTGACAGTCATTACAGATCGCATTAGTAGTGCCCTTGATCAGTCATTTGATTCAGTGCCCTTGATCAGTCTCATTGCCCTGGACATCTCCAAGGCATTTGACAGAGTCTGGCATAAGGGACTCCTGCATAAACTCCAGCCCTATGGAATTGCTGGTAGGGTCGTTCCATGAAGGTCGTTCTGAATGGTCAATCATCCGACACACACACTTTAAATGCTGGTGTTCCCCAGGGTTCGATACTTGGTCCGACACTGTTTCTAATATTCATAAATGACCTACCAGATCATGTGTTGTTGTCATTCATTGACATATTTGCAGATGACACAACAGTTTACAACCACACACACAAAAACCTTTCTCATGTGGACCTGGCTACTAATCTGAGTTCTGATCTATCTCAAATCACGTCATGGGGTGAACGTTGGCTGGTAAATTTCAATGCCACCAAGACTAAACTTCTGTCTGTTAATCATCAACGATCTGTCCAAGCATATCCCCCCATCTTTATGAAGGGTGAAATGATAAATGAACAGTCAAGCCTGGACAGACTGCTCGGTCTGAAGATCACAACTGATCTCAAATGGAATTCTTATATCTCAGAGGTGGGGAAACAAGTCTCCAAGATGATAGGATCCTTCTATCGGTCAAGCAAAATACTGACCCCTGAGGCCATCCTCTACCTCTACAATTGTCAAGTCAGGCCCAAGATGGAATATTGTGCCCATATCTGGACAGGTGCCTCCAAAGCATCACTATCTGTTCTTGATAGACTGCAACACCGCATCAAGGGACTAGTTGGTCAGGAGCTTTTTTCCTCCCTTCAACCTCTCTCACATCGTAGGAATGTAGCCAGCCTTTCACTGTTCTACCGTTATTATTACGGGGATTGTTCTGCTGAGCTACATGAGCTAGTACCTAAGCGCAGGGATTTCTCTCGTGTTACTCGCTGTGCTAAACAAGCAGGTGAACACCTCACTATCTTCGACTCCCAAAATCAAGAGTAAGTTCCATTTGGATAGCTTCTTCCCTAGAACAGCATTACAATGGAACAACCTTCCAACTGATTGTTTTCCACCAACTTACGATCTAATTAAGTTTAAGAAAAATATCAACAAATGTAATCTTGCTTAAATGGTGGATGTTATCGCAAATGTAACCCTCACACTCTAGTGGCTTTTGGCCTTGTTTGGGGTGACTGACAGTAAATAAAAAAATAAAAATAAATAAAATAAAATACATTTAAAAAAAAAGAACAAAAAGAAAAAAGGATTAGCTTTAGGGTTGGGTGGTGCGACGTTTGCTATCAAATACGCAAAATCTAAATTATCTAAAAAGCTAAAAAAATACGATGAGATACGTGTTTTAGCGTTGTTCAAACTCAACACGATCGAAACCACGTTAGTAAAGCCATCGAAGACAACGTTATTTCTCAAGAAGAATTTGTACTCGTATGCGAAGAGCGAGATACATATTGTAAAATGAAAGAAAAAATCCGTAACAACTCGGTTAAAGCGGCGACCTTACCGGCTGAAACAGAGGTTAAAACCATCGATGTAAATGCGGAAAAAAAAAATCTTATAGAACAACTTTTGAGTTTAAAGTAAACTTGTCGGTAAATAAATCTTACTATAATAATCAAAACCTGCTTGCAAGTAGCGGAGCGGGTAACGAGTAGACCACCACCGTACAATTAAAATTTTTAGTTGTTTTAAATTAATACAACGTTTATAATTTTTTCTAAATGTAAAAAAATAGTTTCTCTATCTATTTCATTTATACTCAACAACTCGCTATAATATAAATTAATGTAATAAACGTCTAAAGCGAGTTGCGTTAAATACTCTTTTATACTCAAGCTAAATCTCTAGATTTAATTAACTCAAACGTTGAACTAATTTTTCTGCACGAGTATAATCAATCGTTGTGCGGGAACATTTCTAATATAATATTCCAACAATATTAAATTGCGTGAATTTGTACAAAACAATTTTAAATCACCAACTAGCTCGAGTATATGCGTTCGTAATTGTTCGTCCATATTAATATCACTCTACAAAACTTTTTTCGTCTTTTCTACCAACTCCGCCATTACTAAATTAAACGAGCGTATAGCTTTTTTGTTTATTTGGTAAAAGGTTTTTACTTTTAATGTTTTTGCGCAGTTTGTACATAAACTTATCGATGTTTTTGTACCTTTTTTACACCTTTTACACTCAACAGGCACACTTTTTCCTTTTTTAATTTTAAACTGATGAAAAGCGCAATAGTTTACGTTGGGTGAGCTACGCACGCAACATTTGTACGTTTTACCAACTATTAACCATCTGCAAGGAACGATTATTTTCTGTTTTAATTCCATAATCTTTTGTTATTAAACGAGATAATATTTTTTAAATATTTTTATAATATTTTCTAAGTGAGTTTTTTGGCGAAGTTTCTACGTTTACTAAAAAGCTTTCGTCTTTTATATAAGCTGTAATTTCCCCCAAATTACCTACAGACGCAGCAATTTTTAATGGAACGTTTTCATCTTCTTTAGGCGCGTAAAATTGTATTTGTTTGTCTAAAGATGAAATTTTTAATAAAACACTAAATAAAGTTGACGCAAAAGTAGCCGAATAAGTAGGCGGTTGCTTTTTGTCCGTATCACCCAATTCTAAAGATATGCTGTAAAGAATATTGCTATCGCTTAAAAAACTAACGTAATCTAAATTGTGTATGTTAATGTAAATTTTTGTGTTTATTTGCAACATTTTTTTAAGTTTAAAAAAATCGCTACTTTCAACTATATAAGGATAATTATAATCGGTGGAGGGTTCAATTGTTTCCGCGCTAATGAACTTATTAATACATACGCTGTTAGTTTCTCGTTTTTAACACCACACGTTTCAACCGCGTATGTCTCGATATAAAATCGTTCATTTTTACGTAAACAATTATTGAACTTTCGTTTAATACTGCGAGTTATTTTTTGCAAATGTTTTAAATTAACCATAAATTCAATTGGTTTTCGCATTTAAATTCAATTTTTTTTTTCTCTGTTTAATACTATATCGATTAGTATTCTTTTGCGATAGATCCGTCTCGCGATAATAAAATCCTGTTTTATCTACCTTAAAATGAGCCTTTGTTTGAATACCTATTAAAATATCAATTAACATTTTAAATGTATAACCCATTTTGATTTTAAAATAAAAATCATATTCATAGTTTTTCTTCTTATTATTATTTTTTAAACCTATAGCTTCGTCATAATTTAAAAAATTTGATTTATCTAATATCACGCGCTCTATACCGTCGTTTTCAAAAACTGGTAACTTTGCGGGTGTTAGTGTTTCGTATCCCTCTTTCGATTTATGTTTAGATGATATTTTTTTCTCCGCAGCATTATAGTAATCAACTTTTTGCGCTTCGTCATAATTTAAAACATTTGATCTCTCAAACAAACAATCATCGTCGAATAAACCATTCTCTCTAATCAATATATACTTAGATAATTAAAAAGGAAAAAAAAAAACTTAAAAAACGTGAAGTTTTTAGTTTGCTTTTTAAAAACGCACCTCAAAACTTGTTAATTTCCCCTACTACTACCCAGAGAATTTGTTTAAAAAAAGTCATTTTTTATACTCTGTTTTTTACACTTTTACTAACTTTGTTAATCTCCCCTACTACTACCCAGAGTATTTGTTAAAAAAGTCATTTTTAGTAGGTGCGCTCCCTACGGCATCTACCATACTACTGGGACGAACGTGTACAACATTTTGAGAGAAGAAACACGTTAAAGGGATCATGCCTTTAGTTCATGACACACTTGAGTTATTTCGGACGTGAAACAAGTTTCTTAGAGTAATTCCACACTATATTTCTGCTATAAATAAATGGTCAGTGGTATATTTTTCATATACATATATGTGATCCGCTCTACGAAAATGAGTCTCTTGTCGCAGAATCTACTTGCACGTAAAGGGTCGATGAATGTTGGGAGGGTGATTTTTTTTTCAATTTTTTTTTCCAGTAAGATATTAATTTGCTTCTTTTGTTTATATATTTTCATATTTCATGAATAGAAATAATGATTTTGATTCATAAAGATGAATAAATCGAGGTTTTTGTGGATTCAATTTGTCTTTTGTTTTCGTTTCAATGTGCTACAAATTGCTGATTTTGCGCCCCTTGTATTTGGCCCAAGCTGCACTCCCCTACGTTCATATTGATATCAGCTGAAAGCTTGGGACTTCCTCTCTCCAAATATGGGCAAAACGTAGGTCAAAGGACGTTTGCTAACTAGTTATTTTCGGAGATATCCATGTAAACAAACCCCGCTTGTTACTAAGCTAAGCCTCGGCTTGAATCACGTGTTTGAAAAGCTTTTATTGCATACACGTAATTGGACAATACGCTGTATACGTCATAATACGCATGCGTACAAGGCATGCTTTTCGTTAGCACTCGCCGTGTATATAATAATACGTGTTTGTGTCCATGTACGGGAATCTCGTTACCACTTTTTGCGGGGTTTGACGAGATCTCAAATTATACTTTTATTAATATAGAAATTGGTGGTTTTATTGAAGTCCAATAAATAATGGGGATCAAGATAGGTAATGTCATTATTGACCTGTGAAATGCCAATCTTCAGGGTCTAGAAAAAGGAAGGAATAGTTGAAAATTTCGTCCAAAAAGTTAAATGTTAACGTTAGTCCTTCGTCTCGCAATGGATGCCAGGATGGTTCATTTTACCGTACTGATTATAGCGGGCGGTAAAGCTGATGTTTCCTGACAAGTCCTGCTTTTGACTCCAGGTGAAAGAGCGTTTTTACAACCCCTTTACTATGAGTGAGGTTATAATTATACTAGGGTTACACATCAATTACACCATCTAGTTCAATCTTTATTTCCTTTCACATCAGCAAAATTAAGTAAAATAAATTTAACGAACTTCTTAGTGACCGTAGCGGGATGGTCAGGGTATTCTTATTGTAAATTTTACCTGATTAACGTTAACGTTAAATCTAAGTTGATCCAAATAATTATACTGTATTGTTTTTCCGCCCTTGGCTTTTTGAAGCCATTTAAACAAAATACAGTACTTACATTATAAAAGACTTCTGGATCTGTCAGCATTGGTCAATGTAAATGTTCCTTTTAATCCTTAAATAGTCGAGACAGACAATTTGATGTTGTCATATGTTTGTTTCCTTGGAGTATTCAAAACCATCTGTTTCGTTTTGCATTCCTCTATTCTAGATTTTCATCAGATGAAGCGAGGCATTGTGTATGCAACACACAAGACTATATGAATCAACCAAGGAAGTCCATCGGTAGCCACCCGCCACCAGCGGAATTACAAGACCGAACAGAATTTGAGTCCAATTTATAATACAACCAACTTGTACTCTTGCTACTTGTTCTTACGCCAACTCGGACCCTCTCCAACTCCGGACTCTCCTCAACTCGGACTCTCCTCAACTGCACTCTCTCCAACACGGACTTCTCTCCAACTCCGGACTCTCCGCGAACTCGGTGCTTATGTCAATTGCTTCATTGATTGATCAGAACAATGTTTACCATCAACTCCTTTTCTCTCTCATAACGTAAAATGACCATTACTGATATGTAATACTTTGTGCTAAATTTCAATAAATAATTCCATTTAAATTATTCTTTATTTTTACGATTGCCATCACGACTGTACTTTTGAGTACGAGTTGGCGTACGCATACCAGTTGCCGTGAATACGAGTTGTAGGCCCTACTGTACAATGTTCGATTTCAAGCATGTATGATTTTGGCAAAGGTATATGGTAAGGGTTTAAGGATCAATAAAATGGGATTATCTTTCTGTGTTTTTTTAAGAACAATTCGTTTTGAATAAAACATGAGCTTAATGTTTTTTCCCCAAATCACATTCTTCACCCAAAATGTTGGTTAAATTTAAATTTTTTGCCAAAACTCTTCTACCATGGATGAAGGATGAAACATCAACAAAAATATTATATGCATTTAAACTATTGATTTCAAATATATCTATGTGTCTCATTGTGTTTAATTTATAATGTCAGTTTCAATTTAAAAAGGACATAATAGTTATGTTCAATTAATAAAATGAGGTAAAATTATTTAAATTAGTTTTAAAAATCTACTTTAATGCTACTAAACATGATGGTAATATAATAATATTTAATGTTCTCCAAAAAATCAAGGTGATAGCATATTAGAACACAATTAGTAACTAAGGGACTTTTAAAGAGTACCCTTATTAGAGTATTTGCAGTGCAGTTTAAAAAGCATAATTTCTCCTAAAGTGGTTTTTCCCAATTTCGTCAAGTTAATTTTGTTCAGGTAAAATAACTTTTCAATAACATGCCAGAAGTGTCTAGAGGTATCAAGGCCGAAGCTTGTTTTATACTCTTTTCAACCATATATAAAACCACAAAATAAATTTTTACCACATCAGACTCATTTTCCCAGAGCTTGGGTATAATTAAGTTATTAACTTGCGTTTTGTAATTTTGTGTTGTCCATTATGTCAGTTAGATATTAAATCCCATCCCACGTCACGAGGCCAGACCTGGGGGTTTGGACAAATGATTGAACCCAATCTTTGTTATTGTTTGTCAGCATGGAATTGTCACTTGTGTATGTCCCATTGTAGAATTAGAACAATTCATATTTGAGAATACTCATACATGGTAGATAGACAGTGCAGTGGGGTAGAGTCAACAATAATATTGATGAGAAGGATTAACGAGAAGATTCAACATTGATAATATTGATAAAATGCTTTTTAGTATATGAGAATGCTTACTCAAGGGAAGCTACAACATTGGTAATGTTGCCAAACTCGGCTGCTTCTATGAGTATGCTTACTCTATGAGTTACTCTCTTTGAATCAAGATATACATTAAAGGAAGCTACAACATTGGTAATGTTGGCAAAACTGCTTCTATGAGTATGCTCACTCTCTTGGAATCGAGATATACAAATTATGAAGCCAAGGGTAAGGATTTCGATAATATGACATATCAATAACAGACTTGCAGACAATCTTGTTATTGTTTACCCTAATGGGGATTGTCACTTTGTATGTCTCAATGTGGATTAGAACAATTCATATATGACAATACTCATACATGCTAGATATAGGACGGTGAGGTGGGAAGGGATCAACAATAATAGTAACATGCGAATTAAAAGGAAGGCTCAATCTTGGATAATAATAATATTGTCAAAATTCTTCCACGAGGATCTTGCTCTCGTTGAATCATGATATCTATCAAACAACCAATCAGTGAACGTTCACTTATTACGTTAAGGAGAAAATATTGAACATGCATTGAGATTGTTTGTATTCATTCTTATACTGAAATTTAGGAAAGAGTACTCTTTTCTAAAACAAATTATTTGCCAGAAGGTGACCATCTCGGTCTAATTCTATGAATTCCATCATCAGCGTAAAGGGACAATATAGTCAGGATCAACAGAGCATGGAATAGGAGTGCTAGTTTTAGTGACTGAAAATAATACCCCACATGTAGGTAATATTACCGTTACTTCTGTATCTCGTCATTTTCAGTCACTGTGTTCATCTTAATCTGACACCGATTCCATGCCCTATTGAAAGTCTGCATTGATCGTGACGATATTGTTCATTTAACGCAAATAAACTTCACATTATATTTAAAAATGTGCAGTTTGTCAATGGAGAATCATGATGGGCACTATTAAAAGAGTCCTATGTGACAAGTTTGGATTACTCTGCGACCCATTTTGGGGTAAAAAAAAGTTTAATTTTTAGA
>CM055816.1:843827-901592 GCA_029582265.1 Zoroaster sp. YZ-2022
ATTAATTAGCTGCATTTGCTGAGAATTGCCTTGAATAGAAATCTCAAGAAGGTGGTAGTTTGGTAACCATATTGTTCTTGAAATGGAATGTTATAAAATAGATTGGCTGATAGCATTCTTGAATACAGCCTTTTCATGAGATTTCGAACACTGGCCCTTTTCAATTCCACTATGTGGGACTTCAGGCGATGAATAGGGTGCATGAATAGGGTATGCCGGCTTAGCTTGCCCGCTTATTCTGGTTCTATACGCTTGGCTGAACAGCAGAGTTGTCATGTCCACGGTTGGGTTTGACCCGAGCTCCCCAGCCTCACAGATGTTGGTCCAACCACCTTCACCGGAAAACTAAAAACCTCGCAAGGGTTCAACAGGGATGGAAGGGTCAAGATAAAGTGTTTATAATGCACATAATTTTTCAGTTTGAAGCAATATTTGGGGCAATATAGCCTATAGACCTAGTTACATAGGGACGCCTAAATAAAGGTCGCCCTTTCAGGAAGCAAGGACTATTGCCATGTGCGCTGTCGATATACACACAGCGCCGCATACAAACCAATGAGTGACCTTCTAGCCCTGAATGAGGGCTTATTGTTCAGACATCATGAGGTGTCGTGGCCGAGCGTCTAGTTTACCGGATTCAAGTTCGGGTGTTAGAAACAGAATGTGGGTTCGAATCACTGTCGTGACACTTGTGCCCTTGAGCAAGACACTTAATCATAATTGCTTCTCTCCACCCAGGGGTTAAATGGGTACCTGTGAAGTCAGAGTTGGTTTGTTATATGCGTTTAGAAATGGCAGCAATTGAGCTTATACCCCAGGGAGCTGAGATGGTTTCAGGAAGATTTATGAGCCTTATGAGCAGGATAATAATATAATCCCCCTTTGAGCACCACTTAGTTGGTGGATACGTGCGCTATATAAATCCACAAAATTAAATTTTTAAATTATTATTATTATTATTATTATTATTATTATTATTATTATTATTATTATTTTTTTAATTATTATTATTATTATTATTATTATTTTATTATTATTATTATTTTTATTATTATTATTATTATTATTATTATTATCATTATTATTATTATTATTATTATTATTATTATTATTATTATTATTATTATTATTATTATTATTATTATTATTATTATTATTATTATTATTTTTATAATAGTTATTATAATTATTATTATTATTATTATTATTATTATTATTATTATCATAAATCGTAGTTTTCACAAAGTGACGGATTGCTAAAAATCGTATTTTTTGGAAAAATGAGTTTAGTCAATTTTTGATTTCAAATACTGTTATTTTTCATTTCACCAAGTTTTAATCCTCAAAACTATCTGTTTTCAATAAGAGGCCTAATGAAGTTTTTTTAAATTGAAGAAACCCGTGGTTTTAAGTTTTAAAGGGACCGATCGCAGCCTTTGTATGTATTACGCATGCATTTTATGTGAATGGCATGTTTTAAGCCAAGGCGACATTCGACCACGCCACACGTGTTCCACGGTTGAGGCTGTCCATATACTAAGCATGGGAAGCGCCAGTTCGTGAAAACTTGACAACAGCGGCAGTTTTCACTGCGACTGTTTGTTATAAGTTTGTTACTCGTTATAGTTATTTTCCCACAAACAATCCAGTTAGGTATCATATGAGATTTCAGTTTTTAACAAAGTAAAATAATGATCTTCGAGATTAAATGACACGAAAACCGGGGTTTTAAACTTGACCAACTTCAATCGCTATATCTCAAGCGATTTTACCAGACGTTATAGGCCTTTTAAACATTATAGGCTATTAAAATTTTATGGGTCCTACTAAAAACGGCAACCGACAAACTCACGAACTGAGACAACTCACAACAACATGTTCTAAATGCACTGAAAACTCAAAATAAAGTTAAAAATATGTTTATAAGGGACAGTGCATCATACAGGGTTTCATTTTTTGAAAATGTGTTTTTAATTAGCAATAAAAATGATTTTCAGTGAGTAGTTTTGGCCCATCTTGCTTGTGCAACATAAGAGGGCTGTACCATTATGTGAAAGGGTGAAAGAAAACCGACTACAAGCGGTGACATCATACGGGCTTGTCCGGTGCTGTGTCCCTAGCGACAAAATTTATTTTCATGTACAATGGTTATAATTTTATAATGTTTGTAGTACAACAGGCCTATATTGTGTCCTGGTATTTTATTTTGTAAAATATTAATAGAAAGTGTATTATATTGACCTTGTAAGTTTTAACTATGTTTTGTCGTGTCAGTGCAAAAACATTGTATGTTCACAATGCAATAAGGTCGTCTGTACAGCGCGTCGTCAATCCGCATAAATTTACATACATTAAAAAATGTTTGTGCAACAACGCCAAACTCAGCCATTGCTTTTGTGCATTCATCCGGAACTTTTACATATGACTTTTTGCACTGACACAAAATGGGTTTTGCAAAACGTAGAAATTTTGGAGAAACGACGGTTTAGGGGCCCACGTTTAAATAAATTCAATAAATCCAAAATATAGTGAAAATGGTTGTACTTTTAATCTTTATTCTGCTTGTTTTATTATTCGTGAAAGTTTACTAATTTGCAAAAAGTTTGAAAAAATTAAAAAACATGGTTGTTCTTGGGATGTTTTTGACCTCACGGTAACGTAGTTTTCGACAACAGACACAGTTACTTGTTGAATGAATAAGAAAACATAAATTTTGTCAAAAGAGTTTTATAAGTAGACCAACTATGTGACAGCTGTCATTCATACTTATTGGCAAAAATTTAAAGCTCAGCAGCAACACATATAATAGGACCTTTTATTCACCGATGAAGAACACTTGATCACCACTGGATGTCAATCATGATTAAGAGATTCAGAAAACATTTACATTTTCTAAAAAATAATAATTAATAAATAAATAAATAAATAAATAAATAATAAATATAAACAAATACAAATAAATATAAATAAATAAAAACAAAAATAAATAAATAAATAAAAAAAAAATAAATAAATAAAAATAAATATATAAATAAATAAATATAAATAAATATAAATAAATAAATATAGTAAATAAACTTAAAATTTTTCCTGCATGACAATACCAGACCTAAAATATTTTACAAAATTTGTATGTTTTACATCTGTAAATATAATTATACATGATTGTAATTATATTGCAATTCATTGTTATTGTTATTACACTCCATAAAAATACAACAAAAGACTTCCCCTCCAGCCGACAAAAAATTTTCACCCTAGCCTTTGACATAATGGTACAGTCATTTTGCGTTGCGTAAGCAAAATGGCGGCCAATACTAAGGCCATGAGAATGAAAGTCATAGATTTGCATCCACCGCCCGCATGTCCCGAAAGCTACCGCCTAAATTTTTCATTATTTGCCAAAAAAATCATTATTTGCACAAAAAGGTATTTCACCAAACAAATTTAGTTCCAAATCATCCACATCAGTAAACGAAGTTTTACCAAATTTCCACCAGTATGTGCGCTATAATCATTAGCATGTTCTCTGTCTTAGCCCCGCATACATGTACGTCGTTCACAAAAAAGGTCGCATCGCGCTAAAACTGTATGGTAAACTCCGTCCGATCCGCACCTGCAACTATACCGCCTTCACATGCACAACACGTTCGCTGTTGAGCCTAGTTAGTAATAGTATGCCCGTGTGTGCGGCCCGCACATCATGACGTATAATGATGCACGTACTACGTACGTACACAGATTAGAAGAAACATCTTGTGATTGCGCTGTTATTAATGATCAATGGAAATAATGAATAATGAAAAAAAGCCTCATGTGTTTTCGAAATTTCCCGGACGCAAATCAATGACTTTCATTCTCTTCTTGGCCTAACACGTTAACTGCAGCGAAGAAAATCATTTTTATTGCTAATTAAAACCACATTTTCAAAAACTGAAACTCGTTATGTATCATTTGTATGCCCATGGTATGCCACTGTCTCTTATTTTTTTAAATTATAAACATATTTATAACTTTATTTTTGAGTTTTCAGTGGATTTAGAACGTGTTGTCGTGAGTTGTCGGTTTTTAGTAGGACAGTAATTTATAAATATAATTTTACGTGTGATTGTCATGGGCTGCCCCTGCGTCCCTGCACGTATTATTCGCAGGGCTGGGCAGTACAGCAGTGAACGCGTGAAACTCGATGATTCAGTCGCGCGATGCGCACTGCACGCGTAATTTAATAGACCCATGTGTAGGCCCTAGCCGGCCCTAGGGCCTAGCCTAGGTTAGCCTAACATTAACGTTTATACAGTGTAGACTAACGTTAGGCTAACTGAAAATTGTGATACTACATTTAATTTAGCTATGTTTAATAATGAACATGCATGATGGAGGGCAAAGAATTTGATTCTTTTATTCTTATAAGTTTTAAAACTTTTCTAGACCAGTATAGCAAGGAGAATAATACTGTATACTGCATTGCTGACAGCAGGACTGCCCAATATTCAAATAAAAGCCCTGCGAATTAGCCGTACGTGTAACACAATTCGCAGGGCAGCCCTGCGAATTAGCCGTACGTTTCCTTCCTCCATGGTGTAACACAATTCCTGCGAATAAGCCCCACCATAATTTTAACGTTAATCGGACAGTTGGTGAGTTACGTTACTCAGCATCATTCTATCTTGCTTGCCTTAAACAAAAACTAATTTACCTTCAGGAAGTTCATATGAAATAAAACAAAAAATCAACATAAGGTTTTTAACTTACCTTAAGTTGTTAAATTTTCCAATTAAAAAAAAGAAGGCCCGGTTTTACGTTTTTTAGACAAATTACACATCCCGACGTACACACACACCACGACAAAAGGGGAATTTTGGGGGAACCTTCGCGCATGTTAGTAACCGAAAGGACGGGGGAAACACCGAGATCGAGGAATTTCGATTCAACCGGGGATTGGGATTAAACCCGGGGATTAACCGGATTAAACGGATTAAGGATCAACGGGGGTTAAAACCGGGATAAATTAAAACACTGTTTCCCCCCGGTGGCCCCCAAATTTTGGGGTATATCCAAAGGCAAAAACGGCAATTTTTGGGAGTGAAATGTCCTATCATTAATCAAACTTTATGACCAAAAAGGGGGAAAATTTTTTTAACTTTTAGATTTTATAAACCCCGCATTGTTTAATATATAACAATCCCGGGGACGATAAGGTTATTCTAGGCCCCTTTAATTATGAAATATGAACAAACCAGATATGCCCTTTTAAAAATTACCTTCATAATTTTAAAAAATTAAAAAAAAAATTAAAAGGGGGGAAAATTTTTTAATTTTTTGACGAGTTGGTCATAAATGTGGTTTTGGTACCTGTGTATAGTAACGGAATACCGACGAAAAGGTACATCTTCTAGCGCCTTTAATTATGAAATATTAATCGAAACCGAAAACCACGATATGCCCTTTTAAAGAAATTTTTAAAACAAAAATTTTAAAAAAATTTAAATTGGGGAAAAATTTTTTTAATTTTGATGAGTTTTAAAATACCGGCACTGTTTAAAAAATTAACAGGGATATAATAAGGGACAAAAATTATTCTATAGTCCTCATTAAAAAAAACCGATATAAAAGATATGCCCTGTTAAAAAATTAACTTAAAATTTTTAAAAAAAAATTCAAAATTAATAGGGGGAACAAAAGTTTTTTTTAAAATTTCAAAAATACCGGCATTTTTTTAACCCATATCGGTATCCCGACGAAGGTTTCAGCGCCCCTTTAAATTAGAAAATCGTATCAGAAAAAGGCGATATGTTGGAAACCCAACCCAAAATTCTTTAAACAAAATTAACAAAATGAATTTTAAAAGGGGCAAAATTGTTTTAACTTTGACGAGTTGGTCAAAATTTGGGATTGTTTAACTATTATACAGCCAAGGCGTGCTTAATAAACTAGCGGAAAAAAAGTTTTGTTTTGCTTTAGATTGAGGGCGCAATTTTTAATATTAGAACGAAAAAAGTTCCTGGGCACTCAGTGCCAACGGGTTAACCCCCGTCAAAAAAAACCCCAAGACCCCCCCAGATGGGTTCGAGCCCCATAGTAGTCCTGAGTCCACAGCCCGGGTTGTTTATAAACAGCGGGAATAAGATTTTTACTTTTGCTTTAATTGAGGGCGCGAAGATGTTGTCGGTATGTGGATATCGCCCATGATTATCGTCGGTATATGGGGGTTTATAATTATAGTTAAAAAATTGGAGTATTTATGACCAACCACAAAATTTAAAAAAATTTGTCCCCCCTTTAATGTTAATTTTTGTAAATTTTTTGTTAACGAATTTAAGTTGTTCAACTTAGGTCATATCGGGGTTTTTGGAGATACGTTTAATTTTTATAATTAAAGGGATGCTTTAGGGAAGGGAAAGTACATTATTCTCCGGTTTTTATGCCAATATGTTTTTTATTTAAAAATTTGGTTTTTTTAACGAATTATGAAGGCTTTTTAACTTATGGGTTTTTTTGGAGAAATTTTTTTATTTTTAAAAGGGACGCAGAAGTTTACCATTATCGTTATATGCCGTTATGACATAATAGTTAAACAATGCATTTTTATGACCAACTCATCAAAAGTTAAAAAAATTTTTCCCCCAAAGTTAAATTTTGTAAATTGTTAAAATTATGAAGTTGACATTTAAACTTGGGGATATCGTGGTTTTTTTTTACGACCTATTTAAAATTTAAAAGGGACGCCCGATGTAATTATCGTCGGTATATGCTGTAGTTAAAAGGGAGTATTTATGACCAACCATCGAAAACAAGTCCCCCTTTAAGTTAATTTTGTTATTTTTTTTAAAAATTTATAAGTTGAATTTCATCTTGGGGCAGTTGTACATGAGTTGTACATGGGAAATGTTTCAATATTTATAAAATTATGCACAATCCTATGCTTTTACTTTTGTATTGTATTTGTAATGTTTTTAATGATATGTGTATATTTTTTGGTTGCAGGGCCCCAAGGGAAACCATTTTTTAAACTGTTTAAAACCCCGGGGTAAAGAAATGTAATAATAATAATGGGGTTTTTGGGGTTTTTACATTAAGATTTGCTATACCCCGGGACCAATCATCAAAAGTTAACAAGCCCCTTTAATGGTTTATGAATAAAATGATAGACAACACTCAATAGGTGCGCTCGTTTGGGGACCGGCCGTGGATATAGGGTTATAATTGGGGGCCCAAAAAGGTGGCCAACCTGATCGGGGTTTTTAATTCATCCGGTTTTTAAACCGCAGGTTGAACCCGGTTGAATCCGGTTGAATCCGTTGAATTCGGGGTTAACGCGGTTGAATCCGGGGTTGAATCTGGGATGAACGGATGAATCCGGTAAATGGAAATCTGGAAACGCGATGAATTGGGATGAATCCGCGGATGAATCTGGGAGAACCCCGGGTTAAACCCCGGGCAGCTCATTATACTCGATTTGTTTCAACTTTTTTTCCTTTTCAAAAAAAAGTTTTAAAAAAACAAACTTTATTAAAATGAACCTTTTTAACAAAACGTAATATTTTTTTCCCCCTGCTAAATTTATAAAATATTACATGAACAAAAAGCTCGAAGACGAAAATCACCAATTAAAACAAGATCTTAAACTAAATTTTAAATTTTTTTACATCTTGGGGGCGCTGTTTTTGTTTTGTAGTAGTCAATGAGTAGTTTGTCGTTTCGTCCTATCACTATCAGTCACACGGTACACACACATGATATTGAAATTTTACTTTTAACTTAATAAGATAACGTTAGCCTTTAATATTTAATAAAAAATGTTAGTAAACGTCAATCAAGGGGGTTTTTCCCCGAAAAAAAGAAGAAGCCACCACGGAAAAGACCAAAACAGGTTCAAGAAAATTATTTGGGGAGAAATTTTTTTTATTTAGTATAGGATAAATGTTTTTTATAATTATATTGATATCCTAATAACTTTTTATTATTTAATTTTTATAATAATATTGTGATATTCAAACTAAAAAGATTTATTATCTGATTAAAGTTTTTGATTTTATTTGGTCATGCCCAAAAATATGGAGGATAATTGAATTATTTCTTCGGGAAAAGGGATGATTGGTATAACTGTTTGAAGGGCTTGTTCACAGTCTCTATTTTTTAGAATAATTAAAGCCGGAGTGTCAGAACAAGGAAAAATTACAAATTATTCTGTTAGAGATGTGAACGAAGAAGCATTGGACTACACCAATAAAAATACATTATTTTTTTAATTAATTACTTTAGTAAAAATTTTGTTGAGTAACTTAAACTTTGTAGGGTTTTCTGATTTTTCAATATTTTTTTTAAAAACCATTTTTAATTTTCCAATTTTCCCTATATTCCCCGGGCAGAAAAGATTAATAAAAGAAGGTAATGAGGGCGACGTCAAGAAAGCAAAACGCAAGAAAGAAGACAGATCTACCCAAAAGGAAAACAGAGAGTGTGACTTACACAAGATGGCTCGAAGCAAACCCCGAAAGCGATTGAAAAGGAGGACCCCAGATGTGGCTGCTTTTTGGGACCAGAATTTTCCCCCAACCACAGAATAGTCCTAGATAAAGGGGCCCTTGACACTTAAATGGGCACTATCGCATTGAAACTTTAAAAGGGGCAGGGAATTGGTGTCCTGTTCAAGATGAAAATTACGGGCCCATTTACAGCAGCAATGGTAATATGCCCTTTACTGTTTGGTATTAAGTACCAGTTTTACCCAAAAAAATAGCACCTGATTCCATGCCCTGTTGATGGGATGATATTTCCCCAATCTAACACGCCAGACCCTTTTTTAATAAAATTAGTGAAAAAAATTTTAAAAAAATTAACTGTCATCAAAGACAAAAATTTCCAAATTTGGGAAAAATTTTGAATAAATAAATTTCAAACTTTTTACTAAACTCACTTTGGGATGCATTTGAAAAATTTTACCCAAAAGTGAGTGTTTTAGATTTTTTAAGAAAATTGTCTGAAAATTTTTAAAATGACAAACGTATATAATACAAAGCACTGGGGTAACGGAGTGACCGGGGTCGACAAACAATACAATACAATGAAGGCATTTATATACCCCTACACAAACGGGTATCAGGTTTTTACAGGGGGCAAGAAAATTTAAAATACACAGTGTCTAAAATAAAGAGTCTTGAAAAGGTTTTAAATTGACTCAATGAAGAAGCATGGATACCAGATGGTAGTTCATTCCAAATGGGGGTAGCAGATAAAAACCCCTTTGTTAGCGAGAATGACCACAGGATAAGGGTTGACCAGGAGCTACCAGGGGCTGACCACGGGGGCGACCACAGGCTGACCACGGGGGCTGACCAGGGGGGGCCCCAAAGGCACCACAGGGTACCATGGCGGGGACCATGGGTGACCAAGGGGCTGACCCTGGGGCCCAAAAGGGCACCCATGGGGCCCAAAGGAGCGACCACGGGCGCCCCAAGGAGCTGCCCAAAGGAGCTGACCACAGGCTGCCCAAAGGCTGACCACGGGGGCTGACCACAGGCTGCCCACGGGGGCTGCCCAAAGGCTGACCAAAAGGGGCTGCCACCACCACAGGGCGACCACGGGAGCTGACCACAGGGGCTGCCCAAAGGGGCTGCCCAAAGGGGGCTGACCACGGGGGCTGACCAGGGCTGCCAAGGGCTGACCATCACCACAGGGGCTGCCCAAAGGGGCTGCCCAAAGGGGGCCCACGGGAGCGCCCAAAGGGGCTGCCCAAAGGGGGCTGCCCAAAGGGCTGACCATGGGCTGCCCAAATGGCTGCCATTTCCCAGAGCTGGGCAAAACACAAAATGGGGGTCAAATTTGGGCCCACATGAAACGAGAATATAAATCAACCAATATAAAAATTTATTTTGTTGTTTTTCAATATGAAAAGTGGGCCCACTTTCCTGGTTCCACCAATGCCGACATTTTATTTTCATTTCAGTTTCCTTGAAGACCTTAAGGAGGAGCCAACGAGGGATGTGGGAGGCCCCAACTATCGGGGGGGGAATTTCTGGATCGATAAGATCGTCAAAGCCCCCCAAAAACCCCAAAAGCCCGGTTTGGGGTATCGTTGAGGTACTATACAAAAAACACATAGAGCGGGGGGGGTCATAAAAGCATGGGTGAATCGCGATGATCCTATCTTATGTTTTTGGGGATGATCCATCAATGTTATTCACATTGGGATAAGTTTCCAGCAGGTAAACCCCTTTTCCCCGGGGGCAACTAGGTTGGTTCTGTGGGGATACCAGGATTTTCAGGGGATTTGAGGCCCCCTTTTTAAGGGCCCCTTTTATGCAACTGGGGTTGGTTCTGTAGGGGTACCGGGTTTTTCGGGGGGGCATTTGAGGCACCCTTTATAGGCCCTTTAACGGGGTTGGTTTTTAGGAGTACCGGGGATTTTCAGGGGCTTTTGAGCCCTTTTTATGGGCCCCTTTATGCTAACTAGGGTTGGTTCAGGAGTATCGGGAACATTTGAACCCCTTTTATGGGCCCCTTTTGCTAACAGGGTTGGTTTTTAGGGAGCAATTTTGGGGGGGTTTGAGGCCCCCTTTTATGGGCCCCTTATGCTAATGGGGTTGTTCAAGGAGTATCAGGACATTTAAACCTTTATAGGCCCTTATGCTAACTAGGGGGTTTTTAGGGGAGCAAGTTTTGGGGGGCATTTGAGGCCCCCTTTTGGGGCCCCTAACTAGGTTGGTTCTGTATGGGAGTCCGGGTTTTTGGGGGGCATTTAGGCCCCCTTTTATAGGCACTTATGTTTTTAATGACCTTTTTCCCCTATCCCCTTCCTTTGCCCCACCTGTTCAGGTTTCCCATTTGTTCTTTTAAAAACACAATCAAACTGACACGCAAAAATTAGTACCCCAAAAAAATACATTTAAAAAAAATAAAACCGGTGACCCCATAAAATTTTAACGAGAAATTAGTTCTGAAAAAAACCCAGAGGTTTAATTTTTTTTAAATAAATATATATTTGAAAAAAATATTTAAAATGTATTTTCCCCGCAAGTTCCAAATATATAAAAATGTTTTGTTTGTTTACAGATCACAAGAGATGGTTTGTAGACCACACCAGTTTGACAAGAAGGATCCCCCTACAGGGGTAATTAGTTCATTGAACCAGCCCTCTATATTTTTTCCCAAAAAAATGTTGACAAAGAAATTGTTTTCCAACTAAACAAAATAAATTCACCTTTTAAAAAAATCAAACACTAAAGAAAAAATCTGAAGGTATCTGGGGGAGAGAATATTTTAATTGTCCCAAATATTTTTTTAAAAAACAAAAATTTTGTCAAAGAAAATGATCTATTGTTTAAATTAAGTATGAAGGATTCGTCAAATTGTTTAAAACTTTGATCAAAGAAGTTCATAGAAGATGAATGCTTTTGGGATATGCCATTTTCTTTTGATTGGGTCCGGTGAGGAAAGCCTGAAAGGAAAAACTTTTGGGGGAATTTTTTAATTTTTTTTTACTATTCATTTTATATATTTTTATTTTCCCCCCCAGTTCAGCTGCACTTTGAGTGGCATTTTTTGGGGCCTTTGTTAGGGGAACCTTTTATAAAAAAAAGCAAATTTTAAATGGGTTTTTTTTCTTTGCCACAGCTCCAAAAAAAAAGAATCGGTTCATGGGATGTCAAATTCCGGGGGAAAACCGCCTTTTTTCTCATTACATGAACTCAAGGGGCAAACCCGAACGCAAAAGGGGGGTTTTAGAAATTAGCCCGTTCAACGCGACTTCAGTACAACCAAAAACCCAAAGGGGATTTTTTCTTCAGGTTAATTATTATAGTGTTTTTATTGATGGAAAAGCTGATTTTAAGAAAACTTGGGGAAATTAACACGTGATTTTTGAGCTCTCAGCAAAATCCGGGGTAAATTTAGGCCAAGAATTAGGGAATTTCTTTTAAAAAGTGAATCTTATTTTGTATATTGTTTTCCTTTTCCCCATCAGTAACTGAAGGGGACCTTCTCTCAATGTCATATTGTAGGGGTGAATTGTTGGGTACAAGGATTTTTAAATCATTCAGACACTTTATTGGGAGTTATTTATGAGATCTCTTGGCACACATCACACTGCTGAACTAAAGAGCCTTAGAATTGGGGCATATTTTTGAATGATTTTGAATCTTTTTTAAATTTTTTTTTTTCTGTGTTCTTTTTCCCGAGGAGTTTTACTTATCTCCTGAAGATGAAGACACCTTAAATCCCTGAAAAACAGAATCAAGGAAAAAAATTGAAAAGAAACCAACCTGTCAAAGTTTGCTTAAATTAGGTTGCAAAAAGTTCCGTTTTTGGGCCTTTTCATCGCCTGACCCGCACGTGCCTTTTCTTTTTCTTTTTTTTAGTTTCGAAAAGATGTCCAACGTTGCCCAATTTTTTAAGGTTTTAGCCAAATACATAATGTATGGATTTTCCCCCGATACATGTATCACGATTTCGTTAGCAAATAAAAGAACCAAAAAAAAAAGTCACCGCACCGATTTTTAAGTGACTGGACCACAAACCAGAGATTTTTTTTTTGCCTAAAGGAAAAAAGGAAAAATTTTTCAGATTGTTTAATTACACAAACAAAATTTTGTGTTTGGATGACAAAATGTTTGGAACCAATTGTCACGATACCCAGACAGAAAATTTGGGATGTTTTATCAACTTTTCACCAAGTCAGTTTGATGTATAACTAGGGGTAAATTTTGAGAAATGAAAAAAAGGGAGGAAAAAAGTTTTTCCCTTTTCATTGGGGTATACAGCCATGGGCCCCTTTTAAACCATTTTAGCAAGGAAAAGTTTTTATCTTTGGGATTTTTCAAAAAATGAACACAAGGAAAGTTTTATGGTCTGGTTAGTAACCCAGTTTCGGTAGGATTTTCAAAATCAAGCAGTGAGAATTTCCATAAAAGTAGGAAGAATATCATGCCTGGTATAACTGTGATCATTTATGCTTGCAGATGCATGTGGTTTAAGCAGGGATCGTGAGGATTGCGGATCTGTGGTATTTTGTTACTTGTGAACATTAATAAACAAATGTTTAACTTTCAGAATAAATCTGCTAATTTGTTAACAAATTTTCTTTTCACGATAAATATTACAAATTGTTTTATATTCTTCCATATGAATCAACTTGTATCATTACTACTTCTAAAAAAATATACCAATCCAGGTAGCAAATCAACTAATAAAGCGATTTCTTTGTTTATTATGGCATATACCCGATCGGGATATACTTGATCTGATCCATCCTCCATTCTTCCAATGAGGGATAACAATAGGCTCAAATTGGGGAAAACCCCTTGGGTGACAGTGATCCATCCTCCATTCTTTCCCAATGAGGATACCAATGAGCTCAAGTGGGAAACAGATGCCAACATTCCAAATTGAGAAAAAGAGTAGTGCCACGGTGCATCCGCCTCGGTTTGAAAAATGCCAAAATTACCCCTTTTCAAACCTCACACTTTCGAGGCTTTACATTTTTATAAGTGTAAAGTGATGAGATTCGTACAATGGTAATTGGACTCAATAAATAAATAAAAAGTGCGCCCAAATGGTAAATGTTGGCATCTCTTAAATGACACCTGCTTTGTGGGAGGAGGAGGCTGCAGTTGAGAAAACAACATTCAGAAATTCCGAACTGAGATAATGTTTGCCCAGAAAAAGCGACCAGTTGTCCACATAATTGTATATCTAAAAAAACAACATTACATAACCAATATCACAATGTACTTGGATTTCGCCTACAGTAGGGTGTAAAGTAAAATATCACAAGAAAAATGAGAGGTAGCCGGGCTTAGATGCTCCTTTTGGTCTGGGATAAAAGCTAAACCTCCCACTAGATGTTTACGGAGGGACACAGACTCTCCATCCTCACAAACAAAAAACTAGAGGCTTGAACTGTGGGCACATCTTTTCTTTCCTTGGTGGCTACTTCTCTTCTTTCATGATGATAATTTTGAAGCAAAGGAGATTTTGGAAAAACCTTCGATAAAAATCACAGGTCTGGATAAATGTGTCACCACATAATAGTGTGTCTTCATTTTAGGTTGTTGTTGATCACATATGGGTGACTGTGGCGTCCAGAACTATGTGCATATCACATGCATTATAGAGACGATGGGTCAAATGATCAATCAAATGACTTCAGCATGTTTGGAAACACATATCTTTAATGGTCTCCACACTGTTATTAACCTCTGCCTCTACAACAGCTTAGATGTTCCAAGATGATTCATCATGGTTTAGACTGGTTTCTAGTTCTGTCATTACCAATTGGGTGATCTTAACTCCTGACTCTCACCTAACATATATTTCATCATGGTTTAAGTCTGGCCAGTACTCTCCATTCTATATCAATTGCACATTCATAACTTTCTCTGCACTGTCAGGGGCACCTTTGAAGAAAAAAAAAATCAAATAAGATGAGAAAAAATAATTTGAATGGTATTTGATTTATTAAGGACAATATCGTCATGATCAACGGGCATGGAATCAGGTGCTAGTTTTAGATTAACTCGAGGTGAAAAGTAATGCCCCACATGATAAGGCCATATTACCATTGCTGCTGTATAAATGAGCTAATAATTTTCAGTCACTGTGTTCATCTTAACCTAGCATACCAATTCCATGCCCTACATTGAAAGTCTTGATTCTGATCATGACTTATATTGTCCCTTTAAAAGGGGAAGGAAGAATATCTGGTATTTGTTAATGTATTTTCCAATAGTATCTCTGAAATTATTTGTTTGCATTCACGCCATGGATGCTTTAGGAGCCGAGCATATTTCCAGGCATATACCCACAGATCTGCAACTGACGCCACAAAAATCACACACAAATTAGGCCTGTAGTGCGTGTATGTACTTCTGAATGTAGTTCTCAATGATTACGGCTTTTGTTTCACTTTTGAAAGCTGAAGAGATCTTGTCCAAATTTTGTTTCCATGGAAATTTCTGACTTGACTTACAATGGAAATTTTTAAAACCATTACTTGCGTTACCTCGATAACTTCAAAAGGTTCTCGATATCGTAATGACCGAATAAAAACCATATCGATATTCGATTATTCGATGTCGAGAACGGGAGCAGTTTAACTGTTGCTGCTGTTCTGGACCATTATACCTCCAGTCCTATTCGCACCGTGAAAAGAGGCTTGGTTATTACACTTGTCTTGTTTCAAAAAGCAGCGAGGGGCTGGTTTCTTCAGTGTGAGGTGGATTGCTGCTTAACGATCAGAGTAGCTCCACCACTTTGGGTGGCCATTGGCCTTGTGTGGGGCGGTGAATGAGTACCAAAAAAAAAAAAAAAAAAAAAAAAAAATACTCGTCTTATCACCCAAGTTACTTACTTCAGATCAAAATCATTTCTTAGTAAGATTGATTTGTATCCTTTAGATAATATTAATTACATTACGACCCGATAATCAGGTGATTACCACAAAAATCAATTCATAAAAACATATAATATAAATTGTCGCATCAGTGGAACAAGGTCGTATCATGGTATATACGTACTTGTTGCAGACATGGATTTTACTCAGTGCAACAAAGGTTGTATCTTTTATTATAGAGTTCCAGGATGAACAAATATCGCGAAACCTATGGAAAAGATACACTTGCTGTAACACTCAATTTTTTAATGTATGCAAATACACTATTGTACATACAACCATGTTACATTTTTTTTTTAGATACAACCTATTGTTCTGACAGGACGAATCATACTTCACAAAAATGCCTTTTTATTAACAACCTTTGGAACTAGATTTGATACAAACAAAATGTTACCTTCGAGGGAGTAGAAACTGATAAATATATATGGCATCAATTTGGGTCTATACAAACTGCGAAGTTGAAGAGTGAAGACAAAACGTAGTTGAGTTGAATGAGAACCGTGATAAGGTAACATGCCCTCCAAGAAAAACGATCTATTACCCTGTAAACCAAGAAGACATAATTTAAAACTTACCATAGCGTGTTTATCTCCAACTAACGCGAAGTTGGAGGCACAGTTATGGGTTCTGAAAAGAACCCACGACTAACTCGTATCCGCTTTCAACCTTCATACGTGAAAAGGGTTTAAGGGAGAACCAATTTCGGGCAACTCGTTTTTTCTTTTTTTTCTCTCTCTACTGTCGCTATAGGAAATATGGTCTAGGGAGAAAACCATGGGACTTCCACGGGTTAATATGGTTCAGGGGAGAACCATGGGGACTTCCGCACGCCGGTTATTCTCAGTCGCTTATTAACCTGCTTTAATCTTTCACGTTAGTTGAGATAAACACCTGGTGTTACCGAACCGAAACAATATCGACATTCCACCACAATGCAAAAGCTCTCACAACTTCCATACCATGTGTTGTATCTCAACTATCACTCAGTTAGGTACAGAGTTCGGAAAAAACCTTTTCGGGCAACCTCAGTATCTCAAATTGTCGCATGAAAGTGAGAGAATATGTTTCAGGGAGAACCATGGGTCTTTCTTTCTTTTGTACCTCCAGTGGTCCTGCAGAGTGAGAATGATTTCCTGCAACAAGTCCACCAACCATGCCTGCCTTATAGACTCCATCTACATTGCTCATTACCTGGCAGATGCTGTGGTCTGGAAGAAGATGTTTACAGCAAGTCAGGGGTCATCCCGTCATCCTTCTGAAGTTCAACGTCCCTGAAATCTCTCCGACTGCAATGATGTTAAAAATATACACACATTGCTCCAACTTTGGAGGAGGGTCCAAAGTTGTTGGTACAGCCAAGCCTAACTTGAGTAGCTTCCAGCCTGGCCCAGGGGTTTGCCCGGACCTAGAGGGCCTAACTATAATTTCTCTGGGCTGAGCACAAAAGACACTTACTAATGAATAAGATGTCAAGTATCTCAAGTAGCTCGTATTGTTAACAACAAATTGATTGTCACCTAGGTTGACTTTTGTTCACAACTGCAGCCATTATAATTAGCTCTGTTATAATGGCTGGGCTAAAGTCAGAAATGCTGCCATGGTGTTCGGCGGCGTGTTTAGGTGCATCGGATTTGTGTTCTGATGGCTGAGTCACGAGGTGGGTTCAAGCCTGCCGCGACCATGCGCGGTGCTTGTGCTGTCACCTTGAGCAAGACACTTTTACCATAATTGCTGCGTAGGGCCGACCGAACCCAGCCACTGGGGATGTACAAGCAAGAAAAGCCCCAGTCCAGTCAAGCCCGGATATAATGGGGAGGGTTAATTGCGTCCAGGAAAGGGCATCCGGCGTAAAAAAGAGCTATGCCAAATCGGAAATATGCAGGATCATGATCCGCCAGTGGCATTTCCTCAACGGGAGCAACCCGAAAAGAGGACAACATTATAATGGCTGGGCTAGGCCACTCCAGAAGCCCAGCTTATGTTGATTGGCAGACACTGTATTGTTACAGGATTGGGACTTATAAAGATTGCAGATTAGGAGGAGTCAGGCAGCCCAGGCTGGGCTTGAACTACTCAAAGGACTGACTTGGCATGTACCATGACTTTTGGCCGTGCTCCTTTATATCAATATGATGGCATTCAGAAATAGTATGCATCTCGTGTAAGATGTACACAAAATTGCAATTTTTTATATTTAAAAAGTATACGTACAAAAAAACACAAACAATTTCGCTGCATTTTTTTTTATGGTTTAGCAAACATGCTGTGCAAGACAGGCATCAGTAGAAACCGTGGTAAAAGAACCAAGAACACTTAGGTGAGGGGGTTTATCCCAGCGTTTCTTTGTCTAAACTAACCAGTTGGCCCATGTTTATTGAACATCATCTCATACATGCAGATGGCATGTGACGAAAAAAAAAGCTTGTTTATCAGTTGGGCAATGGAATCTCTTATCAATTATGTGTTGTGTTAGGATTTTGATGGTGATCCAGTGGCGATCGAATTTACTCTCATCAAAGATAGGATCGATGATGGTGTCAGCCAAAGTTATACCAAGTATACTCCTCCTCCAGAACACCGCACAGCAAACATGACATCCTTATATTACAAGTTGTTAAACTGATGGTGATCCAGTTGTAAAAATGTCTGTAAAATTTACCAAGGCCAAAGACCAGAAAAAAAATACCGGTTGATCGAGTCCTACCGAGATCCTTTTGATATTTAGACGCGTCACTTTTATCAGAATTTAAAAAAAAAATTATACTTGTCCACAAAAAAGTAAATTTTTCATGTATGTATTTTTACTTGTTTTTACTAAATTTACATCAACATTGTTTAATATGAATATTTTACTCAACTACTTGTTTGATTAGCTATAAAAAAAGTTGGCGGTGATTTCAAACTGAAAAATTGGTGGCCATATTTTAATTAAAAAGCTTGCGACTTCCATCTTGAAAAAATAAAAATATAAAATAAAAAAGGCCCCTGTCCATCTCTCTCTTTGAAAAAAAACCAGGACTATCAACTGGTATTTATTTTATTTTGCCGCCCAACTAAAACTATAGCACCTAATTTTGGGCTGTATGTGCCTCATGGGTTCTTTGCTAAACGCCCCTTGATCGCGCGCTGATTGGAAACACAAATTGCTGCTCCGCGCATCAGGAACCCACGCCACTCTCATAATACCCAGTACGTGGCTTATATTGTTACCTCAATGTCAGGATTGCTCATCCTCCAAGGGGAATCTCTCTCCTCTCCTCCAGAAGGAATATCCTAAGAAATTCACTGCTCAATGGGGTCGTATGTCACTGACTGGTCCCATCAACCTTTATGGTGCATCACGTAGATCATTCACCTGCTGACGACGTTGCTGCATGACAAAGCTCGCCGAGTGGAGGGATGAGGCGGTACAATGCCTGCGGAAAAAAATATTCAGAAAATAAACATTTGTATATGTTAAAGGGAGTGTACACCATTAGTAATAATCTGAAACAAAACAAAATCAATTATTATGTGAAGGCCAAACAAAAAATCTTGGCTTTTGTCATCAGTCGGCTTCAAAAAAGCGAAAAAGCGGCAACGACTTTTTTTTTTTTGCCAACAGGGAAATACGTGTGAAATACATGTATGCGCGGGGACAAATTTCCCATATATACAAAAGTATGGTGGCTACTCAGAGGGCCTCACAACCGGGCAAATGTTCATACCTCATGTGAAAAAGTTGGTTAAAATACAGCATGGCAGAAACTTAATCAACCTAGTAAATAATTTTGGCTGCTGCAATTGGACATCGTTTCATAGCAACAAAAAAAATTAAAATGCCGACGGTAGGGTCTGAGGTGAGACTTTGTTTTGGACTAAGAGCTTGCCCAGTTGTAAGATGGTGATTGCACCAAAAATACTGTGAGAAAGTTATTCCCGCCTGACTTGTTGTCATTTTTCAGGAGAACACATTTTATACAAAATTCAAATCTGAAAGGGATCGTAATGGGTACGATTCATTAATCAGAGATGCATATAAAACAAATAACTTTCTGGTTTTTAAGTTCTGGCAGTCTACCCTCCTGAAACTTCTGATTTTTTACAAATGTGCTTCTGATAGTCCTTCATAAAAAAATTCGCCAGTGGAAAAAAAAACTACACATTAATGAGTTATCTTAATTCAGAAAATTAACAAAGAAAAACAGAGGGTACCTCTGTTGTTCGAAATATAAGAGAATTGTGCACAAGCTGCATATGAATGCAGTTTTGCTTTTCTTCCAACTTTCAGTTCGGCGTCGAGAATAAAAAGATTTTCTGGGCCTCTGGGCGGGTTTCTTCCGTTTCTGTCACTAACCCGGTGTGAGCTTCCACAGCGGGTGGCCGCCACCCCGAAAGACAAGTCACCCATTTGTAACGATGCTGAAACAGGCATTACGCATACAAATATTCGGAGGACTTTCCAGCCTGGGCGTGTTGCAGCCACGCTCAAACGGCGTGCAACGTGCAAAACAAAGTTGCGTGCGCCTATACACGCGGCCCGACGGCGAAGGCTTGGTTGTAACGACACAGCCAAAATAATCTCGAACATTTTAGTTGTTTCTCTGCATTCCATGCAGCAAAGTGTATAAAAGTATGTATTTATAATGAGAGTTTATAACTGGTTTTTAAGGGGACAATATTGTCCAGTCATCAGGGTATGGAATCGAAAAGCTAGTTTTAGATTCCAACCTCACCCCTGCTCAACGTAACTTGGTGCAATAAGTGTACACGCGTCTGGGGGACCTTTGTTGCCTGTGGTGACAAGGGATGCCATACAATTTGTTGTATACTGTGATCCAGCAGGGTTCAAGTCCGTACACTATATTTCACAGTGTTCACCCCTCAGTAGTATCCTCGTTGCAGATACTGTTACACTCAGCAGGCTTTGCCTCGCCACTGACACACACTGATCTAGCCTGCTAAATTCCTGATGCATACTGTTCAAGGCGCCTAGCTAAGCAGGGTACCTCCTGCATACCACCCACACACTACAAGGGGCTACAACCTGTAGGGACGCAACAAATATTATATTTCTGTTTTTATTTCATCATCATACATATGGCCCATATTTAAGGCCAAAAGCGCCTTTCAATGTACAAAGGAGTTAAAACATTACATTAAAATTCACACCAAATTAGTAGTAAAACATACCCACAGTTAAAAAAGGTACAAAAATACTAAAAATACAAAAGCTGCAAAAATGTGAAACAAAACAATAAAGAAAATAAATATATGTCTGGTGCACCAAGTTCATAAGGGGTAAAAAAAAAAAAAAATTAAAACAATAAGAGGTTCCAACTATTGTTGGCATTGAGGAATCTCTGGGTTTATATGTAGCCGGGTATGGTGGAGATTTCTATATCTCTCAGTATTGTAAAAAGGAACAGTTAGGAGGGAGGTTTACATACATTGGATCTAAGAACTCTTGTGCAGTTTTTGGACCGGGGAGATAAAGCTACGAAATTTGTCAGAACCTGAGCAGTTTCTCCTCAAACCTAATAAATTCTGTCTTCTGCCAGAAGGAAGCTAAATTAAATTTTGAAAGTACATTATTATAACTTTGTGTGTAACATGGATCAAAAATAATGCTAAAAGCACGTTTTTGGACCTCTCAAATTTGATCACATGTGTTTCTGGGTAATGGCCGTATGCCATATTTGACTTAAGCATATTCTAACCGGTCTGATATAGCATATTAGTAAAGACAAGCAAAGTTCATTCTTGGCTTAACTTTGGCTTTTTTCAACGCGGTTAAGCTAGCATAATTTCTTCTTTGAGGCTCTGGAAACAAATATGTCATCAACTTTTATGGAGATTCCATTTCAAATCATTTTGTAATAGTAACTCCAAAATGTTGAAATTCAGACAGTGAGGGGTACAAGTTAAATTAACAGAATCCATGGAAAAAGACACCGGGAAACCCTGCACTTTTAAAAACTGATAATGTAATCATACTTTTGGCATTGGCTGGCTGATGGTTAAACATCATTTGCTATACACCAATCTGAACAGATTATATAAGGTGTTGTATTTGCAGGTTGGAATGTTCCCCTGCTACTTTACAACCTGTCCTAAATACCGTAAGATCATCATCATATTTCCACCTCCATGGACAATCCGAAGAAGCATCATTAACTTCCTCCTATAGGTTTAACACTCAAAAGACACCTCTCAAAAATTTGTACATGTCTCTCTTAACCCATTGACTTTGTGCGGTGCACTCAAATACATGCAAGCACATATTGGCTGTGATGAGAGGTCAAACAAAAACCAATCCAAAGACACTCAAATTGGTATGTAACCCCCAACCCATTGACTTTGTGCAGGCACTCAAATAAATCAGTACATACAGCTCTGTGTGACTCTCTGCAATGGATTTTGGAAACCACCACCATTGGCAATACAACCCAAATCAAAATACTCAAGTGACTGTGCAGTGAGTGCCGTGTTGACTGGAGCCAAATTTCCCGCCTGGGCATAGGGAGAGTTAACAAGAACTATATAAAAGAAGGTTGGTCGAGGCCGGTTCCCAGAACGCCATGGGCAAGTAACATTGAGTAGCTGAGTAGCTGAGATGCTTAACCACTGAGTTTAGTGTTTTTGTGTCCAATCCATAAGAAAGCTACAAATAACAGGCAAGGTTTGAGAATTTTCTAACCTGCCGATAAGAGTTTTTCAATAACAATTCATGATTAACTCTATCCAAAGGCTTTGGTAAAATCAATAGGCTACAAAGCTGAGACATAGTGGGTGTTTGGGTTGATCCAATCCTTTACTCAATATAATTAAACAAAAATCAATCATAATTGTTGTGGAGCATCCTTTACTATTACCATATATTGTTGTGAATCAATGTTACTGAAATATCCTGAATTATCCATTTGCCAAAAAATTGCTCAAAAAGCTCTGACCCAAATATTGATTGTGTGAGAGAAATTGATGGCAGATATCGTAGATGATGATATTCCCTTTCCTTTGGGATGGGCGCACAACTGGTGGCTGTCTTCCAAGGATCAGGGAAAAATACCATCCCTCAAACACGACAAAAATCTCAGTAAGTGGAGTAGCCAATTCTACTGCAAATTCCTTTAGTGAGACGAAAGTGCAGATCTCCAACGTGATGACCGGCTTGTTGGACAGACTAAGATTACTGCCCCGGCAATATTCTGACATCGAAAAATGGGCGGGGCAGAACTTCGTGGGAGCTCAGCTTATATGTTGGTATACAATTTTTCTTATTTGAGGAGGCCGGCATAGTTGACAGATGTTAACAAATGTGTGATTAACGTTTCGGCAGGTACCAACGGATCAAGAATAGCACCCACAAAAGTATAAGGTTAGAGAAGCCTGTTTAAGATTATCAAAATCTCTCTGAATGAGTGAGTGCCATTTACCCTGACTTACTGTTCTTTAAGTCTTTTAACAGACTTGTCATAGAAAACTGGCTTTAGCCCATTACAATCTCATCGCTGAACTTGATTAAGTAAAGTTTCCATTTTAGAATACATCACGTGCCTACTAGCAAAAAGCCATCTCCGGCCGCTCAATCAACAGTCTCCTAATATGGGGAAGTCAACCAGGGGCTTATCTTTTTTTGTATGTAAGGTCGAGACTGGGAAATGCATATGGTATGCCTCGGTTAACTGAGATAGAAAATACACATCAACTGATCATTACAAGCTAAAACCATTCAGAATGTGATCCCAATCGAAGTTGACCATCGTCAATGGCCAAAAAACCTGACCGAAGAATCTCTATACGTTAGGTCGATTTCTCTAATGATCCGATGTTTATTCTCAGGAGAGGCCACCACATAACAGGTTGAGATTAAAAATGCAACAGTGACTACTATTTCCCAATGGAGCTACAACCAACTATTTAACAGAGTTAAACAAGTTTGATAATTAGTAAAAAAATTTATCAAGAAATGGTAAACCCCTCTAGTTGGAAAAAGACCAAACTGATGTAATAGTGTAAGGGTCGCATAAAAAATAGAAATCACAGTTCATATTGTTAATATGCACTGTTGGATCTTGTTACACTCAGCAGCCTTCTCACTTTAGACAAATGTTGTATGTTGTTGAGTTGAATAGCCAGAATACCAAAGGCGTTAGGCAGGTTAACAGTGACTGAAAATAATTCCCACATGATAAGGAATATTACCGTTGCTGCTGTATTAAACCGGCTAACATAGGATTCCATGCCACTGTTGAAAGTCTACTACTGATCATGACCAAACTGCCCTTTAACCCTAACCCCGTTAGGCAGCAAAGTGCATCAGGTGGAAAATCTGGTGCACTTTGATGGATTCAGCTGTCAACACCAGGTGCATAAGCAGCCAAGTCTGAGGAGCTATTGAGAGAGCTGGTCCCATTGAACAATGCCAGGAATTTGTCTCCTTGGTGCGTTGGTGACCACAGACTTTCTACGAGAGGCACTCGCCTTTGCGAAGATTTGTGACCTGATGGATTTTTGCTGCACTGGGCAGTCAAGTCACTTTGACAAGCGGTACGATGCATGTTGCTAGTCTGGCAGGGTAGTTTCTAGCCAAAAATACCTGGAGTGGTTTGGGGTTAATTAATTAAGTATTTTTTTCCTTTTCTTTTACATTCTTACTAGGAAATAATCAATTCCACACAAGTGGTCTGAACATGACTGGCAGTGGAAAGCTATAGGAACAAAAAAATGTTGAGAAGTTTCCAATGTCTACACATCAAAGAAAATAACACAACACTAAGTCAAACAGTTACCTGTTTGTGTGTATCCATGGTGTTTAATTGACGCTAGATGGTCTTTAACCCTAACCTTTTTCCAAAACCTCCAAAATCCTCTTGCGTTGCGAGGTTTTTGAAGATTGACGGATACATCTGCTACCATGCTCTTTGCAAAGTGAAGGATTTTTGAAGGATTGAGGGTTATTAGGCATACTTGCGCTTTCCCATGGTAAGTTGGTACATGTTACATCCATGTTTGTTGTAGTGATTGCACAGGTCAGTGCTTGGGTCAGTGGACACTGTTTATTGCTCCATATGCCAGGCAGGGAGGTCCCTGGCTATGTACATGTATCACAAATTAGGAGTTACTGTGCTTCTTGTTTTTACTACTGAAGAGATTTTGGTGGATTCAGGGATGTATGTAGCCAAGCAAATGGGCTTTAGGGAGTTGGAAGGATTCAGGTTACTATTGTAAAGCAAATGGGCCTGGGGGGCTTAGATAGGGAAGGATTCAGGGTTATGTGTAAGCAAATGGGACACAAGGGGAGCAGGGAAGAGGATTCAGGGTTATGTAACAAATGGGCTTAGGAGTTAGGGAAGGATTCGGGTTATGTGTATACAAATGGACTGGCCTAGGGAGTTAGGAAGAGATTCAGGGTTATGTAAGGCAAATGGGCCTAGGGAGTTAGGAAGGATTCAGGTTATGTAAGTAAGCAATGGGCAAGGGAGTTAGGGACAGGATTCGGGTTATGTGTAAGCAAATGGGCAAAGGAGTTAGGGAAGGATTCAGGTTGTAATGTGTGACAAGCAAATAGGGGCCTAGGGAGTTAGAAGGAAGGATTCAGGTTATATTGTAAGCAAATGGGCCTAGGGAGTTTAGGAAGGGAGTTCAGGTTATCATTAATGACAAATGGGTTTAGGGAGTTAGGAAGAAAAGATTCGGAAGGGTATGTGTAAGCAAATGGGCTTAGGGAGTTAGGAAGAGTTTCAGGTTATGTGTGAAAGCAAATGGGCCTAGGGGAAATTAGGGGTTAATGAACTGTACAAACTCACCTAAGGGGGTCCTCTTTAAGAAGAATCTGCAGAGAGATTTCTTTTCTCCTCCACTCCTCGGGAATCCAACCTTCTGCCATAATAATGAGACTCTGAGAAATTTCTTCCATCCATCATCCTTCAGTATCGTTACAGCTGAGCACCTCAGCCACAGGAAACTGTTATATTGACCATGGAAATAATTATTAGTACTCTACAGGTAGGAAAAGTATGGTTATTATGAATTAAAAATTTTCTCACAAAATATTACCTCGTTGCGAGAAACAGGCATCCCGGATATTATAGAGAAATTAAAAGGTAGGGAAAAATGTTTGCTATTAATCATTATGCATACTAGCTCATAATAGCGTGTTTACCTCTATAGTCATCAGAGAATGAGGGGGAAAACTGTTTTTATCTTGGTATTTACAATAAATGATATTAACAAGGAAAACTTCCACGGAAGCTGGTTTCATGTCGGAACCTGGTTTCATGAGTAGGATTTTCAAAATCAAAAAGTAGGATTTCCTACAAAAGTTGGAAGAATATCATGCCTGGAGAGAAAAAGCCAATCACCCTTGAGCATGTGATGTCATCATAAGGTAGGGGAATGGGCAGAATATTGTCAGGTTAGTGCTGAGGCCCTAACCACTAAGCCATGATCACTGATGAGTCAGATTCTAAAGACCGTTCTTGGAGAGCTACAGGATGCTTCTATAATGATTTCTTGTATTGGAGGGGGGTTCAAATTTATTTAGCGAGATCTGCATGCGAAGGCGATATCATATCATAACTGTTTGTCATCATCATTGCGTCCCCCATTGTATTGGGTCTTGTATCCAGCAAGAAGAATGACAGCCGAGACAATGACATTAATTATTATTAACCCAGCTAGCAGATCTGGAAAACAAAACAAAAAAAACTAACGTTGAGCATATGGCTAACGGCAGGTACGTCACTCCCCACATTTGTTGGCCTTATCATTACCACTCACGGTAACCTCCTCTCTCAAAATTCTTATGAATAAGGAAATAAAAGTTGGCCTCAAAATATTTATTGCACATTTGTTGTAGTTGTACATTTAAATTATTCCTCCTAGCTAGAGCTCCCTCCCTCCCTCCCCCAGCATGCCCAGCCCCAGTCCCAGCCCCGTACGTGCCACTGCAGTTAGGCTACAGACCTGGCTTATTTTTCATTTACAGTACCATGATTATGACAATATTTCAAATGATGCACTTACCCGTCCGTACATCAACACGTACACACACACACGATAATTATAATGGTCATTGTGTCTGCCTCTTGGTGGCGCTATTTGGATTGACCTAATCGAATCGCAATCAATGCGCATGCCGCCATGCAAGCTTAGAAGCAAGGCTGCCACTCGTGGGAAAAAAATCCCTACCGTAGGGTATGTTTCGGTAAAGTGTGAGGGAACCCTACGGGAAAAATGGAAATACTGTGGGGAGTAGGGGAATCCTGACAATATATTGTAACAAAATTATATTCATCGGTACGTGATATAGGAAACCTACTACTACCTGTATAATTGTATATACCGCGCTTATTATTCTAGTAGATATTATATTCATTTCCTATCTCTTTAAGATTTCAGTTACCTCCTGCTAGCTGTGCAGAAGGCCTGTTTGAGCTTGATCATCCAGATGGGTGACTCACACACTGTGTGGGGATTAAATCGCAATATGAGACAATATTAATAATAATAGGAATAAGACTATGCAACAGACTATGTTGTCAGTCAAGAAAAAATGAAGCGCTCCTTGGAGTCGAGTGCGGCTATAAGCCAGGCACTTCGTGTACAGTGCTTCCACTTTTCAAATCTACATTTCCTTAGACTTACAGAAACATTTCCTTAGATTTCCTTAGATTTTTTTCCCGATGTTCCTTAGTTTTACTTAAATCATCAAAAGTGTATTAGCCCCTGTATGCATATGGTATGCAGGGTTGCTGCATGACTAAACAGAGCATTTACAAATATATAAGACTAAACTAAATATAGAAGGAGCAAAATCCATATATTTAAGAAGAGCAAACTCATATATTTAAGAAACAAACCTATATATGTTTTGAAGAGAGCGAAACTCGCTTATATTTGAAGAGCGAAACTCATATATTTGAAACCAGCAACCTATGAGCAGGCAAATCCCTTGTATAAGAGCAAACCATCATATTTAAGAGCAAAACCATATATAAAAGGACAAATACAAATATTAATATAAAGAGGATCACAGACAAATATAAAAAGGATCAAATATATATATATATAAAGTGTCAAAACAAATATATAAAAAGACCAACTGACAATATATAAAAGAAGTTTTGAACAGTGCCCTCTGTATAATGGACGTAACTTCAAATATTGAAAGACATGGACATTTCATATTATTGTCGAAAGACATGGACATTTTTCATTATATTGAAATTACAATGGACATATATGTTAAGACACATGGTTTCATATAAAGGACGATCACAGTCGTCAACGAAGATCGAGCCGATTTTCGTCCCGGCTGAAAATTGAGCTTAGTCTTGTATGCTACCTTCTCTAATGCTCAAGTGTACATGTTTGGCGGGAAAAGGGTGACTGAACAACAGGCGTATGGCTGCCTAGTACTACTTATATAATAGTAGTACAAGTAGTAACCGCGTCAACGCCCGGCGGTGGCTATTATCCAATCCGAATTCCACTGACCCGCTGATCCGTTGTGAAATCGAATAATCGGTTTGCGCCTATCAGGGATGATTGTTGAGGACTTGTTGTCTCATCACCGGTTCCGCACCGGTGGTGTGCAACGCATGAGACGAGGAGGAGCACGGACACGTTCTAGCGGTAGTACTACTAGCGTTAATAATACTTGCATTAGTCCCTTCAAGTTCAAGTGCAACAACACCGTCAGACGTACCCACTTTCCAGAAAGTGACCTTTTAATAATTATCTTTAAGTGTATACATCTAATTATTGTTGCTATGTTTAGCTGACATTTCAGGCAATATTGATTGTGTATGCCGAAAAAAAAAGAACCAAGGTGCCATTATTTATTGAATGCTGAACATCTTTGCCCCCACTCCAAAGTCTACTCCTGAGATATGTGTAGAGATTCTCAACTCAGCCAAAATGTTGGCCATGCCTGTATACATGGAGGAAGCATTGAAGGTAATACCAGAAATTTAATTTACTACAACTATGGAGTGTTTACAACAAAATTGTTTTGGAAAGAATTACACTATTTATACTTACTTATTTTCTTAACTCCTTGTCTGTATAGTAGTGGGGCGACTTTGCAAGTCATGCAAGCAGAGCAAGACATTGTTGATACTACTTTGTATTAAAGATGCGACTTTAATAAAAGAGTGAGCCAACTTTGCCCAGGGGCGACTTTTGGAAAGGTTACTTTGTGAGGGACGAGATGACTGATTTATGTTGTTGGCACTTATTAGGTGAACAACAAATTTAGTAACAAGAATTTAAATTCTAATGCCACTCAAAGCTTAATGTTATATATTTTTTTCCAGTGTCTTGTATTTATAAGACACGTAATTTGTGGCAGTTCATTAGTTAGGAACAAAAATTAACAACGGTTTAAAGCAGTAAAAAAATATTGTGTTGATCCAGGACCATAGGGTAATAGATGTGTGGCATTATTAGTTACTAAATGTACATGCATGTGTGGGCCAGGAAAGTCAACAAAACGTATATTATTGTACAATGCAATGAATATGTCCAGACCTAACCTGGTTTACACATTATTACTAAAGATTAATAGCTAAAAGCATCAAAAACAGCATCCATAACTTTAAGGTAGTGATTGTTTAGTAATAACCAGTACTGCAAAACCCAAACGGTTTTGTGCAATTTTTTAAAAAATACCTTTTTTATTTATATTTTCTTTTTACTACTGTGGGATGAGGACTTTTCTTGGCATACTTTCATGTAAAACTGAATATTGTTGTTTCTCTTTTATAACATTTTTTAAGATTTACATATACTCTTTAGTGTTAAATTTTTATATTTTTTGATATACAAAAGTTGCGACAACATTTATTATATATTTTATTGACTTAACCCTCCTACTATTGCTGCACTTTTAGTGGAAAAGTTGCTGTAGAGGTCAAAACCAGTCAACTGCCTGTTTTTTGACTGACCCCAATATGTGTAACACAGGGCATTTTTTGATTGGTTTTTATTGTCATTTTTGACCAGACATCATGCTTTTTACAGTCAAAAGCAGTTGACTGATTTTGACCTTTAAATGTACTGCTGCACATTACACGTAAAAGTTTGACAGTGTTTGACTGATTTTGTACCCAATGGGAAGTAGGAGGTTAATAATATGCACTTGCCCGATATTTTTATGCATTAAATGTACATGTGTACCTTTCCTTTCTTTTGGTGGTTAACTGTTGTTTACTGCAAAACTTTTAATCAGCGATCGTCAGCAAATTCCAAACAGTTTAATTATGCAACTTTTTTACTGCTGTGGAACTTTTACATACTTTTCATGTAAAACTGAATACATTGTTTCTTTTTATATTTTTATATTTGCTATATACTCTACTTTAGTGTTTACCAGTTAAAATTTTTATATTTTTGATATACAAAAGTTGTGCTTTATTATATATTTTATTGACTTAATAAATGCACGTACTTTCTCTCATTGGTTAACTGTTGTTTATGTCTCTCCAAAAGATTCAGCCCCTTTTTCTGCTGTCATTATTTATTATTATGAGAACAGCGGGTATACAAAGATAATTAACAATTACAAATAACTCAGCATAAGTGTAGATGGTTTAACCCATTGTTTGGCATTGGTATAAAAACAATACCACCTTATGTTAAACGCACATTTGGAAAACTTAGACACCAAAAAGATTATTAAACAAACAACTCAACAGGTTAGGGTCACAAACAATAAAACGTAAATGTGCTGAATCGGATCAAAAGCGAAGAAATACACATGTTGACTGAATGCGGTTTTTATGAGCCTTATGAGCAGGGGTAATAATATAATGCGCGCCTTGAGCACCACTAAGTTGGTGGTTCACGTGCCCTATATAAGTCCACACATATTATTATTAGAGTAACACCTGTGAGGTTGTGGGAAATCCGTAATGTCAATAAATAAACATTGAAGAAAGCCATTGCTGCATCTGATTATTAAAATACATGTACAAGTGGTATACTTAGTAGTAGAACTTCTTTTGTCCAAATTGGTATTAATTCTGGCAATGTTTATCTGCCTCCTGAAAACAGATTACATCCATGATTTACCATCTTGCAAAGGGGTCAATGCATCTTTGTCAGTTCTGGCAATATTGCTTGCAGCATGTGGAATATTAAAGGTGGGATTGCACATCATTTGCATCTACTACTGCTGGCATAAGGCAATATCTTCATCAATTCCATGCTCCTGCCCATACATGTGGTTGATTTGTGAGCAAGCAACGAGCCAGTGATTGCTGCATTGTTGCTTTCCTCTCTGTTTAGGCCACACTCCTTTCCATGAAACATACTGGCGTGGACTGGACTTCTGTTAGACCAAGAACTAAGGGGATGGTGATTCAGTCCTCCAGAAACCCTTATTGCAAGATTTACCGGGTATGTAAATGAAATGTAAACAGCGACAATTCATCAAGGAGACCCAAGATTCCAGATTGTAAAAACAGGTTCTGAAAGTAGGACATTATAACACGTCTTACATCTGCCCATAACCTTTCAATTCTCTGATTATGAACACTCCTCCAGTTATAAAACTCCCATGGTCAAATCCTCGGTCTGGGTGTGACAGCATGTATCTAACTACGTCCCTTTCTGTCCGCAGTCAATACGTACACACGAGAAGGTGTAGGCCAAAAACTCCTCAACAGCAGCTATAAATAGCTGAAAAAAGTGTCTGCTGTGTTGTCGGGGATACTTTTCAGATAAACAATGCATCGAGAATATCCATCTATTCCTCCATGTATCACAATAACCATCTGATCTACTGTGTGGTGTCCATCAATGTGCCTGAAAAATAAAAGAACAAATTTAAACTAGAGATTCGAGTTTGTCTTGACACAAACTCTAGGTGTTCGAAATGTAAAGGTCAATTCAGTCACTTTTTTTGTAAATTAACATCAGTACAATGGTACAAAATTGTGAAGTTACCTGCTGTGGTTGTTCAAATATGATATTTTTAATATTAAACTTTAACTTCCGGTTTGGACAGGAAGTGGAAGGTCAAATTAGGGGTCACCTTTATTAAAATATTTTTGGACAATTAACAATCTATACAATGGTGCAAAAAAGTGTCAATTTACATCTTGTAGTTGTTGAGATATGATTTTTGTTAAATATTAAACTTTGACTTCCGGTTTTGGACAAGAAGGGTAAAATTGGGGTACCAGGTAAATATTTTCCACAATTAACAATCTACATTATACAATGGTGCAAAAAATGTGAATTTACCTCTTGTGGTTGTTGAGATATGATTTTTTAAATATTAAACTTTGACTTCCGGTTTGGACAGAAGCAAGGTCAAATTAAATATCTTTGTAATATTGACAATTTCGATCAGTACAATGGTACAAACTTTGTGAACTTACCTCTTGTGGTTGTTGAAATATGATTTTTAAAATATTAAACTTTGACTTCCGGTTTGACGGTAATGTGGTAGGTCAAATTGGGGTCACCTTTTTGTAAATATTTTTCGACAATTAACAATCTATACAATGGTGCAAAAATGTCAATTTACATCTTGTGGTTGTTGAGATATGATTTTGTTAAATATAAAACTTTGACTTCCGGTTTGGACTGAAGTAGGTCAAAGGGGGACATAACTTTTGTAAATATTCTTTGACAATTAACGATCTGTACAATGGTACAAAATTGTGAATTTACCTCTTGTGGTTGTTGAGATATGATTTTTAAATATTATATTTTGACTTCCAGTTTGGACAGGAAGTAAGGTCAACTTTGGGTCATCTATTTGTAAATGTCTTTTGACAATTAATGGTCTGTACAATGGTACAAACATTGTACCTCTTGTGGTTGTTGAGATATGATTTTATTTTAATGTTAAGCTTTGACTTCCGGTTTGGACAGGAAGTAAGGTCAAATGGGGTCAATCTTTTGTATATATATCTTTTGACAATTAACGACCTGTCCTGGTACAAAAATTGTAAATTTACCTCTCTTGGTTTTGAGATATGATTTTTTTTAAAAATATTAAACTTTGACTTCCGGTTTGGACGGAAGTAAGGTCAAATTGGGGTCACTACAACTCGTGTTTCATCTACTTGTTAAGTTCTAAGGCTGCCAAGTTTCAAGTGTGAAGTTTGCAAGTATGTGTTTGTTACCGGACAGTTATTGGGGAGAAGAAGAAGAAGAAAAAAACTAGAGCTTACGGTGTTTGTTGGAACAAACACACGTGTTCGGAGTCCACTTCCATTCAATAAATTATCAACGATGATGTCAATATCATATTTTGCAAAGGCGTATCATCTTTCTTATAACAATATCAATTTCATATTCAAAAATATCAAATTTTTGCATTAGAATGTTGACTTTGGACTTCCTGTTTAGACCGGAGTAAAGGGTCAGAAGGCTGGTGATTTGAAGGTCATATATATGACATAATGAAACTTCCTCATGATCATGACAAAATAACGTTAGTACTTGCTTTGGTTCAATTTCTGAGATTGGAAAATAATCCATTTTTTTAAAATGCCACTAGGGGGCGCTCTGAACTTTGATTATGTAATCAAACATATTTTTTGAGAATATAAGATGTCACTATCACTTTATTCGCAGAAGTCATATTCAAATTTCCTATGATTTTGAGATTATTATTTCTAAACCTGCCACAAGATGGCACTGTGACAGGTGATGACGTCATCCTCACATTTAAAAGGTCACATGTCAATCAATTTTCGTCCACGGAAGGCATACACCATATCCGGTTTCGACCGAAGAGGTCTGATTGGGGTCATGTTTGTGGACGAAATGTCACATAATTCAAGATCTGTAAGATGATGCAAAGATTGTGAAAATATCTTTTGTGGTTCATGAGATATGATTTTTGGAAATATTAAAATTAGATTTTAGTGTATTTCGCTATCTGATGACGTCACAACTTTACCTGAAACTATATGTCATAAATTTATTGACAACTACATGTTATGGTATAAGTATTTGTCGTTTGAAGAGCTCTGTGAACTTTGGAACTTTTTTTTTTTGTTCGATAAGTCTCATCGAGGAGAAAGGGAAAAAATAACAGATTGTCAAAATTGCAATTACACAATTTAAAATAAGTAATGCCATAATTAATTTGATTACAATATCAGAGATCTGTAAACCTAAATGAATCGTAACAATGGTTTCGTCTTGTTTAAAAAGGGCGCTATACATTTAGCAGTTGGACATAATAATTATGTCCAACTGCTAAACTGCTAGGCCCTTCGTTTGAATTATTGGGCAGGAAACACATCGCCTAATCTGTTTATTAACCTTTAAAGTTGTATCGTAAACTACTTTTTATTCTCATATATTAAGTTTGGTCACGTGATTAAGATGAAAACTTTCAGTTGTCTTCATATTGACATAGTTGTTTATATTCTAAATTTGACAAAATTCTGATCTATAATTTTTGTGAAAAGAAATAATTTTTCGACCTGTTTTAATTTTCCGTAGTGACGTAGTAATGACGTCATTGATCATGGATTTTGATATGTATATATTTCAAAAATATTTCATACAGGAACCATGTATTTCCCCACATCTCCAAATCTCAACATGAGGCCTGATTTTGAAAATAAATATCTTGGAATAATTTGAAGTATACATATGTCCATCATCATCCATTATGTTCTCCACCTTACTGAGTGGGTAAGATTACATTATAAACTAGCTTTTACACCCTATTTTTATTTTTTCCCCAGATTTGTCAAGTTAAACATCAAATTGAAGCTATGAGATATGAGATAAGGAGCTTTAAAATTTGCAAATCGTTACTTCGTGTGCCACTAATTTGACCATCAAAAGCATTTATGGTAACTCATTACACAAAAAATTACAAGCTATTAATGCAAAATTCAATTGTGTTTTTTTTTTCGATTAGGTCATTTGGTTCTTGAATATTGGCTGTTGAACTTGGAAAAGTTGAATTTAAGCAATAAATTAACAAGTGTGACTTGGAACACTATGCTTTTTTTTTTTTAAATATTTACACTAGTCCAACACATGCTTTTTCAAAAACCACGCTAGATGATAAATCAACATGTAAAATCACTCATATGAAAATGAGGATGTGATGGGTTAAATTGTTTGGGGGCTGGGGGTTTACTGAAGACACTGAAGCATGGAAGGTATATAAATATTTCCCCTTTCCTTGTTTTTCCAACTTTACCAGGAAAAGTTACCCTGTGAGAGAAGAGTCTTTACACCTGAGATTTCCATTTCCATGTTGTGATTAATTTTTCCCTACATGGAACATAATAGAAAGTTACCTAATAATTGTGCATTTCATCCATGTTCATGTAGCGGGTACCACATAGTCTACTCAAAGCATAGCCGTATAGTAGTTAGGTGAAGAAGAAAAAATACAGCTTATGTCAAACAGCTGATGTCTGCAGTCTTGAAAGCTTGTATGGATATCAGCCAGCTAATAGCCTTTCACGAAAACGAGCTTATAACTACTACATGAAAAAGTTGGAAGAAAGCTTGCATCCGTGCTTTCCATCTTCCCCTACCCCCCCCCCCCCCGCAGAAGAGTTCTCAAAAGTAAATAATTCCCAATTCAAACAAAATTAAATGTAATTATATCCACTGGATCAAATCTGATAATTAGTTGCCCTTTTCATTTTGTTTATGGAATAACATTTCAATTTTAGATTTAAATGAAGCCAAAATTGATATTTATCTCTTGGTATTAAGAATTGTACAAAAATAAATTTAACTGAAGGACTGCATGTTTGTATACTGCGTGATCTTTATTTATCATATACTTCCTTTCAGGTCAAGTTTATAACAAAAATATAATGATAAATTGCCAATGATAGTAATACTGTAATCAAGGGATCTTTATTGTGACATGCTTATAAACTGTCTTTGTTTTCACCTATACTGCAAATAATTAAAAATAATTTATAACATTTGAAAACAAATTCTACATTGATTTTTTACATTTTCAAGGTTGTACACATGATTGGCAAAAATGTCTTTAGCTGCATCCATACTACAGAATTACAACCTTAAGGTCAGATGCCATTTGTACATACATTTTAGACATTGAAATAATCAAAGAGTTGTATGGTGCTTTGTAAATTGCTAATAAAACAATGAAATACATATTTATTGTAACTGTCTGTTGGGTTTCATGACTTGACTTTTGTGGTTACACACTTCCTCCCCACAATCAATTGAAACCACTTTGTTGACCTGTTTAACCTACTTGTAACCAGTCTAGAAATGAGTGTGCAGGGTCTTACACATGTAACAAGTGAAATGACTTCAGTGTAAATGAACCCAACCATGATCCTTTGTTGACAAGAAAACAGAATCAATCTGCATTTATAATAAATGTACGCTCTGTATGTACGATTTCGTGACAGTTCAGAATGGGTGACATTCAGGGGTTGTCATTGGAATCGGTAATTTTGGAATAAAATGCCTGCCCCCTCCCCCAAGTTCTTGGTGATGGCATGTACTGCCACACATTTGTTTTCTAAAATGTATTGGTCTATCATTGCAGCACTATATAATCCAAGAACTAGGGAAGGGGAGGGGCAAACAAGCAATAAAAGTATAGGGGGCCCAAATTACCAATTCCATTGACTGACGACTGGTGCTTCATTATGTCGAAAATCACACCCATCATCAATTCTCCCCAGCTGAAGTTGCAAGATGTTTCCTATACTCTTTTCTAAAAAAGGGCTTAGACTTAAATAAATGTTGTTTAACTGACATGGATTGGAAAGGTGATTATCAGATACACCCCTTCTCTTGGACTGAAATGCCAGTACTGTGATAGCAAAACATAATAACAAATTATACTAAACCTTAATTTTTTGTAATAAACAACCATTAAAACGAAATGAAATGTTCATCATTGGTATGAAGACCCCATCTCAAACGATCTGTTAACGTAAGACGTTAAACCATACCATCGTGTAGCCTAGAAACTGAAGATTGTTGATGTCTTGAACAGTTATAATAACTGCATTTGGCAAGCTAGCCGCTCTCCCCCGCTCTCCCCCGCTCTCCCCCGCTCTCCCCCCGCTCTCCCCCCGCTCTCCCCCGCTCTCCCCCGCTCTCCCCCGCTCTCCCCCCGCTCTCCCCCGCTCTCCCCCAGCTCCGGTTAAAAAACTTAACTCCTGGGGAATCTTCGGTTTCTATTTCACAGTGATTTAACCAGTTGAGCCACTTCTTGTGCCCACCACCACCCCGACAATGCTAATATATAAACCTCAAAGTCTATACTTTAGCACCCTCTATCTGGAAGTCGTCTCATGGAATATGGACTTATGCAATTATTTTAAGCACAGCAAGTGGTCTAGTGGATAAGACTCTTGACTAATAAGTGAGAGGTCCTGAGTTCAAGCCCAGTGTTTTTGATTTTTATTCTGACTGATGTCATTCTAAGGTTTATATCTAAGGTTTATAATTAAACTCAAACGCATTTGTACCAACTACAGCAAGTGGTCTAGTGGATACTAATGTTGACTTGTAAGCAGGAGGTTTTAGGTTCAAACCCAGTGTAAATATTTCTTGGGACTAGGACTGATGTCATTCTAATTAATTAAACTGAAACACTATTATCTTAAGCGCAGCTAGTGGTCTAGTGGATAAGAGTATTGACTTGTAGTAGGGAAGTCATAGTTTGAGCCCAGGATGTCATCGGTTTGAGTTTAGTTTTTTAATTTTTATTCTGACTGATGTCATTCTAATGTTTATGTCTAAGGTTTATAAATAAACTCAAACACAAACATTCTAATGACAGAAATTGGTCCAGTGGATAACACTCTTGGCTTATAAGTAGGAGGTCCCGAGTTCAATCGCAGTGTTTTTTATTTTTATTCTGACTGATGTCATTCTAAGGTCCCAATTTCAAGCCCAGTGATTTTTATTTTTATTCTGACTTAGCATTAATTAAACTCAAACGCCATTACCTTAAGCGCAGCTAGTGGTCTAGTGGATAAGAGTCTTGACTTGTAAATAGAAAGTCATAAGTTCGAGCCCAGGATGTCATCGGTTTGAGTTTAGTTTTTTAATTTTTATTCTGACTGATGTCATTCTAATGTTTATGTCTAAGGTTTATAAATAAACTCAAACACAAACATTCTAATGACAGAAATTGGTCCACTGGATAACACTCTTGGCTTATAAGTATGAGGTCCTGAGTTCAATCCCAGTGCTTTTTTATTTTATTCTGACTGATGTCATTCTAAGGCCCCAATTTCAAGCCCAGTGATTTTTATTTTTATTCTGACTTAGCATTAATTAAACTCAAACGCCATTACCTTAAGCGCAGCTAGTGGTCTAGTGGATAAGACTCTTGACTTGTAAGTAAAAGGTCATAAGTTCGAGTAAAAGGTCATAAGTTTTTTATTTTAATTCTGACTGATGTCATTCTAATGTTTATGTCTGAGGTTTATACATAAACTCAAACACAATAACAGTCATTATTTGCTTACTTAATGATAAAACACGAGATTAAGAAAGACTCTATAATGTTTGGTACAACACATAATGATGACACTACTGTTAACACAGTAAATAATAAAAGAGGTATATAATTAAACTCAAATGCAACTAATTTAAGCACAGCAAGTGGTCCGGTAGATAACACTTTTGACTTGTAAGTAGGAGGTCCTAAGTACAAGCCTAATGTTGTTTATTTTTATTCTGATTGATATCATTCTAAGGTTTATATCTAAGGTTTATAATTAAACAGCAAATGGTCTAGCGGATACTAATGTTGACATGTAGGTTCAAACCCAGTGTAAGTCTTGTTTTTTACTCGGACTGTTATTATTCTAATGTTTATAATTAATTTGTGATTTTTAATTTTGATTTGTCAAGATCTGAGAAACTTGTCCGCAGGGCGCAAGGGAGTTCTTCAGCGCCCTCGAATCATCGTTGATTTCTTCCTAAATTTTCCTTCTAGAGTTTCTCCGCTTTCTCCCTACAACGTTTTAGGTCCTCCTCGTTGCGTTGGCCTGCTCACGACGTTCGGAGATTACTTGTTCAAGCCTGTCCTGGCTGCCTTGTTCAACAGTGTATTACAGCCGCTGGCCGTGTTTTTTATTTACAACCTGGGATTGGCGCTGAGGACAATTTTCAAACCTTTCATTGACATCTTAGGCGGATTGTTTACACGGGTTGCAATGCTCTTGAGAGCATTCAGGCTAGTTGAGATAAACTGGAGGGCGAGGCCAATAAGGGACAGCCACAGGGTTTGGAGGAAGTTTAAAGAGTACATTCAAAAATAATTATTATATGTAAAAGGGCTGATTCAATATTTTTTAAACATTCTTACACAGGAGTACAATTTTATTTCCTTTATGTGTAAAAGTTTTCCTTAGTTTATTTTAAATTGATCTGCTCATTTCAGAGAAATCTTTAGTTCATACTTTGCCACACAAGTTTATAGAGGTTAGCATTCTCTCCCAAAGGACACTATTCCAAGTTTAGTTTGATTGTATCACATTTGTGTGAATTTTTAAATTATTTAATTACATTTTATTAAATGCATTATTTCCTCTGAATCATAGTTATTTTTCTCACCTGTCTTAAATATGCACTACCATTGTTTTTCCACGTCACACTTCGAGGCTTGTGCATTAGCTACAACCAAAGGTCAAAGTTGAACATCAGGGGAAAATATGGCAGCCGCACGCCAGATATGGCGTAATTTAATGTGATTGATCATTTTGACCTTTGCTGTATTTTTTTGTCATGAAATAAAAAGCATCAAATACAATTTGCAAAAACAATATATAATTCGTCACCGTTTTTTCAGGAGCGCCACATATCTCAAATGGCGTGATTGAGATTTACATTTTATACTGTGCTTAGCTTAAAACTGCAAATCTGCAATATGGTTTGCAGTTTAAAACCCCTTACATAATTCTGTACAAGTTTAACCTTTCCATTGACTAACTAATTTATTTTAAAATTTTGGCTAATTGCCATAGTAACTAGTCAAAGATATGTGTCTCTTGGTGAAACCTAAACAAATTTTTAAAATAGAGAAATAATTTTTTTCGACCCGTTTCAATTTTCCGTAGTGACGTAGTAATGATGTCATTGATCATAGTTTTGATATGTGGGTCATTCCATGAACGTGGGATACTTGTGTTTTCCATGTATTTCAGATATTGGGGCCTGTGTTATTCCTTACATCGTACGAGCTGATGATTATAACTTTCACCTATTGTTGCATCTCATGCAGACCTAATGACAACAAACAAAAATTTATTGGGTCTCCCCTTGTAATTTTGTTACATCGTTAACCTCTTATCAGGTGAAGCAGGAAGTAAATGAATGACACTAGTTTTAATGTTTGTATCTATTATTTTAAAAGATGACAATCTACAAAACTATGATAAATAAGGTAACAAAACTGATTTTTTTTTTTTTTAAATTTTGACCTCCATGTCACACTTTTGGGTCCCACGTTCATGGAATGACCCATGTATATATACTCAAACGCAAAAGAAACACCACTTGTTTGAAATGTAATAAAATTGTAACAGTTCAAAATAAAACAAACCAACAATTGCTAATTGAAACATTGGCATTTTATTGATGACATGTCAATTTTTTGACCACGATAAAATATATCATAAGTACATAAAAGAAGAGGGTGCAAAGTCAGTCCCTTTCAATAGCGTGTGTGGGCCACCATTGTTTTGGATACAGGCAGTGCATCGTCGGCGCATACTGCCTCACAGTCTTTGGATGGATTGCTGCTGCTGATTCTGTCCCACTCAGTCCTCAATGTCTCAAGCAGCTCTGCCCGTGTCCTGGCCCTGCCCAACTACGTCTCCCAAGCTCATCATCCACAGGTGCTCTATGGGATTCAGGTCAGGGAGAGCGCAGGCCACTGCATGGTGTTGATGTTCTCGCCTTGGAGAAATGCAGTGGTAAAGCGAGCAGCATGGGGACGAGCGTTGTCATGCTGAAAGGTTCTCAGTTCTGGGTGGTCTAGCAGGAATGGCAGCAGATGAGGTCGCAGGATGTTATCCACATACCGCTGGGCGTTAAGATTCCCATCCACAACCACCACGGTGGCGTCCTGTTACCGGCCTGATATGGCGGCCCACACCATCACACTTGGGCCACCCCACCTGTTGGCTTGACGCACGCAACAATCGGCATATCGCTCGCCAGTTCTTCTCCAGACACGCTCACGCCCATCAGGACTGTCCACACAGAACCTTGACTCATCGCTGAAAGCGATCTCGTTCCACTGCGCCAAGGTCCACCGCTGATGCTGCTGGCACCATCTCTGTCGGTTGCGGCGATGGGCAGCCGTCATCACGGGGCCTCTGTATGGTCTTCTGGCAGTCAGACCATAGTCATGCAGTCGTCTTCGTGCAGTATCATTGGAGATCCGTGGGTTGCACGCCCCGGAGTTTCTGCCGCAGTGCGGATGCTGGACGGAATCGATCCCGCAGGTGACTTAGGACCATCTGCCTGTCCTGCCTTGCAGTGGCGACTCTTGGCCTCCCTGATCGAGGTCTGTCATCTGCAGAGTTGTGGAGGGTGTCTCTCCACCAGGGCCGATATCGTCTGGTGTGAACAGCCAAGGCGACGTGCAACCTCACGGTAGCTCAGTCCGCCTTGCAGCATGCCCAGGCACGCTGCCGTTGATCCATTGACAATCGTGGCATGTTCATTGAAATGCCCATTTGCACTGGCCTTTTTTAAGCCAATATCAAGACATCAAGTGCAGCTCATTAACATCATCCCATACCCTTGGCTAATCACTGACAGTCAAAACAGCTGTTTAACAGCTGTGCCATGAAAGTGACCATTGAAGGTTCAAGTGACCATGCGTGACCGTTTTGTCTGACAGTGAGGACACTATTGTCCACAAATAAGTTCACATTTATTTACGCAGTGTTATTGTTGATATTTAAAGGTTTAAAAGGTGGTAAGTTTCTTTTATATTTCAAAGAACATTTCATGCACAGGAACCATGTCAAAATTCTCATTCACATTGCCTCCAAATCTCAACACGAGGCCTGATTTTTCATGAAATAAATATCTTGGAAAAATTTGAAGTATACATAATTTATGTCCATCATCATCCATTTGTTCTCCACCTTACTGAGCAGGCAAGATTACATTATATAGCTTTAACACCCTATTTTTATTTTTTCCCCCAGATTTGTCAAATTATACATCAAATTGAAGCTATGAGATATAACCTTTTAAAATCGTAGTGTGCCACTAATTTGACCATCAAAGCATTTATGGTAACTCATTTCACAAGAATTACAAGCTATTAATGTAAGGAATTCAATTGTGTTTTTTGTTTTCTAATAGGTCATTTAGTTCTTCAGATATTGGCTGTTGAACTTGGAAAAGTTGTGAGGTCATACTTGGGTCATCCTCTTTACATTGATACCTAACAGTGCCCGGCCAAAAGGGTCTGACCACTAGAAACTGACCATTACATTTGGGGCGTTTTTAACAGCATGTACACTGTATATATGACAATAATAATATTTAAAAAATTATAACAAATATAAGGACCCCAATGGCCGGGTCAAGGTGACCTTTGAGGTCATCCTTGGGTCACCCTCTATACATTGATACCTAACAGTGCCCGGCCAAAAGGGTCTGACCACTAGAAATTGACCATTACATTTGGGGCGTTTTTAACAGTATGTACCCTGTATATAGTAAATATTTAAAAATTAATAAAAAATATAAGGACCCCATTGGCCGAGTCAAGGTGACTATTGAGGTCATCCTTGGGTCATCCTCTTTACATTGATACCTAACAGTGCCCGGCCAAAAGGGACTGACCACTACAAACTGACCATTACATTTGGGGCGTTATTAACAGCATATGTACACTGTACATGTATATATGACAATAAAATATAGTAAATATTTAAAAATTAATAAAAATTATAAGGACCCCAATGGCCGGATCAAGGTGACCATTGAGGTCATCCTTGGGTCATCCTCTTTACATTGATACCAAACAGTGCCCGGCCAAAAGGGTCTGACCACTAGAAACTGACCATTACATTTGGGGCGTTTTAACAGTATGTACCCTGTATATAGTAAATATTTAAAAATTAATAAAAAATATAAGGACCCCATTGGCCAGGTCAAGGTGACTATTGAGGTCATCCTTGGGCCATCCTCTTTACATTGATACCTAACAGTGCCCGGCCAAAATGGTCTGACCACTAGAAACTGACCATTACATTTGGGGTGTTTTTAACAGCATGTACACTGTATATATGACAATAAAAATATTTAAAAATTAATAAAAAATATAAGGACCCCAATGGCCGGATCAAGGTGACTATTGAGGTCATCCTTGGGTCATCCTCTTTACAGTGATACCTAACAGTGCCCGGCCAAAATGGTGTCGGACCACTAGAAACTGACCATTACATTTGGGGCGTTTTTAACAGCATGTACACTGTATATTATATGACAATAACAATATTTAAAAATTAATAAAAAATATAAGGACCCCAATGGCCGGATCAAGGTGACCTTTGAGGTCATCCTTGGGTCATCCTCTATACATTGATACCTAACAGTGCCCGGCCAAAAGGGTCTGACCACTAGAAACTGACCGAATGCAATTGTCCCATATACTAGGACATGCATTAAATCGAATGTCAAACTGTTGACGTCCTTTATATGAAACTTATGTCTTCAATATATGAAAATGTCCATGTCTTCAATATTTATATGAAATGTCCATGTCTTCAATATTTGAAGTTACGTCCATTATACAGAGGGCGCTGTTCAAAACTTTATATTTGTGTTGGTCTTTTATATTTGTTTTGACACTTTATATATATATTTTGATCCTTTTATATTTGTCTGTGATCCTTTATATATTTGTATTTGTCCTTTATATATGGTTTGCTCTTAAATATATGAGTTTGCTCTTAAATATATGGTTTTGCTCTTAAATATATGAGTTTGCTCTTAAATATATGAGTTTGCTCTTAAATATATGGGTTTGCTCTTAAATATATGGATTTGCTCTTAAATATATGGATTTGCTCTTCTATATTTAGTTTAGTCTTATATATTTGTAAATGCTCATTTAGTCATATACGGCACCTCATACATAGGCCTACACAGTTTGCATATGTGAAAGTTGCAGTAGGCCATAAGAAGCATGCTGTTGAAAAAAAGCGCAAAACCTTTCAAAATGGAAAGTCAATTCATGGGAAAATAAGCATTCTTTTGGCAACTAAATAAATTTTGCACGCCTTCCCCATCAGTTGGTGCCCTGCAGCCTAGTGTAACGTTAATTCTTTAAATGCGAGCCCGCGGTGGTCACTTACCAGACATACATGTGCGTAGGCCAGCCTAGGTAGCATGAACATCTGACGTCATGCATAGACTAGCCCATGGCTGTGCCTAACATGCGGCCGGCAACTAGGCTGTTTGTGCCGTGCCTAGTCAAATCTGCGTCAATGCTATACAGCGCGCAAACTGACCGAGGGTATAATAAGTGTTAATTTTTATGCAACATTATTTCGTAAACAAATATCGAATATTTACGAACATTCCTTAGAATTTCCTTAGAATTTACGGCATTTCCTTAGATTTCCTTAGATTTCTTTATTTCCTTTGAAATTTCCTTAGAGCGTCAAAACATTTCAAAATTTCCTTAAAATAAGGAAATTTCCTTGAAAGTGGAAGCACTGTTCGTGTATGACGTCACCAAGTGCAGGCTCATCACATGAGGCCCATTTACGAATTCTCAATTCGTCAAAAAATGACATCATTTTGTAATATTTTCACTGGTTGTCACAGCTACAATTCAATTAGCTGAAGCGCTAATTGTCGTGCCAAAATTAAACACAATCAAAATGGAGTGGATCCCCAGCTGTTTCCAAGAGAGGAAACACAAAGGAAACTATATTTTTGGCTGGGTCCTCAACTGGACGCCGCGCAATACCATATCAAACACAGTGACGTCAGCCGAAGTGCCTGGCTTATAGCCGCAGTGCTCTCCACTTGTCGTTTAAACTCTGATTGACCCCAGCTAGTTAGGGTGACCTAACAATATGCGCACAAATATCGAGTGTCACACTATACTATTGCAATACTTCAAGAATGCTGTTGCGGTTAATGTTACTCAAGCTATCTGCACACTGTACCAGGGTTGCCATTTGGCATTTTTCACGTTCATCCGGGAAGACTATATATTCCCTTTAATTCATTCACGAAGGCCTACACATCTGGTCATTATGCATAGTTATTTAATTCGAAGTTAGGCCTAATTAATAACTTATTCGAAGGGGAAAACGTTAATTTTGTAAGGGAAAACGTTAATTAATAACTTATTCGTTGGGGAAAACGAAATTTTGTAGGGAAAAATTAATTGATACTAAGTATGTAGGGATAATGTAGGGGAAATGCGCATGCGTGGTGTTGGAAAACAGCAAATCAAGAGTGGCAGCCCTGGCAAGAAGCTAAGGGTACAAAATTGTTATAACTAAAAGATTGACGTTGTACTAATGGGGGGGGGGTATTCCCCTCCAATATGACAGGGGGTGGTGGGTGGGCCTGGGGGCCTTCGTATTTAGTAACATTTGGTTCACAAATTTTATTGGTTCCCCCAGATAGTGTATAGCACTTATAGTTTTTATTCTATCAATATTTTACTTTGTGGACGTTTGAACTGATCGAGCTCTTGATTATGATCATGATCTGAAGGGAGCCTGGAGGCCGGTAACACTAACTCTTGTACTTAATTTAAGCGCAAGACCTGTAACACCTAATATAAATGTAATCAGATTTTGTATTTATTATTGGTCAATTACACATAGGCACTGTAACATTTTAAGTAGGTCTGCTACTCTAATGGTAAAAAACTACAGCTTATATGTAACGTCGGGATTAGCCTGAAGATCTGACGTCACGCTTCGAGGCTCGTGAATTACACCGGATGCTTCCACAGAGAGTAAAATTTGACCATTTGGATAATTATCATTGCGCGTGGACGCCCATCGTCGCTCTCAAAGCGTTACATTTGCCCACGAGCATCGAAGTGTGACGGCAGTTTGAAGGGCGACGTCAAATTAATTATAGCATTTTACATCATGTTTAAATACACAGAGAATTAGCTGTTGCAAACTGCTTACCAGCCCAAAGGACCTGTAGTATAAATGAACGTAAAGCCAATAACCATTATTTTGCATGTTTAAAAACATTTTATCCATAAATTAATTTTGTTCTAAATAGTGCTACAGCTATAAGAGTCTTTAAAAATGTAACGCCCGTGTTTGTTGTTTTATCACAATTTCCGAAATTAGATATTAAAAACATTCAGAATCTTGGTTTAACAGTATTATTGGTGTGCCAACATTATTTTATGACGGGATGCACTCAACAACAAAATTAATTGTAAGTCATACCTTGCAAAAACTAGGGTGTTGAAATAACAAATAACACTGGTGGTGTAAAATGTATGCTTCGATGGGCATAATTATTCAGTGAATAAACCCTTTCCCGGTAATATGCGCCATGTTTTTGACGGGGCAAAATTGTTTATTTCGAGCACTCGTTGCCGTCTGCGACCCAGCGCTCGAACTTCACGTACATTCCAGACGCGTGCGTGAAGTTCGCGCGCTGGGTCGCAGACGGCAACGAGTGTTCGAAATAAACAATTTTGCCCCGTCAAATACATGGCGCATAATTACCGTGAAAGGGTTTATTGCCCAACACCACTTGGTGTAGTTTTTAACACCACCGTTTGGCAGTGTTTCTTGTCACTTAGACCAGGCTTCTCACAATAGTTTTGAGTTACGGTCTACTGATATGTTCTGATGTAAACAACTTCATTGCCGTACGAACGGGTGATACATGTTTAAATGGACAATATCGTCACGATCAGAGCAGACTTTCCACAGGGCATGGAATCAGTGTCCTAGTTTAACACAGCGACTGAAAATTACTGGCTCATTTAAGCAGCAGCAACGGTCACATGACCTTATCACGTGGGTCGTATTTTATTTCCAGTCACCGATGATGAGTTAAATTAAAACTAGCACGTACTCCTCCAATGCCATGCATTGATGATTGTAACGATATCCCCTCTTTAACTAAAAAAGATACACGATTTCTTATATAATTCTAATATACGAAATAGTAATGAATGTGTACATCAATCCAGCAAACATTGCTATAACAATTATTACATATAATGTTAATTAGTATAATTTTATTATGTACATTGTATAGATAAGTATAAATAGTCAGTCTACATTGCATTGAAAAGCAATAAGTTTCTCATAGACTTATCCAGCGACCACTGTTTTCCCGCCATTCAACTTTGACCTTGCGCGCGATGATGGTCGTCCACGCGCAATAATATCCAATGATTTTTGGATAGTAGAAGTACGTGCGCGCATAGAGCGTTACATTCGCCCACGAGCATCGAAGCATTACGGCAGTTTGAAGCGTGACGGCAAATCCCTTGAATGGTACGGCCGGAACCTTACCTATTCTTGATAGGATTAGTCAAGATGTCTAGTATGAACGCGACTGGTTCTAGCAGTGAATGGGCTATATTTTATACCAAATTATAGCATTTTACAGCTATATTTTACAGCTGTTTAAATACATGCAAACTGCTTACCAACCTAAAGGACCTGTAGTATAAATGAACATAAAGCAATAACCATTATTTTGCATGTTTAAATTCATTTTATCTATAAATTAATTTTGTTCTAAATAGTGCTACAGCTATGAGTCTTTAAAAATGTACCGCCCGTGTTTGTTGTTTTATCACAATTTCCGAAATTAGATATTAAAAACATTCAGAATCTTGGTTTAACAGTATTATTGGTGTGCCAAAATTATTTTATGACAGGATGGACTCAACAAAAAATTCATTGTAAGTCATACCCTGCAAAAAATAGGGTGTTGAAATAACACCGGTGGTGTAAAATTTATGCTTCGATCCCTAATTTGCCATAGTGACCAATCCGACTTTTTTCAATTTTAAGTTTTCCCGCCCATTAGTACATTCAGGAAGAGACCTACCATTGTATCTAATCCACATGCATGTATTCCTTATAGTTTTGGAGATAGAGCATGCATTCAAATGACGAATGCTCTAACTGGCTACTTTTGTAATTTGGCAAAGTGACCAATACTGCATTGGTCACTATGCCAACTTAATTCGGGATTGGTCACTGTGGCAAATTAGGGACGAATTATTCAGTGAATTCCCAACACCACTTGGTGTAGTTTTTAACACCACCGTTTTGGCAGTGTATTTCTTGTAAGACCAGGCTTCTATACGATTGTTTTGAGTTATGGTCTACTGAAATGTTCCGATGTAAACAACTTCATTACCGGAAAAGTTGTGAAAAACACGGGTACGTGATACATGTTTAAAGGGACACTATCATCATGATCAGAGCAGACTTTCAACAGGGCATGGAATCGGTGTCCTAGTGTAAGATGAACACAGTGACTGAACATTACTGGCTCATTTGGCAGTAGCAACGGTAATAACCTTATCACGTGGGGTATTTATTTTCAGTAACTGAGTTAAATTAAAACTAGCACGTACTCCTCCGATGACATGCGTTGATGATTGTAATCTTTATCTAAAAAAGATACACGATTTCTTATATAATTCTAATAAATACGAAATAATGAATATGTATATCAATCAGCAAACATTGCTGTAACAATTAAGTATAATTTTTATTATGTAGAGTGCATAAATAAGCATAAAATAGTAAGTTTACATTGCATTGAAAAGCAGTTAAACGCAACACTTTCTCTTATAGACTAATCCGTCCACCACTGTTTTCCGCCATTAGTGTGCTGGTACCACACTACACGCGCGCGTCACACGCATTCTTAAATACGCGGTACGCTAGCGTTTCGTCAAAGAGTGCTCAGATTGGTTGAAGAAGCACTGAACTGCGTAGAAAACGAACGATTGACGCAGAATGTAGGTACCATCACAATAAATTGGCGGCACCCAGTGAACTGGTCGACGGATTAGTCTATAGGATTCAGCTGGGGAGGGGGACATGTATTCTGTAGAGGGCAGGGGAAGATCCATATTTCGAAAAAGGGGGAACACGGCAAAACAGGGGGATTGAAAAAGCGTTGGGCAAATATTCATGAACGGCAAAAATGGGGAACATGTCCCCCTCCCCTTTGCCACGCATGGTCAGCCAATGGGAAAGGGTAACTTGGCGGCACTAAAGAGTCCCCCTTTTTGAAAATTGAATTAAAAGCATTTCCATAGTTGCTGTACAGAAATTAACACAATTAATAGGCCTATGAACAAAAAAATTACGAAAAAGGTCGAACGCTCGAATTTGTTTCCAATAGTAATTACTTTTGCTATAAGAAATCAAGATGATTTTAATGCTGGTATACAATACGTATGCTTTTGTGTACTCTGTCGCCCGTATTTGGAATCAAGAAAAGAAAGGCAGTCTAAGTTATCTAAAATATTAAACCTAGCATAAGACTTTGTATCATAGGCCTTAGTAAATTGATGTCAACCTTTGACCAGATCGTGAACTGTTTGAGTGAACTGTCGGTTGTGTAACTTCAGACTTGAGTTTCAGACTGGTTAGTAAGCATAATCGTTTGGCCTGCCTGTGCTCCCTTCATGTATTTACGATACACAACGTAAATAATCATCACATTCATGAGGACAATCAGAAAGACAATAGAGACAAAAACTGCTGTCATTTCCAACGTTCCCCAGGCAATTGGACTTTCTGGTTCATGCGTGGGCAACCCTGTCGTAATGCCCTTTCTCGCAGAGAATGAATCCACTAACTGATCTATTATAACAGAAAATAAGAACTATTATTATAAAATAGAATATTTTATGTAAAATAATAAAAGCTTCTTTGATTTGAAACATTTTGGAATCACAAAGAATGACAAAAAGGGTGAGCAATGTACACATTCACAAACCACCCCAGTAACGTAGTGTACACTGTTTAAAAAAAAAAAAGTTCAGTGTTCATTTGCAGCAGTTGGCATTCTTGATTATACAGCAGATTCTTTTTTATACAGCAGAATTTTCCCTTGTGCATCAAGAGTATACTGCTGTTACTTTACAGAGAACAGGAAAATCTGAAAACAGAAATTTCTCATGTAAATTTTTGATTGTTTTCAACAGAAACCCTACTGTGAACTCACAGGTATTTTTTTTTTACAGTGTAGCGGCTATGTGATACGCCCCCAACCATACTTGCCCTGTAGTTCCCCAAATGAATTATTATAATTATAATTTTTATTATAGTGCCGCTGAAGTGCTATGGCCTATACAGGAAACCAAATGTGATATGATCTGGGAAAACCCTTCACATGGTGAAATTTGTAATTTTTGTGTTATATACATCAAATTAACGAGGACACTGTGCTGTTTTCAAAACTGTTTTATTCATGATTCTAGGTTGTCTATAACTTGAGTTATGCTCTCGGGAAGTTATAACCGCCGCTGTCCTTAAAAAACAATGGCGGAAACGAAAAACAAAGACGGCTTTTTAATGATCTATCATCATATGTTTTTACATCTGAAACGATGGAATTTTTATTTAATATTTTCAATAATGATCATTTGGATATTAACAGTTAACAAACTCAAATTGTCAACAACAAACATTGGGGGACTATTTTGCCATTATCTTCAAAACAAGTTTGCCGACATCCGACGGGTTTTCCCAGATCGCATCACAAAATATGACACTAATACCTGATTGGCCAATTTCATAGAGCTGCTTAGCAGATAAATTTACTTAGCAGATTTCTTTGGTTACCAGCTAAACTTTCATACAAAATGTAGTAATTTTTGCTGGTAGTCTGGTTTATATTGCTTAGCAAAAATATTTGATTAAACAAATTTGCTACGGCAACGTAGCATGATGCGGAGGTATTGGCCTAATTTCGATTAGGAAATATCTATTCATTATGACGGTCAGTCTTGAACCAAGCAGATAAAAATGTGAGCATCCCCCATTTATTATGGGATTTACTAATAATTGTTTACATCTTCCACTTACCCTGTATAGGGATCGGGATGTGCTCTTCGATAACTTGTCCCTCTGTGGTGAACTTTGCCTTGGAAATATCACAGGGGTCCATCATCGCTGCGATGGAGTCAAAGTTGTTCGGATCTCCGGGAAGTCTACAGAATTGCAGGAATTCGTCAACCACGCACCCTAGCACCGCACACCCCATCGAACACTGAGTGTCACTGATATCAGAGCACGGCTCTAACACAGCTATACCGGGAAGACACTCTGTACATGGTTCACATATGTACGTCCTGCAGACGGATATAAGAAGGATGCACATGTATTTGTTCAGAAAACCGCGTGATCAGCGCAATAAATACGAATAAATCTTAACGTCGATCTAAGCTTGACAGACCCACAAGGAGGCAAAGATCCTTTAAAAAAAAAATGCAAAAATACAAAAATAAATAAATAAATAAATAAATAAGTGTCTTTCATGAATTGATAATGGCAGCGTCATTCTTTCATTTAATTATTTATGTAAAATAATACTCTGACGGTATTTGTTAATTGGCTGTGTTTGAAATTTGTCTTTATAAAGAATTTTGTTTGCCTTTCTATAAGGAAAATTAAAAGATATAACTTTCAGATTCAAAAGTAAATTCCATGCATGGAAGAACACTGGTGGATTATAAAATAAAATCAATAAAAAATACCTCTTTAATTGACCTTATGCATAATAATGATGTCACAAACTAAAGGGCGCCCTCACTCACATAGGCAAAAGAAGGACCATGCATATGCGCGCTTGGTGTATGCCGCGCCTTTTGGGTACGCCTACGTCTAGTCTGCGTAGCGCGCTTACATGAACCAATGAGAGACATACTTTTGCCTATAAGCGAAGTCGCATTCAGTTTGTGATGTCAATGCAAAAAGTAGCTTTCATAGGACGATTAATATTTCCGTTCGCACTCACTTTACGTTTTGGCCTTTCTTGCGCTCGTGGTAAATTGCTCCCTCCACGCGGTCAGACTTCCTTATCATGGTGACATACTCCGTGGCCTTCTTACAAGCAGGCCAGTTCGGATACACCGCTAGCCTCTTATTCGCAGAAGTGCTGTCTGCAAGCATAGCGACCACAACACAAACGGCTACGAATAGTCTTATGATTTTCATCTCTGAGTTCCCAACCTGTTCCACAAAAAACAAAATAAAAATAAGTGATTTCGTGTTGTCCATGGACTGTCGGCCTATCCTAGGGGATTGGGTGAAAAAAAACTAATCAGAACCCTAATTTTGACTACGTTTGAAAAAACTATACTTGAGCTGAATGCGTATCTGGATGTTAAGGCGCAAGTAGACTTGATTTCAAGTCTGAGATCGCGGTTATTTTTGTCTGCATCAGCCACGCAAAACGCCGTTTACCACAACTGGCTATCACAGCCCTACTTCGCGATCGAAGGTTAATGTCGGAGGTTAATAGTAATACACAAGAGGGCGCTATTTAATGCGATACTATTTATTGGCTTCAGGCAGACAAAAAAAACACGATCACAGACTTGGAAGCATGTCTTACTGCGCAAGAAAGCGGCATTCCGGTTCATGGCAATCAAATTCTCGCTGGTATTTGTTTGTGCGGTGCATGCGAATAATTACTTCTCTACGTGATGGTATCACGTACGCCTTGACTGAAGGCTAATGCATCCGAGGTTTGATTCTAGCCCTGTGTAATCTGGGAGCGAGTTCAATAAGGACGAGCTGGGTTGGCTGTATGCTGGTATTTCGCAAATCTTGCCACTCAAAAGGGGAATCCCATACATAGTCAAGTTCACGATATAATACCTTTGGTATGCATCTATTAATAGATTGTATTGATTAACACGCTCGTGATCAAAATCTATTGTACTTTTTTGGCAGGAATTCCACGTTGGATCTGTGCCAAATACTCTACTTGTACATGTACGTATCACCTAGCTGGTACCAAGATACGTGAAATTTCACAGGCCAGGGTTTGAAAGGACTGTGTAAAGTCTGCAGACTCACCGTACCTGCGCTCATTGATTTGGCGGGAAAACACAGACTATACGTTGAAATATTTGTCAGGCCTTGACAAAGTCGTGCTGTGTATATACAAACATGAAATACACGTTCAATATAAATAACTAACCAATTCAGAAACTCCAATTTCCTTTTTAAATTGGGGTGAAGGATTATTATTATTATTATTATTTATTCGGCCAAAACATTCAAAATACAAACATGTACATTCAAGTAAGAAAGGGCATACATCAGGGACAGTCAAGATGAGAGATAAATTGTATAACAAATACCAATCAAAAAGAATAGATGTATAGGTACGGTGGGTAAGAATGAGATGGGGAAGAGATGTGGGTGGGGGAGGGGATGAGGAAGGATCGATTGTGAATTATTCATCGACGGCCTGCTATCATAAGTTTGGCGGGAAAACGTGAAGTGCACGTTGGAATATTAGGACAAATCATAATTTAATCATTTAATCTGGAATCCATACACTGAGTACACGTTCCGCCTTCAGCAAAATTATTGTAAATGATAATTATAAAAAAGGCAACAATTACTGCTCAAGTAAAAGGTCAAACTGCTGGACGGACAATCAAATGACAGGGATCATGGACAACAGGGAAATGACACAGATCTTTCTCTGCCGGTGGATGATAGAGTAAGGCCTTTCAATGACAATTTAACTATGTCTGTCACGCGCTTGGCCTTTATATATACAGATGCGTGACCAAGTTTTCCAGCAATGGTCGAACAAACTAACACGAGGAACTAAACACGATTCATCGGCGTGACTGTATAGTTGCCATACACCGTACGCGTTATTGCCTTGAAAACCATGACAATCAACATTATAACAAAAATCTCCCTCCCAAGGTAAAATATCTGGAAAAATAAATCACTCCAAGCCCAAGCCCAACGTGGCACTGGCAGGTCTACATTCCATTATCAAACTGTAAATGCAATTGAAATTGATAACCATAGCTATGCATAATGTACACGTTCGGTAATTATTAGCATAAGAATGGCATGCACTTGTTGAGTGGCGTTGAAGTGTCATACCGCGGTATTTAAATTTTCTTTTTGTTGCTTGTCTCGTGACGTTGAGTAACTATCGCCGGTACTAGTCGCTTACTACTACTACTACAATATTAAATTAAGCACTTTATGCCGATAATGCAATAATTGGATCGATTTGGGCCTGGTTTTATTTCAAATTCATTGAAACTCTTTACTTAGCCAGTTTCCCAAAATAAATAACAAATGCAATGTTCGGTAACTATTTTTTTTTAAATAATTGTTGTTAAATCATGACATATTTGTAAGAGCCCAAGTATTTTCATGTTGCAATCTAGGGCTGGATCAGTCACTTGTAATAAAGGCCTCTCTTCCAGATTTTTTTCCAAATAGATTAAATAGATTAAATAAATTAAACACCCTAAAATTTGTGTAAATTAGTGCTGCGACGTTTACTCAGTTACTCGATTAACCGAATGTTTATATGGTTACTCGTTTAATTTATATGGTTCGGTTATCCGAAAACTACTTTTTAGAAGATGCTACTTTTACTGTGCAATAACCCCATACAAAATCCGTCAATATTTGTTCAATCAATCCACAAAATTTACCAGATATTGTGAATATTAAAAACATAAATTTAACACAAACAGTGAAAATGCATTCATTCTAATGTGGAAATTGATCACAGTCATGATTCATTTCAAATTTGTTTCAAATACGGTTTCTCTCATTTCATGTTTTCCAAAAAGTGACGGTATGTCAGACAGAATAATATCTCAGGAGCTTTACCATTACCAACTTCACATCAAGTAAGTTTTTAGATTATAATGTTGCCTAATTCAGTTATTTTGTAACTGGGTAATTATACTATTCTTTACCCTGGATGGCCCCCTACTCACAAATATATTATATTGTCCTAAGATTTACCAATGGTTTGCACTCCCTTCAAGAAAATCTGATGACAGTACGCCATGTTTGTGAAAAAACAATTTTAACATACACACTTACACTGGGGGCGTGGCAAAGGGAGGCATGTGCCCCTCTTATTACCCTGGGTCCATCCATGCACACACACATATATGTACATGTATATATATTGTGCAAACCGAGGACCTCCTATTGTTTCCTCTTTTGTTCCCTTTGTTGTTGGACTTTTTTTTAGACTTCTCCCGTTGATTTGTACACGTTTCAACCGAGGACATTTGCTAACAATAACCGTTAGGACCCGTTGTTCTCTTTTGTTATAAGTCCTCTTTTGTTATAAGTCCCCCCCACACACACACCCTGAAAGTCCAAATAAAATGTAATAAAGTGCATTTAAACTCCATGATGAAAAAGTAAGAGATACAATTACGAATTTCTGCTTGGAACGTTTCTTAAACAATAGGCCTAATTGGCCAAATTACTACAACAAGAATTTCTTACGAAATGTCATAAAAATATATTGATTGAAATTAGATGTTGTTGGATAATTATTTCCATATCATGTTCAATATCCACAGACACCTGCTTCAAACCACTAACAATTAGTTCATTTTTGGTTGACGTATAATTACCAACGGTGTACTCCGCCATAAAACTACAATTCAAACAAAATAATTATTTAAACGAAGCTTACCTAAAAACAAAAGTCCTAGATAAATGTCAACTGCACGATCAGTTTATGTTTCTTGCAGATCATAGCAGGACTGAACATTACAAAGCTAACCACATCAGCTGGTAATATCTTGGAGAAATTAAGAAAGAAATGCTAACTTTAAGAAGCAAAATGTTATGAAGACTTCTACATCTCACGAGTCCCGGCGTATGTTTACAAACATGTGCACGTGCTACAGTGTAATGGGAAATACAAGTACAACTTATGAATGAACTTGCGAAGCGCTGCGCAATGCGCAGATGATTAAAAATCATGGACTGCGCAAATTTGAATAATAGGCAGGGCTTAGCGTGAAAGGAGTTAGAAGTCGCGTGTCGTATTTTGACAGGCGGAGGTCAAAATGATAAATGCATGCTCCGTGCATTACACAGCTTCATTAACATAAAAATGAACACGTAAACCTATTTCACAATAATGCAGTAAAAAACAGGGAATACCGTACGACGCTATGCGTAGGTGACACGCAAATTTACTGTAGGTTCATTGGTCCTGCTAGATTTGATCAAGTCTCTATGCCTGAGAAATTTGCCTGTTTTATGCCTGTTTTGCATGACACGTACAGACAAATACGGTAAGCAGAGACTAGATCTCAAGTCTATGCTCCCGATCAAAATTATTATTTGGTAATGTGCCAAATTTCCATTTCGCCTGAATAAAAGCCTCATGTGATGTGACACTATTATTTGTAATTTTCCATTATTTTGTAAACATGTCAGACATGCATACAACCGGATATGAGAATAAATATCGATTATCAAGATGGTGTCAAACATTATGAAATATTAATCTGCCTAATGCCTTGGATAAAATTCAATGAATTTTTTAAAGAATTACATGGCCCGGAATATAATATTTTTATCACGCTGAAAACATATTGCTTTTCTTCTATACAACCCCATGCGACCAAACCGAGGCTAGAAGGGAAAATAGTCTGGCCCCTGTGATGTATTGAAAAGAGTGCTTTGTTCATGCTTGTGTATACATGGACTCTGACAAAGGTGGCTGCTCTGTGATACAGGTTTATGATCACAACGATTAGTAGTCTGTATGTGGGTGTAAATATTGGCAGAGCTCCAAGCCAGGTTGTTTGGCTCTGTGCTCTCATGCACAAAGTTCAATAATTTGTTTTGATAATCTGGAATAAATCTAAAAACATTGCCTGTCATGGGACCCCATTATAGCCAGTCACTAGATTACTTGTTGAAAAAAGTTCAAAAGGTTTCTGAACATCAAGGGTGCTTACATAGTGGGTTGAAACTTTGGGTATAGCATAGCTGGTTCCCAGTTCCCATCAAACTAAAGTGACATACTTGTAGAATATTTTTTGTCATGAGTACGAGTACAGGAAAATGTCCTCCAGTATTGTATGAGTATACTCAACTCCATAGTTGTAGTTGAGTACTTTTAATGAGTATGAGTGCTATAAATCAACCGAATAAAACAAAGAGTTAGATTAATATCTGGTTAAAGTTAAAATCTAACTTAAAATGTTAATTCATCACTTTTTAAAAGTTTATAAAGAGTTGTCACTGGTACAAGCTCCACTAGAAACCCTGATGGGTGTTATGTGATTAAATACTGCGAAACTTTGGCGTATTTTGCAGTTGATGTACGCATTGAACATCTCCAACTATAGTTCCATTACAGACGCTCATTTGACGCCAAAGTGGTTATCATGAATACAGGGTGTATTTTAACATGGATTTAATATCTACTATTTTTTTATATGTTAATTGTAAAATACTAGGATGGGAGAGCTGCGGGATCGACTACTATGGAAACGAAGTCATCTGTGTTTATAATTGCACCCCACCAATGCCAATTCCTAATTTGACAGCTAGGTACCTCTTAGCTGCACTAGGTACATACAGTCACAAACAAAATTCTTGTGACACTTTGGAGAGATATAGGAGGGGGTGTCCCAACGAATTTTGGTGTCGTCTGTTTCTTGGTATGCAGGAATTGTGTACATTTATTATGCTACGTGCACACGGTAAGTAACCAGCTTGGTGTGGAACGAGGAACATGATTACTGTGGAATATTATTCACGACTTAAAATCATCCCCCAAAGTTACCACCAAAACTAATTATGTATTGTCCAAGTTGGATTATTAGGTAGAATGAATTCTATCAATCTGAAATTTTTATTTAATATCTCGTTAATAGAACAATGAAAATAAGCTGAAACATAGCCTACATATATTTTGCCATGCATCATTGTATGCCCTTTGAACCTGGTTGAGTTTATACTGGGCGAACACAAAGTTAGTCTTGGTGCAAGACGTTACTCGTGATTTTACACGGACGCGCGCTGATCCGCTAGCACTGTGATTAGATAAACAAACCGCCTTCCCGAGTTATTCAGCGGCTCTGGATCGTCAAAATTGTATAGCGCCAGCTACCACGGTGGGTGATTTACGACTGGCGTGGGATCGTGAAACTAGGAGCCGCATAATAACGTCTTGCACCAAGACTAACACAAAGTCAGTGTCGCCAGTGTTTCGGGGAAACCCCCGTCGCTAAATGTGAAATCGTTTAAAAATAAACAGAAGCCCGGGGGCGCGAGTCTGTACTCAACTCAACAGATTTCTCACACTAAAATTCTTTCCTATTTCACTTATACTCGTATTATTATTATCCGTGCATTATTTATAAGTATTTTGTT
>CM055816.1:902092-925679 GCA_029582265.1 Zoroaster sp. YZ-2022
TAGGACCTACGCGGTCTATTTAGCTGCATCCATCGTCATTGGAATGGGCGGTTTAAATTACAGTATAATTCCGGGTCTGATGGCCATCCTTGTCTTATTGGGCAGTAAATACGTATACCCCGGGTCGGTATTAGCATCCATTGTCGTGGAAAATTGGGCGTTTTATAATACAAAGGGACTGCGGGTTATTAGGCTGCATCCATTGTCTTTGGGATAGTGGGAAATGTGTAATAAGTATGGACTCCCCGGGTCTATAGGCACCCTTGTCTTGGATGGGGGGGAATTAATAATATGGACCACGCAAGTGGGGGCCCCGTTGGATGTGGGCATGACAATACAGAAAGGACCCCAAGTCGGTATTAGGATGCATCCTTGGGAATGGGCAATGTGATTACGGGGGACCTACCGGGTTAGTATTGGCTCTTTTAAATTGGTTCCACATGTCAAGTATTAGCCGTTATCTTTATATGATTTTGACGATTACATTTGAGCAATGTCTCATCACTATTGTATTCTTTCTCGTCAAATACTTGTCACATTATAGTGTTCGTGTTTGTTCGTTCGTTTGTCTGTTTCGGGAGACAACCCAAAACACAGCTTTCTTTGCTATTTTACTTACGACTACAGTTTTATTTAATTCAGTTTTGATCAATAATCAATATCTCACAGGTGCCACTCATCCAGTTTACCACCATTCTCACAGGACAGTGCACACTCTGAAAAGAACAACAGTCATGTCGTAAATGTATTATTTATTTACTCTTTAAAAAATAAATGGCATTGTCGATATTTTATCAAACATAAATGCTATTACCAGTATAACTCATTCACAGGTGATATAATGCAGTCTGGTGCACGACCGAGGAAAACAAATGATCCTCTTATGTTAAAAAAAATCGCCCTCATTTCGTGATGTTTCCCTTTGCAAAGTCATGGCATTAGTAAAACAAACTACCAAAGTATTGTCCAAATGTTGTGTAATTAACACCAGAAATATAAGTGTTGTTCGTTTGAAGCCCAAGAGGCTCATTTGTTTTCCCTTCAGTGGACCTCGAGCTTTCTGGAAACCGAGACCAAAGGAGTTCAGATAAAATGACTGTTTTGTGATAATACAATTGATGGTTTAGTTTCCTATGATAACCTCTTCAAAATGGTGAAAGGTAAAACATTGATATTTGCTTAGAGCACATCTCATGATCCTTTTTTTACAGTGATCTTGAGTCAACGAAGCACTTGATATTGAACGTCGCTTATTAGACGCCCTGAGATAAATAGAAATACGCGTCACAAATATTTGTTCGTTCTTTGTTCCAGTAGTTTGTTGGTTTATTTTAGGAACAGTTACACAATAATCCCGTTTAATTCTACTTTCTACGACTGCCACGTTTTTACCACTCCAGTTTTACTCAATTCAATCACAATCCCTTGATAGGCGCCATTATCCAGCGTACCACTATCTGCCACAGGACAGTACACTCTGAACAGACAGTCAAAAGGTATATTTATTTTACACGTCAGGGCTACTGTAATTGTTCCCAATTAAGCGGTTTTTCACCCAAAGAGAAAATCTTTACAAAATAGCTTCATGACATTCCATTTCATCGCTAGTTTAAAGTTATTAAGGTTTTGTCATGGTTGCGCAAAAGTGTTTAAAGAATTTTAAACTTAACATCAGCGACGTAAAAATTGTCTTCTGATTATTAGGCAATCATACTTCGTGAAGATCATCTCAATTGGATACCACGTTTCTGGAAACCAGTAACTTTTTTGGAATTGTTCTGTAAAATGAAAGCATCTCCTCGGAGGAGTAGTAATTTATCAGGATGATTTTAGTTAATAATTTGGTAATTGTAAATGTAACATTAAAATTACAACGTTGTTATTTACAGTTTTAGTAGAATATAACACCAGTAATGCCAACTTGACTTCTTCTATGGTGTTTTATATTTGGCGAGCTGCTAATGATATTGAATCCAACAATGGCAACATGACGTGCATTTAAATGATTTTTTGAGATTTCTTCATATTATTTGTAGTCATACTTATGTGACTGATCATGGGAAATGTGTGAAATCAATTATAGATATTACAAACACATGACCTGGTCAGAAAACGAAAATGCAGCAACGTTCTGATTTACTTCACTAAATCACAGTACGTATTGTGTCATAACCCAAAATTTTATTTTATGAAAAGCTCCCCCATAAAATAAAATCAAACTTTTTCTAATAAGGAATTGTTGTTTGGTCTTTACTGCTGGATAAATCCTACATGGGGGCGTGGCCACTGATAATAATGGACCCGAGCTTAGTACGCAGTAAAACGATCACTTTATATCTAACGTTTTAGATTTCTCACCTGTTCGGGCATTGAGGGCATCTATTCATTATGCTTTAGCTTTTCAGTACGACTTTTATCACCCAGTCGTATTTACCGTGTGGTCAGGACCCATATCCGGCGGGGGACCAAATTGTATGTGACATGAACCATTATCTTGCTCTCCGTCAATTTCCAGGTTTTACTTTAAAGATGGGAAATTGTTATCTGATTAGAAAAGTATTAGGAATGTTTTTGACCAACTGTAAAACTCACTGCTTGTTGTCTGTCTAGTTTGTATTCATTTTGGTTTCGTGCTTAAATATTTTGTTGTTGTTTTCTTTCTGTTATCTTTCCAACCCTGACTATCATTATCTCTGCATCGTAAGTGCACTTTCTAGAATATTATAAATATATTTATTATTTATTTTTCTGTCGATCCATTTCACCCTGGATTGCTCATTCCAGGCATGTTGTGTGATCATCAACAAATGTCGATGTAAAATCATTTTATCCGTAATGAAAATCATTTTGAAGCTTTTGCCATTTTCTCAAATGTTTGTATTTTATCCATTCCTTTTAAATGAAATAAATATTTTTATTACAAATACTAGCAAATATGAACGTTCAGGCAAAAACCCTCGCTCAGGACGAGCTTATTATGTTTCAGATTACAATTGATTGTAACAAAACAGAGCAGTAAATATATTAGCAGGCGTATATATAGTGCAAAGAAAAACCATGACCCAGAAATAGCTACTGAAAAGTGCAATAAGGAAAGTGTAGACATCAACATGCGTGTGTAAGCCAATGTCACGACTGTTTCAGTTGTCGTTCATACGTCATAGCTACTAGAGCAATAAAGAAGGCTGCAGACAACATCAACATGCGGTATAAAGCCGGTTACCACAGCTGTTTTCTGTTGTCGTTCATACGTCATAGCTACTACAGCGATGAGGAAACTGTAGAACAATATCAACATGCGTGTATAATGCCAATGTCACGACTGTTTCAGTGGTCGTTCGCCACGTCATAGCTACTAGAGCAATAAGAAACTGTAGACGACATCAACATGCGCTGTAAAGCCAATGTCACGGCTGTTTCAGTTGTCGTTCATACGTCATAGCTACTAGAGTACGAGGAAATCAGACAACATAACATGGGTGTCAAGCCAATGTCACAGCTGTTTGAAGATGTTCATACACAGTAGCTGTTTAGAACAATGAGGAAACTGTAGACAACATCAACATGGGTGTAAAGCCAATGTCACAGCTGTTTCTTGTTGTCGTTCGCCCGTCATAGCTACTAGAGCAATGAGTGGAAAACTGTGAACAACATCAACATGGTCATGTTAAAGCCAATGTCACAGCTGTTTGTTGTCGTTCATACGTCATAGCTACTAGAGCAATGAGAGCTGTAGACATCATCAATATGCATGTGTAAAGCCAATGTCACGGCTGTTTCAGTTGTCGTTCATATAATCACATCAAACCCACAGGTTACGAAACCATATTGCTCAATAAAACATGTTCACCAGGATTCAGGAAATTATTTGAAGCTGTAATTCAGTGCCAATCTTTAGAACATATTTAGAAGGTTATGAAGGACTGGCTTTTTTTGGATCCAGTGTATGTCTAGCATAAGTGTTGTCCAGCGCACGCACCCTCGCTTACTAATTCTAATATAGATGTAATCATTACAATTACAGTTCTCCACATTAATTAATATAATATATTTAAACTATATAGGTTTTTTCCCGGCCAATTTCGGAAAAAATAATTAATTTGATACCCAGCTCATTCAATTTCAGTTTTGAAAATAAATGCTCAACTACATCAGCATTCAACGGTTAAAAGAGTCATTCAATTTCAACACCTGAGCGATCACTCGACAAAATAAGCATCATTCAATTTCAACACTTGAGCATTCACTCGACAAATGAGACTTCATTCAATTTCAAATGGTCGCTAAAGTTCATTCAATTTCGTCAAAGCTGGTGAACAGCAACAGGCTGGTGCGCTTCGAGTAACTCTGAATTTGATTGCACCTATTGCGAGAAAATGTGGTAGATATTCAACATAAGAATGGTGGATCTTGTAGTTTTGAATGCCCTATGCAAACGAAATAGAATGAAAAGAAAGAAATCATGTGTGCAATGAAAACGAAATTGAATGCAATAATATCGAAAGATAAACCCTAGTTGCTGGATTGAATTATCAAAATCGCGTGAATTTGAAAGCGTGTTGATGAGAAATTGAATGATTTTTGCTGCTGAAATTGGCCGGGAAACCTATACCTCGGTTTACTATACTATACTGCATTTCCACTGTCCTTGTTGCGGATGTGTCATCGTCACATTTCGATTTTCATCAAACATCATCATCCTTATTTGAGGCAGTTTTGAAGAAAAATATGCCATTTAATTTTTAAGTTTGGTGAATTTTGTCTTCTGAAAAATTAAATTACATTTAGTTTAATGCTCAGTGAAATGTTTCTTGAAAATTAATAATTTTATTTTTATAAATTACAAATATAGCGCGTTGTAAACCTTTTAAATGTTTTCCAAAATATTGGGTAAATGATGATTATTCTTATGCATTTTTACATTTGTTCTTTATTTATGTTAACGCATAATACATTGTACATCGGCCATCAAAACTGCATGCTGGTAGTGTTCTTTATAACAGGGTTAATTTACCATTACTGCGTGTACATTTTATACCAGAGTTGTAGTCGAGTACTTTTTCATGTATACTACTCAAAACAATTTAGGGAACACCAAAATAATCTCAGTTAAAGCAAGATCAAAGTCATACATTATTTTTCATACGAACAAAGATTGTACATGTGGAGAATGGTGCTTTGCTAATTTTCAGTACGCCGTATCGAAAGTATCGACCTCTCGCCGATGCATTGTATTCGTCGCACTCATGCTCCACCGCGATATACCTTTGTGCGACCCAGCGGGGATAGCAACGAGTATGTGAGCTCTATTGTAAATGTACAAGCACAATGTAACGCATATACCATCTATGGTCTTATCGTACATGCATGTTGTGTGATTTCATTCCTGTCATTGACTTAGCACATGTAATCGACAATATTGGATAATGATAATGTTAAAACAAAAAATATTTTATTTCATATTTTGACAACGCCAAGTTTTTGACATTGTTGTATGATAATCTCATCTGTGCAGAAAGTGACGAAATATACTATCGTGTATTCGTATTCGTGTATTCGTTTTAAAACTGTACAATCTTTTGTTCACATAAAACACACTAAATACTATTCATGTTGTGCTGATTTGTACGACACAGTATGCCTGTTTTATTTAGATAATTCAAAATAGTAATTAATTATGAATAAAACTTTTGTTCACTTCGGCCTAAGTTTCGATTTTGTTTCTTTTGTTCTTTATAAACAGAATTTTAAAATATTTCACCATGTCATGTCAAAAGTGTGTAAACGATGTTTGATTTTAGTCCTTGCTCATTACAAAAGCATCGTTTGCTATGGCAGAAACGTTAGTAGTGTAATGTATTGCTGCAATACATGACATCTAGAAGCTGGGTGACTCATACATTATGAACATACGTGCTACTTCAATGGTTTGATTTGGTGTTTTATTTATGCCGACTGAATATTGGAAGGGGTGGAGTTGTCGTACCCCTACACTCCCCTTTGGCTACACCCCCTCGCTTAAAGCCATCCATTAAGGGAAGGTACAACATTGCTAATGTTGTGCCAAACTACTTCTGTGTATACTTACTCTCTTTGAATCAAGGTATACATTGGAAGGAAGGTACAACATTGGTAATGCGTTGGCAAAACTGCTTCATATGGTATGCTTACTCTCTTTTAATCAGGAGTATAGCCATTAAAGCCGGAAGGTTTATTGGTAATGCTGGCCAAAACTATTTCTACGAGTAAAGTGACATGCGAACTTGATTGCCCTAGCTTGAAAGCGAAAGCGAAAAAAATAACTTTATTCGAGAATCCATTGCGCATCAACGATTGTTAATTTGACTGCATCAATCGCGAAAAGATACGAAACATTTAATTTCAGGATGGAGTTAATTAAAGTCGTGTATGCCTAAAAAGTGAAATGAGAACTCAACTAAACGCAGTTGTGAATGACAGGAACGAATTACTGACTGCTCGGAAAGTAAATTTGAACGCGTTAATATAAAAAACATAAAATTAATCGGAGCGAGTGACAACGATGTGCATTTGAATGTTGTAACGAAAATTAACAAAGTTTTGAAAAATTGTGGCCTACGGAAACCTTTAATAAAAATAAAAAATGATAAAACGCAAATTTCAAATCGCATAAACCACATTTGGGGAATAATTTTAAATAGTTTTTGAAAATCACCGATTATTGGATATACCATGCTAAACTATACAATTAGGGATATTGTAGGAAGTTAAGGATGATGCCAAGAAGAGCATACAGTTTATAACTTGTTTGTATTTTGTTTCAAAAATAATATATTAATCCAGCAGAAGTTAGGATGGACTATGTTTTGGGGGATGAACAACGCATCTTTTTTGCAGATTCCATACGAAATTTTGAAATCAAAGATGATTTATCGATATTTATCAATATATGAAGTTTTGTGAACTTCAAAGCTACAGAAACTCACAAACTTTGTATTTAGGATAACTAAATTTTCATTTTCTATTCTTAACGACGGGGAATGTTTTGGTGTGTGAGAATCATCGATGATTTTGAATTTGTCAATATTTATCAATATAAACATTTTGTTCAGTGGAATCAAAGCCGCATATACACTCCCTGAAACTTTAATATTGGGATAACCAACCTGTTTATAATTTCTAGAAGTTGAAACATCTGTTTATACTGTTTATATTTCTGGAACAAAACGGCTGTTCATATATTCTATAACGACGAATCCAGCTATTCATATTTCTAGAACGAAACAGCTGTTCGTATTTCTAGAACGAATCAGGCTGTTTTATATTTCAGAACGAATCAGCTGGTTTATATTTCCTAGAACAGATCAGCTATTCATATTTCTATAACGAATCAGCTGTTCGTATTTCTATAACGAATCAGCTGTTCATGTTTCTATAACGAATCAGCTGTTCATATTTCTAGAACGAATCGGCTGTTCGTATTTCTAAATTTCGAATCAGCTGTTTTGCATATTTCTAGAACGAATCAGCTGTTTTATGTTTCTAGAACGAATCAGCTGTTTATATTTCTAGAACCATACTAGCTGTTCATATTTTTGGAACGAATCATTTGTTTATGTTTCTGGGAACGAATCCAGCTGTTCTGTATTTCTAAGAACAGATCAGCTGTTTATATTTCTGAACGAATCAGCTGTTTATATTTCTAGAGACGAATCAGCTGTTCATGTTTCTAGAACGAATCAGCTGTTCATATTTCTAGAACGAACCAGCTGTTCATATTTAGAACGAACCAGCTGTTTATGTTCTAGAACAGACAGCTGTTTATATTTCTGAATAGCGATAGTGATAGCGATACAAAGAAGTTTTAAAAGATGGGCCTTAGTGACTTTGCCAAACTTGCCAGGGCGTATTTGAATAATCTTAAGATGAACTTGATTGCCCGCAAACGAAAGCGAAAAAAAAAACTTATTCAATCCATTGCGCATCAACGATTGTTAGTTGACTGCATCAATCGAAAGATACGAAACATTTAATTTTAGGATGAGTTAATTAAAGTCATGTATGCCTAAAAATGAAATAGAACTAACTAAACGCAGTTGTGAATGACAGGAACAATTACTGACTGCTCGGAAATAAATTTGAACGCGTTAATATAAAATAAAATTAATCGGAGCAGTGAAAACGTGTGCATTTTGAATGTTTGGCAACGAAAATTAACAAAGTTTTCAAATTGGCCCTAGAAACCTTCAATAAAATAAAAATGATAAACGCAAATTTCAAATCAACATAAAACCACATTTGAATAATTTTAAATAGTTTTAGAAAATCATAGATGTGATATACCATGCTAAACTATACAATTAGGATATTGTGGAAGTTAAGGATGATGCCAAGAAAACACAGTTTATAACTTGTTTTGTATTTTGTTTCAAAATAATATATTAATCCAAGTTAGGTTGAACCATGTTTTGGGGATGAACAACATCTTTTGCAGATTCCATACGAAATTTTGAAATAAAGATGATTTATCGATGTTATCAATATGTGAAGTTTTTGTGAATCAAAGCTACGAAACTCTGAGCTTTAATATTTAGGATAACTAAATTTTCATTTCTATTCTTAACGACAGGGGAATATTTTGGTGTGTAGAATCATCGATGATTTTGAATTTGTCAATATTTATCAATATAAACATTTGTTCAGTGAATCAAAACCGCATACTCCTAAACTTTAATATTTAGGATAACCAACATCTGTTTTATACGAAACATCTGATTTATCCTGTTTATATTTCTAGAACAAAACAGCTGTTCATATTTTCTATAACGAATCAGCTGTTCATATTTCTAGAACAACAGGAAACAGCTGTTGTTCGTATTTCTAGAACATGAATCAGCTGTTCTGCATATTTCTAGAACGAATCGGCTGTTCGTATTTCTAGAACGAATCAGCTGTTCGTGTATTTCTATAACGAATCAGCTGTTCATATTTCTTATAACGAATCAGCTGTTCATATTTCTAAGAACGATCGGCTGTTCATGTTTCCTGGGAGCAAAGCAATATTCATGTTTCTAGAACAGATCAGCTGTTCATTTCTGGAACGAATCAGCTGTTTATGATACCTAGAACGAATCAGCTGTTTCATATTTCTAGAACGAATCTAGCTGTTCATGCTGTTTCTAGAACTAAACAGCTGTTTATATTCTCTAAGAACAAGATCAGCTGTTCATATTTTTAAGAACGAATCAGCTATCTACCGTTCATGTTCTATAACGAATCAATGACTATTCATTCTAGTACCTAACAGATCAGCTGTTCATATTTATAACGATCAGCTGTTCATATTTCATAGCTGAATCAGCTGTTCATTGTTTCTAGAACAGTCAGCCGTTTATATTTCTAGAACGAATCAAGCTGTTTATATTTCTAGAGACGAGATCAGCTGTTTATATATGTTCTGGCAACGAGATCGGCTATTTCATATGTTCTAGAACGAATCAGCTGTTATATGTTTCTAGAACGAGATCAGCTGTTTATGTTCTATAGGAACGAATCAAGCTGTTCATGTTTCTAGAACAGATCAAACTGTTTATATTTCTAGTAGAACGAGATCGCAATGTTTATATTTCTAGAACAGAATCAGCTGTTCATATTTCTAGAACCGAATCAAGTATGTTCATATGTTCTAGGAACGAACCAGCTGTTCATATTTCTAGAACAGAACCAGCTGTTTATGTTTCTAAGACACGAACCAGCTGTTTATATTCTAGATAGGCGATGAGTGATAGCGATGGAAAAGAGTTTTTAAAAGATGAGCATTATTGACTTTGCCAAACTTGTAAGGGCGTGTTTGAATACTCTTAAAGATGAACTTGAATGCCCATAAACGAAAGCGAAACAAAATACTTGTTCGAATCCATTGCGCATCAACGATTGTTAATTTGACTGCATCAATCGCGAAAGAGATGCGAAACATTTAATTTCAGGATGAGTTAATTTAAAAGTCGTGTATACCGAAAAAATGAAATAGAACCTAACTAAACAGTTTATGAACAACAGGAACGAAATTACTGACTGCTCGGAAATAAATTTGAACGCGTTAATATAAATTAAAAAATTAATCGGAGCAGTAGAAACGATGTACATTTTTGAATGTTGTAACGAAAATTAACAAGGTTTCTGAAATTGGCCCTAAAACCTTTAATAAAATAAAAATGATAAAACGCAAAATTTCAAATCGCATAAAACCACATTTGGGAATAATTTTTAAATAGTTTGAAAATCACCATTATTGATATGTACCATGCTATAAACATACAATTAGGATATTATGCGGGAAGTTAAGGATGATGCAAAGAAAACTGATTTGCTAACTTGTTGTTTGTGTATATTTTGTTTCAAAAATAATATATTAATCCAGCAGTAAGTTAGGATGGACCATGCTTTTGGGGATGAACAAATCTTTTTTTGCAGATTCCATGCGAAATTTTGAAATAAAGATGATTTATCGATATTTATCAATATATGAGTTTTGTGAATCAAAGCTACAGAAACTCACAAACTTTTAATATTTAGGATAACTAAATTTTCATTTTCTTCTTCTTAACGACGGGAATGTTTTGGGTGTGTGAGAATCATCGATGATTTTGAATTGTTAATTATTTATCAATATAAACATTTTGTTTCAGTGAATCAAAGCCGCATACACTCACAAACTTTAATATTTAGGATAACCAACTGTTTATATTTCTAGAACGAAACATCTGTTTATACTGTTTATATTTTCTAGAACGAGATCTGCTGTTCATATTTCTAGAACGAATCATTGTTTATATTTCTAGAACGAATCAGCTGTTCATATTTCTAGAACGAGATCAAGCTGTTTGCTGTTTCTAGAACGAATCAGGCTGTTTATATTTCTAGAACGAATCAGCCATTGTGTATTTTGGGGAACGAATCAGCTGTTCATATTTCTAGAACGAACCAGCTGTTCATATTTCTAGAACGAACCAGCTGTTTATGTTTCTAGAACCGAGACCCGGCTGTTTATATTTCCTAGATAGTGATAAAGTGATAGCGATACAAAAGAAGTTTTAAAAAAGAATAGGCCTTAGTGGACTTTGCCAAACTTAAGCCAAGGCGCATGTTGAATACTCTTAAGATGAACTTGATTGCCCATAAACGAAAGCGAAAAAACTTATTCGGAAACCATTGCGCATCAACGATTGTTAATTTGACTGCATCAGTCGAAAAGATACGAAACATGTTAATTTCAGGATGAGTTAATTAAAGTCATTAACCTAAAATTGAAATAGAACTAACTAAACGTAGCTAGAATGACGAACGAATTACTGACTGCTCGGAAATAGATTTGAACGCGTTAATATAAAATATAAAAAATTAATCAGAAGCAGTGAAAACGATGTGCATTTGAATGTTGCTTAACGAAAATTAACAAAGTTGAATTGGCCTAGAAACCTTTAATAAAATAAAAATGATAAAACGCAAATTTCAAATCGCATAAACCACATTTGGGAATAATTTTAAATAGTTTTGAAAATCACCGATTATTGATATACCATGCTAAACTATACAATTAGGATATTGTAGGAAGTTAAGGATGATGCCAAGAAACAGTTTATAACTTGTTTGTATTTTGTTTCAAAAATAATATATTAATCCAAGTTAGGATGCACCATGTTTTGGGGATGAACAACATCTTTTTGCAGATTCCATACGAAATTTTGAAATAAAAGATGATTTATCGATATTTATCAATATGAAGTTTTGTGAATCAAAGCTAGAAACTCACAAAATTTAATATTTAGGATAACTAAATTTTCATTTGTCTATTCTTAACGACGGGAATGTTTTTGGTGTGTGAGAATCATCGATGATTTTGAATTTGTCAATATTTATCAATATAAACATTTTGTTCAGTGAATCAAAGCCATACACTCACAAACTTTAATATTTAGGATAAGTAACCAACTGTTTATATTTCTAGAACGAAACATCTGTTTATACTGTTTATATTTCTAGAACAAAACAGCTGTTCATATTTCTATAACGAATCAACTGTTCATATTTCTAGAACGAAACAGCTGTTCGTATTCTAGAACGAATCAGCTGTTCATATTTTATGAACGTTTCATTGTTTAGAACGAATCAGCTGTTCATATTTCTATAACGAATCAGCTGTTCATTTTCTAGAACGAATCAGCTTGTTCGTATTTCTAAATGAATCAGCTGTTTATATTCTAGAACGAATCAGCTGTTTATATTTCTAGAACGAATCAGCTGTTCGTATTTCTAGAACAGATCAGCTGTTTATATTTCTAGAACGAATCGCTGTCTGTTCATTTCGGAACGAATCAGCTGTTTATTTCTAGAACGAATCAGCTGTTCGTATTTAGAACGAATCAGCTGTTCATATTTCTATAACGAATCAGCTGTTCATGTTTCTAGAACGAAACAGCTGTTCATGTTCTAGAACGAATCAGCTGTTTGTATTTCTAGAACGAATCAGCTGTTTATATTTCTAGAACGAATCGGCTGTTTATATTTCTAGAACGAATCAGCTGTTTATATTTCTAGAACTAATCAGCTGTTTGTATTTCAGAACGATCACCTGTTTATGTTTAGAACGAACCAGCTGTTCATATTTCAGAACAAATCATCATAAAAAGGCAAGGTTAGTGGGAACGTTTAGAGTGGCGCGTGTTTGTTGAATAAAAGCTTCAGAAACCAACAAAATTTAATATTTAGGATGATCCTTGTCCATAATTTTACGTATGAAACAATCATCTTATAGGCGAAGGTAGGGTAGGACTGGGGAGGATGTGGGAAGGGTGTCAGGAGGGGTGGGATGCGGAATATATTCATAATTATATGTAATCAATCACTGAACTCTAAAAACTAAAGTGTTTTGAATAAACATTTTATAAACTTCTGTCAGTAACAACTATTTATAAAGTTAAATTCAGCTTTTAAACGTATTGAGAAGGGCAGTGAGAGAGTCTGAGGGGTTGTCGTGACTTTGAAATACATTAAAACTACACTATAAATAAAAATAATACCCCACTAACTGGGAATGACAGTGGTTTGCCTATATATGTGTCATCCTATTGTGTATATAAAAGGGATTTGAGCAGAAAAAGAACTTGTTTCTATGATCATTTTAATTCTCCATTTATAGGCATATTCAGATTAAATTTGTTAATACCAAGTTATTTCAGACCTGTAAACCATACCTGATTCCTAAGACATACAAATTATCTTATGGACGGGAAAGTTTGCGATGTGAGAAATATCGAGGATTTTAATGTATCGGTATCGCCCTAAAAATATGTTTAAAAAACAATATTGGTCTGCATATACAACGCGGGCTATAATTGTCAATTTCAGATAACAAGTTACACAAAGTTGAGACTACTAGGTCAGATTTGGTATTTTGCGTGTCCTCCCCATTCCAAACATGTATACCATTATCTAATCAGGCAATCAAAAGATAAAGTTAAACTGCATGACGTCGGAAGGCTCGTTTTGGGCTTCTTCCACTTTTCAAAGCCCCTTAATGTTGGACCCAAGATAGTCCAAAAGCAGTATATCATGCTTTACCAAAAAGTGTATAATGTCCTATAGAATCCTTAACCGGAGTAATACGGTTAATGACACAACATAATAAGCTGGAATTGTTACAGGTTAATTAATGTATGTCATGTTTCAAAGAGTGTATAAGCATACCCGTATACAGAAGCAGGTTTGCCAATATTGCCAGCATTGTACCTTCCCTTAAAAAAACCCCAAGATTTTCGAATTAAAATGTGAAACTTAGTTGGTGTAAAGAGGATGACGGTATCAATCTTCCTAAGAAAATAATTTTGTCTGGGGTGATGTCACTTTTAAGAAAAGTGAAATAATTTCTATTTCAAATTTAGGACTGAATACTCGCGTTAGAATGAATAGCGAATATGTGAATGTATTTTTTTTAAACTATTTTCTGTTTGTATTTACTGTTTATTTTTAAATGTATATCTTGATTAAAAGACAGTCTAGTAGCTAAGTAGTTTTTTCTCCAACATTACTAGTGCTGTACCTTCCCTATTAAGCACTCACAATCTTCTTTGTATTTCTGATCTTCTGAACGTTGGCAATTTAGTCTGTATTGACATTATTTGTCCGTTCATTTTGAGTTGTGTTTCAGTAAATTTACCCTCAAAAATGTTTTCCCCCAATCTGAAAATCCTGGCTACGTCACTGTCATTAAGTGAATATATTAATTGATGACGTAGCGTGATTAATTCATAAATGGTGTTATAATGTTACCCAAGGGTTGTTAAACATGCTTCGGTCAATCGTTTTGAAAATTATCTCATTTGTACGACTACAAGGAATGTAAAAATGGTGTTTGGATTAAAATCAACATTGCCAGTAAAATAGCAAACCATGTAGAATAGGTTTTCGGTTGTTTAATCTCTCTTGTTTTTTAGAATCTATATTATTTCACAGTTGGAGTTGGATTTAACTTAAGCGAATGGGTACACGTAGAATGCAAAGATTCTAAAATCTAAATTGAGATAATTATTGCATTTTCTTGTAGAGTTTGTGTCTGATTTACAAGTCTACCTAAGGGAAAATATCGTCACGATCAGAACAGACTTTCAACAAGGCAAGGAATCGGTGTCCTAGTTTAAGATGAACACAGTGACTGAACATTTCTGGCTCATTTATGCAGCAGCAATGGTAATATGACCTTATCATCTGGGGTATTATTTTCAGTCACATACGGTAGTTAATCTAAAACTAGCACTCCGATTCCATGCCCTGTTGATCGTGACGATATTGTCTCTTTAATATTACAGTCAATAAAATGTTATATTCACTGGAGAAATAAAGTGGTGGGAAGTTTCTTACTTTAAGACATATATTTTTTGAGTGAATCCTCCTTGTCCCATCATGTGTGTCTATTATTAATGTTGTAGTATAGCAGATTTCATTACTTTCACTTAAGGATTTGTTGAATTTGATATCAAATAATTAACCGGAACATGGATAAAGAGTAGTTAGAAAGACAATAAATGTATATCACCGCGTGATTGGATTAACAATGTTCGGATCAAACATTTTGTGAAATTAATAAAACAAATTTATTTTGAAAGTCATTTTCCCCTTATTTTGTTAATAATTGTACAATGATATGAGAGATAAAACAATATCGACGAATAATTTCTAGTTATACATTATGAAGAGGTTAGTGAACTCATTTATTATGCTATATGTTTGCTTATTTTGGTTCTCTCTCTGCGTATCCAGTGTGACAAAAGGTCTACATTATGAAAAGAGGGTGCGCTGGTAAAATGGGGGTACATTGTGAAAAGGTGTCACACTACAAAAAGGAGTACAATTGTGAAACGGAGGCATGCTGTTAAAAATGGGATACGTTACAAAAATAATAATAATAAGGGTTACATTGCAAATGTGGGTACACGGTAAATAGGGGTACATGTTAAATAGGGGGTACACTGATAAAAAGGGTACATTGTTAAGAGAGGTAACCTGCTAAAAAAGGTACATTGTTAAGAGGAGTAACCTGCTAAAAAAGGTACATTGTTAAGAGGGGACAATCTGCCAAAATGAGAACATTGTGAAAAGGGGCACACTTCTTAAAAAAGGTACATTGCAAAAAAAGAGAAACACTGCCCAAAACTGGATATTGTGAAAAACGGGTACACTGCTTAAAATTAGGGTACATTGTGAAAATGGAGCACACTGCTGAAACAATAACAGATTTCGGTCGTTCGATCAGTGAAAATTATTGTTTGCTGCTGTCAGACGTCAGTTTTTTATTTTATTGTTTTGTATACGAATGAATCTCGGACTTTTCACTGATTAAACGACCGAAAAGGGGAAATGTGATATAATCTTACAAAATGAGTCTGAAGTGGCCAAACTGCCTTTTCATAAAACGAATCAATGTATCTCTTACAATAACAATCTTAATTTACAATATATTGTATTTGTTTTACTGAGATCAAAAAAAGACTCTTTTTGTAGGATCCGTTCACAAATGTTACTTACCCCACAGCACAACGACCAAGAATCTCATCCATTGCAAGGTGGTCATCTCGTCGAGGATGCAGTGTCCCGTCAACCGATGAAACTAGATGCAATCTCCTCAGGAAATGTAGGGAACAACTCTATCCACGATGAAAGAAAGCTTTCAGGAACTCCAGGTTTGCGTCTCCTTTCCGTGCCGCGCTGGTCCAATCTAACTGAAACCGCTCATCTCTCGCTCATTAAAACAATCGCGCCCACAAGCTTGATGATACCAGGTATTTTCAAGATGAGACATCCAATCAGAGGCCGGCATGTGGATATGACGTACATATATAGCTTTATAATTGGTCCTTCCTATGGGCGTATAATACGCATGTACGCTCCGCCTACCTATGGTTGAAACATTATAATATACATGGCAATAGTTTACCCAGAGGACCACCGTCGTTAAAATTAACACAGCAGCATTAATAACCAGTAGAAAAACACCAAGGCCCATACTTGTTCTAAGGTATAATAATTATATTAAAGCTAGTATACACTTGTTGTAAAATGTATGTAAATGCATCTATACTAATTTACTAAGATATAATTATGTATAAAAACCAACCTGTTAATGTTTCAGCTTATTTCATTGTGTCGTCGAGAAAATGAGAATTCATTCAGGTTGTTCGTATTCGTTCATATTTTGGTAATAATTTCACTAAAATATTACTAAATTTTACTAAAATTTTACTAAATTTTACTCAAATTTTACTAAAACGATAGCACCTGATACAGATATTTTCTGGGAATTTATACACCGTGTAAAACTGTTATAATTGATTTGTTATGAGATTGCTGATAGTTTTTAATGAGTGTATAGTTGCTAATTAGACTGGGTTTAGAAGCAATCGAGTGAGTTATTCTGAGGTAAGTCATCACTGTGTTGAATGTAATACTTCTATATGATCACTGTAGAAGTATTGCATCCCTGACCGACAAACAGACAAACACCCAACACTAATCGTCGAGAATACAGTGAGAATGCATTCAGGTTGTTTGTATTCGTTCATTGAATTTCTGTCTTTGTATGACAAATTAATTTTGGTAATAATTTCACTAAATTATTACTAAACATTTTACTAGATTTTACTAAAATTTTACTAAATTTTCCAAAACGTTTACTAAATTTAAAAAATAAATTACTAAATTTTACTAAATCGATAGCACCCGTGACACTTGTGTCCTTGAGCAAGACACTTAATCATAATTGCTTCTCTCCACCCAGGGGTTAAATGGGTACCTGTGAAGGCAGAGTTGGTTTGCTCTATATGCGCTAGAAATGGCAGCAATTGAGCTGTATACTCCCCAGGGAGCTGAGATGTTTCAGGAATGATTTATGAGCCTTATGAGCCTTATGAGCAGGGATAATAATATAATGCGCCTTGAGCACCACTTAGTTGGTGGATACGTGCGCTATATAAATCCACACATTATTATTATTATTATACAATGTGCAATGCAGAGGTACCAGTCTAAATACAATCGCCAATTGCCGTACAGGTTTCACGGTCGTGTAGACAACTGGAAATGCGTATACGTGACCTTTGACCTTATTGTTGTTTTTTGGACATTTCTCGGTAATTACACGATACCTGGATTTTGTTTTTTGAAGAAAACCTTCCAAAAATGATTATCTATCAAGCCCATTTTTTGCACTTTTAGGCGGTGTGTACCTTTAAGGTTTGAAATTAGGAGATTGATCAAAATTGTTTAACGTAGGTCTATATATTTTTATCTTACGATTTTATTTTAGTAATATTTATTTGAACAAAAGTATGGGATTCTGAAATTTTGGTCATTGGTGTATAAATTACAGGAAATACATTTTAAAATTACTTTGGAGGAGTTGCGATCATTATTTTGAATTGAATCTCCTTTTTAACAGGCTTGAACTTCATCACCTGACAACGGGTCTTGTTTTGACTTGTTTTAACAACAGAGTGTACAATTGACCAATAAGAATCACAACCTTTACTTTTATACCTTCAATAATCCAAATATAAACAGATTATTAATAATTTCCACACATAATTGTTGAACTTAATTGTTTACAGTATCAAATTGCAATAATGAAAACAACGTTTAACATTCAATAGTCTGTTCTCAGTAAGAGCTGAAACCTCTCATATAATACGAGCTGACAGCAGGCGGAAAAACGTAATGAAACACTAAATTGGCCTGACTTCTAATTTATTAATTTCATATCTCATGTTGACAAATGATTTATATGATACACCTAATTCATTCCGGACAGAAAGAGTTAACTCTTTCTCTCCGGTGCGACAGCGCGAACACCTCTTTTTGTTCGTTTATTTAGGTGTTCACGTGCGACAGCGCAATCGTGTGTTGAATTTGAATTTCAATAACATTCATTTACTGAATTTCAATAACATTTAATTACGAAATTAAAAGTCAAGGACTTTGGACTTGAAATGGCTCATTAAGTGGAAACACCCGCAGTCGGCTTGTAAATTGAGAGGTTTCAGCTCTTGCTGAGAACAGACTATTTTTGTTCTGTTTTTGTTCGGTATTGTTATGCTTGTAACGGTAATTATCTCAAACAAAATGACAATAAAACTAACGAATATCATAAATCATTTGTCAACATGAGATATGAAATCAATAAATTTGAAGTCTTATTGGTGACAGGCCAATTTAGTGTTTCATTACATTTTTCCGCCTGCTGTCAGCTCGTATTATATGAGAGGTTTCAGCTCTTACTGAGAACAGACTATTGAATGTTAAACGTTGTTTTCATTATACTCAGACAACAAACAGGGGCAATCACCAACTATTTGACTTCTCGCCACAGCTTGACACTGCAATTTATTTAAATGCAAACCTGCAAATTAAACATCAAATATAATAACACCAAATAGACAATACTTTTGAAAATGGCAAGGAGCCGGATACCGAAACACAGGGCAAACCGGCTTGGACAAACGCACAGGACATACATGTAACAGATGGACTACCACGTCCATCCAACATAAATTTATGAACCATTTGTTCATATCACATGTGGCCACCACAAGGACAACCATGTCCTTACCAACATAAAACACAATGGACTACCACGCCCATGTGTATCCACACAATGGACTACTACGCCCATGTGTATCCACACACAACACCACATGAACACTTGGGGTCCAATGACCCCGATACAGGTCGAAAACCCGACCTCCACAAGTGAACACACCACAGTCAACACACCTTGCCTTAACCATCCAACTATGCACACCGTGCACCTATCAATGAAGTATTTAAAAACATACACAAATTGTTATTCCCCAAGTTGGAAAACGAGGGGGAAAGGATGGCCCCGAAGGAACCGCCGGGCACCCTAAATCTAACTTTACCGTTAATTAACAAAGATAAAGTGTAACCCAGTCCTACTAACACATCAGAAATTCCCCAAGTTGGAAAACGAGGGGGACAGTTAAGATAGCCCGACCGAAACCCGGAAGGCACTATCGTAATAAAAATTACATAACCTTGGCCTTTACAAATAGAAATTACTTGATACAATTTGACCTACGAAATTAAATTATAATACTTCAAATATTTTTGTAATTTTCTGCAAAATCGCCTAAACGCGCAACGCGCGCCCCAAGAAAATTGACAGAACCCCAAACAGCAAACCCCCAGGCAAAAATTAAAGAGTATAATACAAGCAGTGAAATTATCACAAAAAACAGCATTGCCAGCTTCCGAGAGATGGACACCATCAAACCTATAGCGTGACAAATCTGACCAAATGAACTGGGGTGCTGCAAAACCATGCACTGAAAACGTGACAAAGAATACATTAGAAAACCCTGGGGCATGCACCACTTAAAAGACGATATTGTACTGCAGGCAATGTAACACAAACAATCTAACAAGATGCATAATCCTATCACACTGTGATGTTTGACTATTAATAATATGAACAAGTGCAGAATTATCCAGATCGGAACTTAACCCGCCAATTTGCCAACAGGGGACCCCAGCACAATACAGCCACCAGCAACGGGAAAAATTCAAGAATTGCAATAGAAGGTGGGTGCTCGAGTATGCATGATGGCCAACGACCTTGGACCCCCTTGCCTTGAAAAATTGCACCGTATACCCTACGGAGGCTGCTGCGTCTGTAAATAACTCTACAGAATCATCCCATGCACTGCCCAAAATTGGGGACACCCCATTGAAGTGTTCCAAGAACTCTAGCCACATAAGCAAGTCCAGCCTTGCCCCTTTAGACACACGCACCTGGTGGTGAGGCTTAGATAGACCACGAGAGAGAGAGAGAGAGTGAGCAATAAGTCGTCTCAAAAAGGCCCGCCCTGGTGACACTGCCCTGCAAACAAAGTTCAAGGAACCAACAAGCGATTGCAGTTCTTACAAGTGCGGTATGCATTTTGTTGCAGAGTGCATTCACCTTCACCGCAGGCACCCTAACTTGCTGAGAAACAGTATCAATCTCTAAACCAAGATAAGTTATGACCTGCACTGGGCCTAAAGTTTTCTCTACCGCTAAAGGCACATCCAACTCCTCGCATAAACCTGTAAAGGCCAAAAGTGCCTGCCCACAAGTCTGAGAAGAGGTGCCAATAAACAAAAAATCATCTAAATAATGAGTTACAAACTGTGAATGAGCAACCTGCTTAACCTGAAATTCTAAAAATGTACTGAACAATTCAAACAGTGAACATGAAATAGAACATCCCATAGGCAAGCATTTATCATAATCACTGCGTAAAGCCTAACAATTCATAATCCTCAGGGAGCACTGCATGGGAGCAGTCTGAAGGCAGATTTAATGTCAGATTTTGCCAGCCAAGCGCCCACACCCGCCCGCTTGACAAGGTCAACAGCCGTGTCAGTTGAAGCATAATGCACAACACGATCCCGCACAATAAAAACGTAAATTTACCTACCCGACGGATGTTACAAATGGTGAATACGCCGAAATGCTTGGGCACAAGACCAATTGGGGAACACTGCAACAGAGGCAAAGGACGGGCAGCGAAGGGACCCACAATACGGCCTTAAACTTAATTATTAAGAAAGCTTCCACGCACAACATGTGGGCGTTGTGCGGCGATGGTAAACAAACTGAATCCCTACACACCCGCAGACCTAAATAACCAAAACCACATAAGTAAAACAGAAACTGCATTTTTATCAGGGTAACAACGTTCTAACCATTCCGCGACACAAACAGCTTAACTGGCGTTGGCGGAACGAAAATTCACGGGCTTAATTACCCTGAGGCACAAACCTGGCCACTGGCAAATTTGATTGTGGCACAACTTGCAACAGCTGACGCTGACCGCCATATTGTGGCACTGGCGCCCGCTTGCGTATTTTTTTTTTACACCGCAGCGACGGGTTTTGTGCGCATTTCGCCCTTGTGTCAAGACTATGAACCCATTCAGCACGCATGCGCGCGAAGGGAATTTCGACACGCAAAAAAAACCTACCATCAACGGAGAGGGAATGGCTCCATGAGTTCCACTGCAGAGCGCCATGGTCGACTGCAGCTTGGAGTTTTCTATCGTCGCGCGCCTAGGGTTTCGTAGTCTCTCTCTCAAGACCGGAATTGGCACTTTTACTGCACAAAACCCGTCGCTGCGGTGTAAAAAATATATACGCCGCCCGCTTACCAAACCCCCGCTTACCAGCATGTGACCGGTCACCCGCGAATCCGACCGCCACTAGAGACTGTTTGTTGCTCTGGTTACCAGAACGGCACGTTAGTGCACTATGACCTGCACGGAAGCATACACTATACTTATAATGTGCATATCCACAAGCTGTAAAACGGCACCCACCCAACCGGTTAAAAGCATAATTTGTGTATGAACGGCCAGAATTAAAAACATTTTGGCTGGAGTAACCATGTACAGTAGGACCGAATGACGAAACAGCGGCAACCGTGACCCACAACTCCATATCCATTTCGCCCCAACTACTGCTAGGAACGGCTGCGCGGCGCAGCCTAAATTGCGCAACATACGCCCGCCAAACTGAGCCGCAGCCAAGCGGATTGTCTCAGCATATTTAAGTAGCCCCACTGCCCAAGACGAGTGTTTCACAATATAAATGGCCATAAACACATTGAATGCTGAAACCCACTTATCTAAAGTATCGACCTTACCTTTGGGCTGCACTGCCGGCTTAAGCACCATACTACCCCCTTCATTAAACGCAAAAACCACCTCCGATTGTTGTTGCTTACGTGACAAAAGTAGCACAGAATTACAATGTAACAATTGGGCAAGGTCAACAAATCCCCCGTCCCAAATTTCCTGTTTCATATCAGAGGGTACTGCAAAGCCCAATGAACAACTCTTCTTTAAACTAGGGACAGCAGTTGGCAAACCAGCTTGGCAAGGCAAGCTCACACTCACTCAACCCCACGGGCTGATTACCCAGCTTGGCGTTAAAACTACCCTGGATTAAACCCCTACACAAACATTAACTGAAGAGGTACCTACGCCTAAGGAAAATCTCACCACCCTGACCGTTACCATGGTTAGCAGTTCCCTACACTGGCGTGACTGGGGCCGAGTTGCCATCTCCCTGCCACTTGCCACTGGCACCGATGATCCCTCAACATTTAGTAGGTACGTGAGAATCATGCACGTATCGCGCTGTCAGGAAGTTCCCCGATACATGTGTCAGCACCGCGTAACAGCATGAGCGAAGGGGTGACTTGTATTGTTTATGTTTATGTTTATACAATTTAGTATAGCGCTCAATACTGGCAGTTGAAAAGCTATTCACTGGCGCTTTACAAAAAAGAATAGAAATACAAAATATACAACATATACAAATACACACGTTAAGCATAAGAAACATAATACTCGAAGAAAAATGCTCGTGCAAACAGGAAGGTTTTTTAGTTTTGATTTGAACATTCAAGCTGTATCGTGTTCAAGTTCTTCACATTGTTCGGCAGATCGTTCCATAAAATTTGGGGCTCCAGCCCAAAGGACACTGAAAAGATCTGTCACGGAATGTGGCATTTCGTGAACGGAACATGTAATACACAGTCACTGGCAGAACGTGTAGAATAATGGCTTTTCACGTAGCCGAAGTAAATTCGCAAGATAAGTGGGGTACCCAGGTGGTGAAGACACTTGTACACGAGAACGACCAGTTTGTACTCAGCGCGGACATGTATGGGAAGAATGTGCAGTTTCTTGAGAGCATCTGTGGAACTTGAGAACTTCGATCTGCTAATGATAATTTTACAGCAGTTTGGGTTCCCTGTGCGTTGTAGTGGCCATAATGATGATTTAGGCAAATTAATAAAAAGTGAATTAGCATAATCCATGTGGAGAAAAAATATATTCGTTGGGGTAGCTTGTCGTTCAATGTTGGTCCAATCGAAACCATTTCTTTTGCGATGACGTAGCCCAGACCCTCTCTTTAAAAAGCCCTCAATGTCGTCGATTTTTTCAATGGCCGCCGCCCGCCTGAAGAGAGAAAAAATTTTTGGGTTTTGGGAAAA
>CM055816.1:926179-969885 GCA_029582265.1 Zoroaster sp. YZ-2022
TAAGGGGGAAAAAATGTAATGAGGTTGATGGTATGGTTCTTAGTAGTAGTGGTGTAATTATTGAGTCGTACTTGAAATCGTCCCCTGTTGCATATAAATTCTCTGAATTTGGAGGTGACCAATGAAGAGCTTCTTGAAATCATTAAAAAGTGTCCTAATAAATCTTGTGCTCTTGACCCCATGCCCACATGGTTGGTTAAACAGCATATTGATGTTCTGCTCCCAACATTATGTAGAATTGTTAATACTTCGTTACACTCTGGTGTGTTCCCTAATGATTTCCATAAATCCATCATCAATCCTGTTTTGAAAAAAACAACTCTCAATCATAATGAACTTAAGAATTACCGTCCAATAGCAAATCTTGAATTTACATCTAAGGTGTTAGAGAAGTGTGCTTCATCTCAAATAATTGAGCATAAAATTATGGACTCCCACAATCTTTCTGAGCCTATGCAGTCAGCATATAAGGGTCGTCATAGTACGGAGACCGCTTTGACTTCCGTTCACAATGACTTTTTGCGCGCAATTGACGATCAAAAAGCTGTTTTGTTGCTGATGTTAGATCTATCAGCAGCATTCGATACGGTCGACCATGGGATTTTTCTGCAAAGGCTCAGAGATGATTTTGGAATTGTTGGCTCAGCCCTGGAATGGTACAGTACATATCTTGAAAATAGATATTTCCGTGTATTTGTATCAGGTGCATATTCTCATGACCTTTTTTTGGATTATGGCCTTCCCCAGGGCTCAGTCACAGGCCCTTTTGGGTTTGTAGTTTATATTCATGATGTTGGAAAACAAATTATGCCATCATAATGTAAAATATCTATTATATATGCTGATGACATTCAGATATATCTGACAGTTGATCCCAACATTCCTGGTGATGTTCAATCTGCTCTTTTTAAACTCTCCAAGTGTGTAGCTGACATTCAGCATTGGATGATCGAAAGCAAGCTCAGGCTCAATCAAGACAAGATGGAATTTTTTGTTGCGGCATCCCATCATCTGAAAAAATTGATAATATCAGCCTCCTACTTGATGGTGTTGAGATATTTCCGTCGAAGTCTATTCGGAACCTTGGGATTGTTTTCGATCATCAAATAATGTCTGATCATGTGACTCAACTCTGTAAGTCTATAAATTGGCTTATCAGAAACATCAGCAGAATTCGTCCATACATTGATTTTGATACATGTCACAATACAGTTAGGACTATTATTCTTTCACGTCTGGATTATTGCAATGTGTTGTTTAATGGCATTTCTAAAAAAGATCCCAAACGCTTGCAGAAATTGCAAAATAAGTGTGCACGTTTAATATGTCTTAAACCCAAATTTGAGCATGTTACTCCTCTACTGAGTCAACTACATTGGTTACCAGTAAGTGAAAGAATTATGTATAAAACATTGTTGTATGTATATAAGTCACTGAATGGGCTCTCTCCCAGTACATCCAAGACTGCCTACTTGTCAAAATTCCATCTAGTGACATGATGAAAACTCGCTCCACAGGCAGTATCAATTTTGTTGTTCCTGTTACCAAGAAATGTGCTGGAGATAGAGCCTTCTCGGTGGCTGCACCATATCTATGGAACAGGTTACCTGTGCATATTAGGAATGCTACAAGTCTAAACTCATTCAAATTTCACTTAAAGATGGACTACAACGAAAACTCTCACATTAAATTGACTATCGAACCTTGTTTATGTTGTGTTCAGGTAACAATTTATTGTTGTGGTCATGTTTTTCTCTTTATAATTTTGTTGCAATTTGACCGAAAAAATTAGACCCCGCTTCTTCGATTTGTGAAATTTCCCACCCTGCACTGGTTCCCGACAAAGACCCATTGAAAATCCACTATGAAATCCACGATATAGTACCAGCGGACTTGTAAACCAGCGAAAAGGGATGACGTATAACCCATGAGCACCCGAGAGTAAACAGAAGACGCCATGTTACTTCCGTGTATATTATACATATGCGTTTTCATGTGTCAGCAGAGCCAGAGGCATGAAGTTTTTATGAAGCTTTTTTTCGACGTTGTTGTGTAACAGTTATATAATGCCGACTTCATGTGTTGTTGGTGGATGCACTAGAAATAGTATTAAGAATCCAGAGACTAATTTTTTCACATTTCGCGGATCCTGCGATATCAAAGGAATGGTGAAGTTCGTGAATAATACGAAAAAGGATTTCACCTTCTTGGCAAGAAGCAGTGGGCGACCTTTGATTTGTTCTGCCCATTTTTCGGAGGACTGTAGAGAACGTTCAAGTGCATTGAAAGAATCACTGGGTTTGAAGTCAAAGTATCGTTTGAAGCCTGGATCCATCCCACATTGAAAGCGCCAAATATCGGAAGTACTCGTGCAAGTGCGTCTACTACTGCTAGTACGTCAGCCGGGGAGTCATCAGCCCTCGGGTCCGTGGCAATAGTCCCAAAAGGGCACTTCAAACGTAGAGCTTCACTGGGACAGCATTCCAGAAAAGAGAGAAGCCGGGTAAGTTAATGTACTGAATAAAAACGTCCCAAAATGATCCCATAAGCTGCTTTTTGAACATATTTAAATTTAGGCCCAATAAAAAAAATAGACTAGTGAAAATCTGTACCTTTTCTTGTGCTTGTGGTCCAATCATGTCAATGCCGCCGCTCTGCTCTGAATCTGACTTAGCTACATACTGGCTGGTGTATGCCACAGTGTGTAGCTAATCAATCGATGACCGTGAGATGATGGCCGTAACTGGCATGTTCATGCTCTGGTTTCTGGCATGTTGATTATTCATGCTCAATCATGTAATAGAATCCTATAATTTTAATCCATATTGACTGTTCAGTTCCAGTTAAGTCTTTTTCTTTGTCTTGCTGACCAGTATTTAGGTTAGTCCGTGGACAATTATTTTGCCAAAAGCTGTCTGAGAATGCTGAGTGGATGCCTAAGAATTGTTCACTCGTTTTTTGAAGGCACAGCTCCAAAATATCTTCATGCTGCTCCCATCCCTGGTCCTTCAGATGGGTTTACTAAGTCAGGGACTGCAAACATGATGTAAATTCATAAATGAAAAAGTATTAAGCGATCAAGAATGAAGAAAAGGCACACACCACTCATTTTGGGGTGATTTGCATGTTATCGTCTTTTAATTACCCCTCTGAACTTTTAACACTGAAATGAATAAGTGGATTTTGAGTGCTTTTCTAAGTGTTTTGGGATCCATGAACAACATGGCACATTCACATTGTGTACTCTAAAACTATGAGATGAAAGCGTATAAACAACCTCATAAACCTAGGATTAAATTATACTGTGAAAGGGTTTATTATTGTCACAAATATGTATTAAAGAACTTCTGTATAATGTCTGTTTTTTATTTTCTTTACAGGTTTTGGAAGAAGCCTTTGCTGACCTGAGACTAAGCATGGAGTCACGCAGCCTCCACCACCGGACAGCTCAAGCTCATCAGCCGATGAGGTAATATTCTAATTTGTTATCATTCAGGCTAAGTACATGTACATGTAACCATTCCCCCTTTAAAAAATTAGAAATAACAATAATTAAAAAAACAGCATTTATATTATTTCATCGTTGACATTTTGACGGTTCTCAATTTCCAAAAAGCACGTGATCTTTTATAAATCACCCTTCCACAATTTTCCCCAGTAATATATTCAGTAAACAATAATTGTACTACGTAGCCATAATTATATAACACAAACCTACTCTAAATAATACCCAATACCCTGGTGTCCTGTTGGGTACATCGTTCTGTTCCCCAAAAAGCTGACTGTGCTTGACGTGTGTGTTGTGCTCATTATGTACAAGACCTTGATGTCTCAAAACCAACTACCATCCAACAGATGCCTCTTCAAAGTTCATCCGGTCAAGAAAACTCAGACCAACCGCAAGATGTTTCATCCAGTTAACAAGGTAAAGTTTAACCTAACTATCCCAAAGGCCTGTAAAATTCTCCCCATGGTTTTGCCTTATTTTTTTTATGGATTAGGTACTGTACCGCTGTGCTATGTACACCCATAGAGGGGTCTTTTCCTTCCTCCATGCATAGAGCTCTATATTTTAAGCACCCATACTCAGCATGGGAAAGACATTCCAATTTTATGTAAGTCCAAGGGGTTTTGGGTGCGATCCAAACATGAACTGTGGTAGATTTTAGGAGGCATTAGGCTGGGGATGAGGGCTAATGAACTTTAAGATGCTACAACTTTGCTTCATGACTGACATCTCAAATTCATTGTCTCCTTTGTTGCTGTTTATTAAATGTTTTTTAACATAAACAACTGTGACAAAATGGTTTTGCATATGTAATAACCACATATTTAATATAACAAAAACATGTTACATATATTTCAGGTGTGCAAGTATGTCGACTACCCAAGCGTCACCACAAATCTACTGAATGCTCAATTGTGAAAGGAAGCCAAGGAACCTAATTGAATTAGCTTTATCAAAGAAAATCTAAACCTGCTCCAGCAGTAGGGTTATGTTGATTTTACACAAGTTCCACACAAGTATTTACAGGATTTTGATCACATACTTTCGTTTTGTCATCAAAAAGCAGACTTTGAAAAGTACTCTTTACATGTTTTGGTTTGTGTGTGTTTGGGGGGGGGGGGGGGGGGTGGGTGCAAGGGGCGTATTGGTGTATTTTACAATTTATTGCCACTGCTACACCTGAACAAGTTTTAATTTTGGTGGGGGAGAGGAGGAGGAGGTGTCCCTGGGAGAAGAATCGACCTTGACTATTTTATTTTCTATTGTAATTAGTATTGTTTTTTTCTTGATGGTGTTGCGTATCATTTTACGGGAGACCTATTTTGTTTTCTTTGGGGTGGAGGGGGGGTAAGAGTATAGCTTATCTGTCATGTTTTTAGACTGTCTCTGGCTGGTCCAGGATATTTTTTTACAATGCACATGAAGTTTTTGTATTGTATCATTTAGGTTCTGTTTTATTTCAGTCCTTTTCTTTTCTTTCTTTTTTACTTACTTATCAGGCGCGGATCCAGAAGGGGAATCAGAATAACCCCTGCTCTGACAGCAAGATAATGAAAAACACAGAGGGATAGTATCGAACATAAAGAAAAGAAAGGCTGACCCTCATGCCAAAATTCCTGGATCCGCCCCTGCTGATATTTGCCTGTTTTATCACTTTATCTGGCTCCCATGTGTTTAATCTTTTATAATCTTTTGCTATTGTTTTTTAGGTTATTTTATATTATATTAAAAGGGCCTGGGAGTTTTTATTCAAATGGATTTGGTGCTATATGGGCCTACATGTCTTTTATATTTTTTATTAATATTTGATTGGAGACAGAATGACATGACCTGTAACATTTATTGTTATTCTATTCTTGTATTTTACAATTTATTGCCACTGTACACTCAGAACAAAGTTTTAAGGGCAGAAGTACATGAGATTTACAATATTAGTCTTTGTCACACTTTTCTCCCTTTTGTGATGCAAAGCCAAAAAACCCTAATTGAATTAGCTTTAATCCAAGAGAAATCTGAACCTGCTCAGCAGTAGAGTTATGCTGAATGTAAGTTTTCCTGGAAAGAGCAGCAAGTGTGAAACAATTTCAAAAGGTTTCCAGTTCGGTTTAACAGAACAATGGGCCAAGTTCCAAACAACAAGTATGTACAGGATTTTGATTAAGTTGTTTTCATCATCAAGAGAAACTTTTAATGTTGATATTTTAACCTCAAAAATAAACTCAATTGTTGGTTGCAAATACATACATATTTTGTCTTGTCATTTATTCGAAAGTACTAAGGTCTTGTAAAATGTTCAGTTCTTGGCATCTTTCTGCCATACCGAATTTGTAATGTTTTTACCATAGTGTATTGTTGGCAACATAAAACAAGTTTATTTCACATTAGTGCTAAATTAATCAACTTCTCCCCAAAAAAAAAAAAGACACAAAATGAAATACACACGTATTTTATTCTTCCATTGATCATGGTTTATGAACGCACAAAATAATTTGTAACTCCTCCTCAGATCATTAGAAATAGGGAAGAATGTTAAAAATTTAAAAATTAAAACACAGCAAATCGGCCGAATTCAGTGGTGGATACTAACATCATTTGTGCTGTCCATCTTGGTTTGGGAACATCCTGCAGTTGCGTCCATTACACATGATGGCAGTGGCACCCGGTTGAAACGGCCAAGATAACCCCCACCACTCTTGCCGATATGCAACATGGCGATATTTTCTGTAAAACAAAACAAAAATCGGACAAAATTATAAACATAAGATTTGTGATTTGCATGGTGGAATATCGATATTGTTTACGTTAACACCATGTGAAACTGAAATGCTATAAAACTATAACCATACCAAAAAGGCAATCATGATCAAAAGTAAACAATTACATACATGTAATGCTTACAATAATATATAGATGTACGTAGGTCAACCAAGGTCATATTCAGTTGTGTGCGGTTACTCTGAAGTAAACACCGGTGCTCATTCTGGTCAATCAAAAGTAATCTGCTTGATATGCAGATCATTTTCAAAACTGACATTGCTCTAAAATATTAATTGAAATTGATGGTACATTGGCTTTGTACATTCAGTCAACACTCAAATCACTTACTGGTCAAGCGTTCCTTCAACTGCATCTCTGAAGATACGCTGTTGCAAGCACTCCTGGTGAGGCAGATCGCATCAAACCAATCATGGATGGTAAGGCACTGGTTGGGATCATCCACGTTGATGTCCAGCTGCCGCATCATGTTCTCTGTCTTCTCAACTTCTTTGCAACATATACAGTTTTGCGAGCAAAGGCTGAAGAACAATGTCCACGAACACCTATTAAAAAAAAAAAAAAAAATTTTGGAAAAAATAATTTTAGTAACTTTGTCATTGGGGTTGCACTACTTAAAAATTGATCTTGAAATACATCCCCCATGAACTGATCAAAGACAGGTACATCACGAAGGAATACATTTTTCCATGGGCAGATCAAACATTTTTATTGTGCAGGGCTAGGGGGCTACAACCTTTGATTTGAAGGGAAAGACTAAATGTCAATTATGCTTAAAGCATGATGGTAAAAGATCATGATTTTATTTAAAATTTGAGCAGTGATTACTTTCCCATCATGTCTTCATAAATACTGGCTAATAAAATTGCCAACAAATCATAAAACGCAAGACATAGTAATTACCCCCAAATTTCCACTGTACATGTATTGTACACATGTAGAATTGTACACATGTACATGTACTACTACATTATGTACCTTGGGTCTCCATCATGTTCGTTCATGTTTTTGTCAAGTATAGCCTACAACTATTTTTGTACAGCAGAAACGAATTGATCAAACGAAGCATCATTCAGTATTTCATTCATGAATCATTTTGTGGGCTTACCAGTCTGTGTTTAGCATGATCATCAGGATTTGGTTCGTCGTCTTCGGCCTGACGATCACCGTCACCAGGCTGGTCAACTGCGGAAGCGCCGCAAGGTAGCTCGAACCGGGGTATGGTTCAGCGCCACGTACTTCGCCTCTCTCGTCTGGGGAGCTCGATCCCTCATCGCTACAGCTGACATCACTATCATCAGAAGTGCATATGAAACTCCTCTTCCTCATCTATACTGTGATCTTCCCAATATTCGCTGCTATCGGACATTTCGCTGTTTTTCGGTCTAGAAGATGTCGCTTGTCCGCTGTTGTTCCGCATTGCATGTATGGTAAATGCATACAGTACACACGATCGACTGTTGTGCGTGGGGCGGGTAACAAAGCGTTCATGGGTGCTACGTCACACGAAGTATGAATTATTCATGAGTTGAGGGCTTTTGGTGAAACTGGGCTTTTCTGGGTCGTAGAACGCCGATCAAATTGAGGTTTTTGCATGAAAGGAACAAGTTTTATTGAATAATAATAATATGTTAGTAATCATTACACATTTCTCGAACGAAAACAGCAATACAGCACTTATCATTATTCCGTTGTAGTCCATCTTTAAGGATTATCTATTTCCATGATGCTTTACTATACTTAAATGATTGCTGTACTGTTCATATCTGCGCTTTGTATCCTTAGGAAAAGGCGCATTATAAATGCAAGTTATTATTATTATTATTATTATTATTATTATTATTATTAATGTACGATTGCCAGTGGCGTAAATCCGTGTTAAAAAGTGGGTATATTTAAATTTATTTGCATAATTTACAACAAAATATTGGATCTCGAACGTTGATCAACGGAGGGGAGGATAAAAACAAAATAAAATCGGCAGGCCCATGGGGGGTTGAACTTCCTGAACTCCTAGACCCCCCCCCCGCTGGTTTCGTGCATAACCACTCAGAACTCCTACGGCTATCATAAAGATGACACCCAAACAGACAAAGCAACAAACAGACAAATATTTAAACAAAATTCACCCTTTTTACACGAATTATTAGATTATTATTTTTATAGATAAAAATAATTTAACAAAATACTATATTAAGAAACATGCAACACCAGCTGAAGCATCAATCCAAAAGCCAACTGACAGAACAATTGCAACGACGGAAAAGAAAACCAAGAAATGTTTGAGTCGTTCCCGTTACTTTTTTTTGCCATGCCATGGGCAGCCCCTACTTAAAAAGAATGAAAAAATTGGTCGGCAAGGGATGTCTATCCCCATTGTATGGCCAATACACTGGACATTCCTCTGTATCCTTGTTTTTAACTCAACATTTACAAATAGGGGCAGTTTTTCTTCTTGTCAACTTTTGATCTGCTAACGTTAATTATTACAAAAAGTTAGTGTAGGTAACCTTGCCCAAACGAACATGTTTGGCATGAAATCTGTTATTCTGGGATAGCCCATCCCCGTCTCTTTGATGGCTGAAGCTACCGTCGCCGTGCTTTTTCTTCGCTGCTGTGTGTTCGCTTGGAGGCTACGGAATTTTTTCCAGAATTTCCAGGAGTTCACGCTTGAGGGGCAAACGTTGCGCCTATACGGAGTGACTTTTTCTTCGCCTGGAGTTCACAGAATTGTTTTCTTCAGTGACTTTTTCATTTGACAATTTAGTCTTCACAATTTTTCTTCAATAACTTTCGTTTCGTACGGAATGCTGCGGTCGAAGCGGGCACTTCGTGCGCCGGCACGTTTTGCTGAGGGCATGGAGCCGCCGCCGCCCAAGAGGACTCGGACAAGAGTCTCCGGCAACCTTGCTCCCGTTCCTGCTATTGGCCTGAATGTAGGTATGTGACCAAAGAATAAAAAATAAAAAATAAATAAATAAATAAAAATAAAGTTTGTTGATTACCATTGTAACTCAAAACCATTGAACGTATCTTGTGACCTTTAAAATGAAACAAAGATCTTTTTTCTAGGACAAATATGAAGGCAGTTATGCAAATTTGCAAGTCGAAAATTTGTTAATAATTTTACCACACCTTTTAATGTAAGAAGTGTGACCGCTTTTGTTATTTTTCACAGATAAAATACGTTTTGTGAATTGTGAAATTATTTGCAAGCATTGTACCAGCAGAGGGCCTATAAAAAGCACAGCAAAATGAAGTATTAATTAATCAAATAATTAAAATCATTCATCAAAATTAATTAGACGAGTAATTAGCAATTTCAATGGCCCGTTTGCCAGACAAAATCCTCATGACTTCCGTAATAGTTGGAAACCACACTCAGCCAATCAGATGACAATAAGCAGGTCACATGACCTGTGTTGTGACGTAACAGTGGTATTGGCCAATCAAATGGCAATACCCAGGTCCCATGACCTGACCAGCAATTTAGTTCATATGATGTGCCCCAAAAATGGCGGAAAATATCCATAAACATCCAATTCATAAAACAATTATTATGGTAAATATATGATTTAACAGTAAGTTCTATTTTTATTAAAAATAATAATTACCTTTGTGTCGAATTTTGAATGCGTTTGTGACCCTAAATTTTTCTACAAAATATGTTCTCTTTTCTGGCGGCCATTGAAAAAATCGACGACGAGGCTTTTAAGGAGGGTCTGGGCTACGTCATCGCAAAGAAATGGTTTCGATTGGACCAACATTAGACAAGCTACAACGAATATATTTTCTCACATGGATTATGCTAATTCACTTTTTATTAATTTGCCTAAATCATCATTATGGCCACTACAACGCATACAGAACCAAACTGCTAAAATTATCCTTGGCAGATCGAAGTTCTCAAGTTCCACAGATGCTCTCAAGAAACTGCACATTCTTCCCATACATGTCCGCGCTGAGTACAAACTGGTCGTTCTCGTGTACAAGTGTCTTCACCACCTGGTACCCCCATATCTTGCGAATTTACTTCGGCTACGTGAAAGCCATTATTCTACACGTTCTGCCAGTGACTGTGTATTACATGTTCCGTTCACGAGAAATGCCACATTCCGTGACAGATCTTTCAGTGTCGCTGGGCCCAAATTTTGGAACGATCTGCCGAACAATGTGAAGAACTGCGATACGCTTGAATGCTTCAAATCAAAACTAAAAACCTTCCTGTTTGCACGAGCATTTTCTTGAGTATTATGTTTCATATGCTTGTGTGTATTTGTATATTTGTATATTTTGTATTTCTATTCTTTTTTTGTAAAGCGCCAGTGAATGCTTTTCAACTGCAGTATTGAGCGCTATACTAAATTGTATAAACATAAACATAAACAATACAAGTCACCCCTTCGCTCATGCTGTTACGCGGTGCTGACACATGTATCGGGGAACTTCCTGACAGCGCGATACGTGCATGATTCTCACGTACCTACTAAATGTTGAGGGATCATCGGTGCCAGTGGCAAGTGGCAGGGAGATGGCAACTCGGCCCCAGTCACGCCAGTGCAGGGAAGTGCTAACCATGGTAACGGTCAGGGTGGTGAGATTTTCCTTAGGCGTAGGTACCTCTTCAGTTAATGTTTGTGTAGGGGTTTAATCCAGGGTAGTTTTAACGCCAAGCTGGGTAATCAGCCCGTGGGGTTGAGTGAGTGTGAGCTTGCCTTGCCAAGCTGGTTTGCCAACTGCTGTCCCTAGTTTAAAGAAGAGTTGTTCATTGGGCTTTGCAGTACCCTCTGATATGAAACAGGAAATTTGGGAACGGGGATTTGTTGCCCAATTGTTACATTGTAATTCTGTGCTACTTTTGTCACGTAAGCAACAACAATCGGAGGTGGTTTTGCGTTTAATGAAGGGTAGTATGGTGCTTAAGCCGGCAGTACAGCCCAAAGGTAAGGTCGATACTTTAGATAAGTGGGTTTCAGCATTCAATGTGTTTATGGCCATTTTGTTATGAAACACTCGTCTCGGGCAGCAGGGCTACTTAAATATCTTTGAGACAATCCGCTTATTGCGGCTCAGTTCCCAGGCCGTGATTGGCGCAGGCGTATGTTGCGCAATTTAGGCTGCGCCGCGCAGCCGTTCCTAGCAGTAGTTGGGGCGAAATGGGTATGGAGTTGTGGGTCACGGTTGCCGCTGTTTCGTCATTCGGTCCTACTGTGCATGGGCTCCAAGCCAAAATGTTTTTAATTCTGGCCGTTCATACACAAATTATGCTTTTATGCTTTTAACCGGTTGGGTGGGTGCCGTTTTACAGCTTGTGGATATGCACATTATAAGTATAGTGTATGCTTCCGTGCAGGTCATAGTGCACTAACGTGCCGTTCTGGTAACCAGAGCAACAAACAGTCTCTAGTGGCGGTCGGATTCGCGGGTGACCGGTCACATGCTGGTAAGCGGGGGTTTGGTAAGCGGGCGGCGTATATATTTTTTACACCGCAGCGACGGGTTTTGTGCAGTAAAAGTGCCAATTCCGGTCTTGAGAGAGAGACTACGAAACCCTAGGCGCGCGACGATAGAAAACTCCAAGCTGCAGTCGACCATGGCGCTCTGCAGTGGAACTCATGGAGCCATTCCCTCTCCGTTGATGGTAGTTTTTTGCGTGTCGAAATTTTCGCAGCGCGCATGCGTGCTGAATGGGTTCATAGTCTTGACACAGGGCGAAATGCGCACAAAACCCGTCGCTGCGGTGTAAAACAAAAATACGCAGCGGGCGCCAGTGCCACAATATGGCGGTCAGCGTTCAGCTGTTGCAAGTGGTGCCACAATCAAATTTGCCAGTGGCCAGGTTTGTGCCTCAGGGTAATTAAGCCCGTGAATTTTCGTTCCGCCAACGCCAGTTAAGCTGTTTATGTCGCGGAATGGTTAGAACGTTGCTACCCTGATAAAAATACGGTTTCTGTTTTACTTATGTGGTTTTGGTTGTTTAGGTCTGCGGGTGTGTGGGATTCGGTTTGTTTACCATCCGCCGCACAACGCCCACATGTTGTGCGTGGAAAAGCTTTCTTAATAATTAAGTTTAGGCCGTATTGTGGGTCCCTTCGCTGCCCGTCCTTTGCCTCTGTTGCAGTGTTCCCAATTGGTCTTGTGCCCAAGCATTTCACCCATTTGTAACATCCGTCGGGTAGGTAAATTTACGTTTTTATTGTGCGGGATCGTGTTGTGCATTATGCTTCAACTGACACGGCTGTTGACCTTGTCAAGCGGGCGGGTGTGGGCGCTTGGCTGGCAAATCTGACATTAAATCTGCCTTCAGACTGCTCCCATGCAGTGCTCCCTGAGGATTATGAATTGTTAGGCTTTACTTTTGATGATTATGATAAATGCTTGCCTATGGGATGTTCTATTTCATGTTCACTGTTTGAATTGTTCAGTACATTTGTAGAATTTCAGGTTAAGCAGGTTGCTCATTCACAGTTTGTAACTCATTATTTAGATGATTTTTTGTTTATTGGCACCTCTTCTCAGACTTGTGGGCAGGCACTTTTGGCCTTTACAGGTTTATGCGAGGAGTTGGATGCGCCTTTAGCGGTAGAGAAAACTTTAGGCCCAGTGCAGGTCATAACTTATCTTGGTTTAGAGATTGATACTGTTTCTCAGCAAGTTAGGGTGCCTGCGGTGAAGGTGAATGCACTCTGCAACAAAATTCATACCGCACTTGTAAGAACTGCAATCGCTTGTTGGTTCCTTGAACTTTGTTTGCAGGGCAGTGTCACCAGGGCGGGCCTTTTTGAGACGACTTATTGCTCACTCTCTCTCTCTCTCGTGGTCTATCTAAGCCTCACCATGCACCAGGTGCGTGTGTCTAAAGGGGCAAGGCTGGACTTGCTTATGTGGCTAGAGTTCTTGGAACACTTCAATGGGGTGTCCCCAATTTTGGGCAGTGCATGGGATGATTCTGTAGAGTTATTTACAGACGCAGCAGCCTCCGTAGGGGACGGTGCAATTTTTCAAGGTCGTTGGCCATCATGCATACTCGAGCACCCACCTTCTATTGCAATTCTTGAATTTTTTCCCGTTGCTGGTGGCTGTATTGTGCTGGGGTCCCCTGTTGGCAAATTGGTGGGTTAAGTTCCGATCTGGATAATTATGCACTTGTTCATATTATTAATAGTCAAACATCACAGTGTGATAGGATTATGCATCTTGTTAGATTGTTTGTGTTACATTGCCTGCAGTACAATATCGTCTTTTAAGTGGTGCATGCCCCAGGGTTTGCTAATGTATTCTTTGTCACGTTTTCAGTGCATGGTTTTGCAGCACCCCAGTTCATTTTTCAGATTTGTCACGCTATAGGTTTGATGGTGTCCATCTCTCGGAAGCTAGCAATGCTGTTTTTTGTGATAATTTCACTGCTTGTATTATACTCTTTAATTTTGCCTGGGGTTTGCTGTTTGGGGTTCTGTCAATTTTCTTGGGGCGCGCGTTGCGCGTTTGGCGATTTTGCAGAAAAATAAAAATATTTGAAATATTATAATTTAATTTCGTAGGTCAAATTGTAACAAGAAATTTCTAATTGTAAAGGCCAAGGTTATGTAATTTTATTACGATAGTGCCTTCCGGGTTTCGGTCGGGCTATCTTAACTGTCCCCCTCGTTTTCCAACTTGGGGAATTTCTGATGTGTTAGTAGGACTGGGTTACACTTTATCTTTGTTAATTAACGGTAAAGTTAGATTTAGGGTGCCCGGCGGTTCCTTCGGGGCCATCCTTTCCCCCTCGTTTTCCAACTTGGGGAATAACAATTTGTGTATGTTTTTAAATACTTCATTGATAGGTGCACGGTGTGCATAGTTGGATGGTTAAGGCAAGGTGTGTTGACTGTGGTGTGTTCACTTGGCTAGGTCGGGTTTTCGACCTGTATCGGGGTCATTGGACCCCAAGTGTTCATGTGGTGTTGTGTGTGGATACACATGGGCGTAGTAGTCCATTGTGTGGATACACATGGGCGTGGTAGTCCATTGTGTTTTATGTTGGTAAGGACATGGTTGTCCTTGTGGTGGCCACATGTGATATGAACAAATGGTTCATAAATTTATGTTGGATGGACGTGGTAGTCCATCTGTTACATGTATGTCCTGTGCGTTTGTCCAAGCCGGTTTGCCCTGTGTTTCGGTATCCGGCTCCTTGCCATTTTCAAAAGTATTGTCTATTTGGTGTCATTATATTTGATGTTTAATTTGCAGGTTTGCATTTAAATAAATTGCAGTGTCAAGCTGTGGCGAGAAGTCAAATAGTTGGTCATTGCCCCTGTTTGTTGTCTGAGTATAATGAAAATAACGTTTAACATTCAATAGTCTGTTCTCAGTAAGAGCTGAAACCTCTCATATAATACGAGCTGACAGCAGGCGGAAAAATGTAATGAAACACTAAATTGGCCTGTCACCAATAAGACTTCAAATTTATTGATTTCATATCTCATGTTGACAAATGATTTATGATATTCGTTAGTTTTATTGTCATTTTGTTTGAGATAATTACCGTTACAAGCATAACAATACCGAACAAAAACAGAACAAAAATAGTCTGTTCTCAGCAAGAGCTGAAACCTCTCAATTTACAAACCGACTGCGGGTGTTTCCATAATGAGCCATTTCAAGTCCAAAGTCCTTGACTTTTAATTTCGTAATTAAATGTTATTGAAATTCAGTAAATGAATGTTATTGAAATTCAAATTCAACACACGATTGCGCTGTCGCACGTGAACACCTAAATAAACGAAAAAAAAGAGGTGTTCGCGCTCTCGCACCGGAGAGAAAGAGTTAACTCTTTCTGTCCGGAATTCAGTAGGTGTATCATATAAATCATTTGTCAACATGAGATATGAAATTAATAAATTAGAAGTCAGGCCAATTTAGTGTTTCATTACGTTTTTCCGCCTGCTGTCAGCTCGTATTATATGAGAGGTTTCAGCTCTTACTGAGAACAGACTATTGAATGTTAAACGTTGTTTTCATTATTGCAATTTGATACTGTAAACAATTAAGTTCAACAATTATGTGTGGAAATTATTAATAATCTGTTTATATTTGGATTATTGAAGGTATAAAAGTAAAGGTTGTGATTCTTATTGGTCAATTGTACACTCTGTTGTTAAAACAAGTCAAAACAAGACCCGTTGTCAGGTGATGAAGTTCAAGCATGTTAAAAAGGAGATTCAATTCAAAATAATGATCGCAACTCCTCCAAAGTAATTTTAAAATGTATTTCCTGTAATTTATACACCAATGACCAACATTTCAGAATCCCATACTTTTGTTCAAATAAATATTACTAAAATAAAATCGTAAGATAAAAATATAGACCTATATTTAAACAATTTTGATCAATCTCCTAATTTCAAACCTTAAAAGGGTACACACCGCCTAAAAGTGCAAAAAATGGGCTTGATAGATAATCATTTTTGGAAGGTTTTCTTCAAAAAACAAAATCCAGGTATCGTGTAATTACCGAGAAATGTCCAAAAAACAACAATAAGGTCAAAGGTCACGTATACGCATTTCCAGTTGTCTACACGACCGTGAAACCTGTACGGCAATTGGCGATTGTATTTAGACTGGTACCTCTGCATTGCACATTGTATAATAATAATAATAATGTGTGGATTTATATAGCGCACGTATCCACCAACTAAGTGGTGCTCAAGGCGCATTATATTATTATCCCTGCTCATAAGGCTCATAAGGCTCATAAATCATTCCTGAAACCATCTCAGCTCCCTGGGGAGTATACAGCTCAATTGCTGCCATTTCTAGCGCATATAGAGCAAACCAACTCTGCCTTCACAGGTACTCATTTAACCCCTGGGTGGAGAGAAGCAATTATGATTAAGTGTCTTGCTCAAGGACACAAGTGTCACGGGTGCTATCGATTTAGTAAAATTTAGTAATTTTTTTTAAAAATTTAGTAAACGTTTTGGAAAATTTAGTAAAATTTTAGTAAAATCTAGTAAAATGTTTAGTAATAATTTAGTGAAATTATTACCAAAATTAATTTGTCATACAAAGACAGAAATTCAATGAACGAATACAAACAACCTGAATGCATTCTCACTGTATTCTCGACGATTAGTGTTGGGTGTTTGTCTGTTTGTCGGTCAGGGATGCAATACTTCTACAGTGATCATATAGAAGTATTACATTCAACACAGTGATGACTTACCTCAGAATAACTCACTCGATTGCTTCTAAACCCAGTCTAATTAGCAACTATACACTCATTAAAAAACTATCGGCAATCTCATAACAAATCAATTATAACAGTTTTACACGGTGTATAAATTCCCAGAAAATATCTGTATCAGGTGCTATCGTTTTAGTAAAATTTGAGTAAAATTTAGTAAAATCTTAGTAAAATTTAGTAATATTTTAGTGAAATTATTACCAAAATATGAACGAATACGAACAACCTGAATGAATTCTCATTTTCTCGACGACACAATGAAATAAGCTGAAACATTAACAGGTTGGTTTTTATACATAATTATATCTTAGTAAATTAGTATAGATGCATTTACATACATTTTACAACAAGTGTATACTAGCTTTAATATAATTATTATACCTTAGAACAAGTATGGGCCTTGGTGTTTTTCTACTGGTTATTAATGCTGCTGTGTTAATTTTAACGACGGTGGTCCTCTGGGTAAACTATTGCCATTTATATTATAATGTTTCAACCATAGGTAGGCGGAGCGTACATGCGTATTATATGCCCATAGGAAGGACCAATTATAAAGCTATATATGTACGTCATATCCACATGCCGGCCTCTGATTGGATGTCTCATCTTGAAAATACCTGGTATCATCAAGCTTGTGGGCGCGATTGTTTTAATGAGCGAGAGATGAGCGGTTTCAGTTAGTTTGGACCAGCGCGGCACGGAAAGGAGACGCAAACCTGGAGTTCCTGAAAGCTTTCTTTCATCGTGGATAGAGTTGTTCCCTACATTTCCTGAGGAGATTGCATCTAGTTTCATAGGTTGACGGGACACTGCATCCTCGACGAGATGACCACCTTGCAATGGATGAGATTCTTGGTCGTTGTGCTGTGGGGTAAGTAACATTTGTGAACGGATCCTACAAAAAGAGTCTTTTTTTGATCTCAGTAAAACAAATACAATATACTGTAAATTAAGATTGTTATTGTAAGAGATACATTGATACGTTTTATGAAAAGGCAGTTTGGCCACTTCAGACTCATTTTGTAAGATTATATCACATTTCCCCTTTTCGGTCGTTTAATCAGTGAAAAGTCCGAGATTCATTCGTATACAAAACAATAAAATAACAAACTGACGTTTGACAGCAGCAAACAATAATTTTCACTGATCGAACGACCGAAATCTGTTATTGTTTCAGCAGTGTGCTCCATTTTCACAATGTACCCTAATTTTAATCAGTGTACCCGTTTTTCGCAATATCCAGTTTTGGGCAGTGTTTCTCTTTTTTGCAATGTACCTTTTTTAAGAAGTGTGCCCCTTTTCACAATGTTCTCATTTTGGCAGATTGTCCCCTCTTAACAATGTACCATTTTTTAGCAGTTTACCCCTCTTAACAATGTACCCTTTTTTTAGCAGGTTACCTCTCTTAACAATGTACCCTTTTTTTAGCAGGTTACTTCTCTTAACAATGTACCTTTTTTAGCAGGTTACCCATCTTAACAATGTACCTTTTTTAGCAGGTTACCCATCTTAACAATGTACCCTTTTTATCAGTGTACCCCCTATTTAACATGTACCCGTATTTACCGTGTACCCACATTTGCAATGTAACCCTTATTATTTTGTGTGTAACGTATCCCATTTTTAACAGCATGCCTCCGTTTCACAATTGTACTCCTTTTTGCAGTGTGACACGTTTTCACAATGTACCCCTATTTTACCAGCGCAACCCTCTTTTCATAATGTAGACCTTTTTGCCACTGGATACGCAGAACCAAAATAAGCAAACATATAGCATAATAAATGAGTTCAATAACCTCTTCATTTCAACTGTACGCCTTGGCAATGTATAAACTATATAAATAATGTATAACTAGAAATTATTCGTCGATATTGTTTTTATCTCTCATATCATTGTACAATTATTAACAAAATATAAGGGGAAAATGACTTTCAAAACAAATTTGTTTTATTAATTTCACAAAATGTTTGATCAGAACATTGTTAAACTGATGGTAATCCAATCACGCGGTGATATACATTTATTGTCTTCACTTAATTACTCTCTATTCATGTTCCGGTTAATTATTTGATATCAAATTCAACAAATACTTAAGTGAAAGTAATGAAATCTGCTATACTACAACATTAATAATAGACACATGATGAGACAAGGAGGATTCACTCAAAATATATATCTTAAAGTAAGAAACTTCCGCCACTTTATTTCTCCAGTGAATATAACATTTTATTGACTGTAATATTAAAGAGACAATATCGTCACGATCAACAGGGCATGGAATCGGAGTGCTAGATTTAGATTAACTATGTGACTGAAATATAACCACATGATAAGGTCATATTACCATTGCTGCTGCATAAATGAGCCAGAAATGTTCAGTCACTGTGTTCATCTTAAACTAGGACACCGATTCCATGCCTTGTTGAAAGTCTGTTCTGATCGTGACGATATTTTCCCTTTAATAGACCTAGGTAGACTTGTAAATCAGACACAAACTCTACAAGAAAATGCAATAATTATCTCAATTTAGATTTTAGAATCTCTGCATTCTACGTGTACCCATTCGCTTAAGTTAAATCCAACTCCAACTGTGAAATAATATAGAAGAGAATAAACAACCGAAAACCTATTGTACATGGTTTGCTATTTTAATCCAAACACCTTTTTTGCATTCCTTGTAGTCGTACAAATGAGATAATTTTCAAAACGATTGACCAAAGCATGTTTAACAACACTTGGGTAACATTATAACACCGGTTATGAATTTATCAAGCTACGTCATCAATTAATATATTCACTTAAAGACAGTGACGCAGCCAGGATTTTCAGATTGGGGAAAAACATTTTTAAGGGTAAATTTACTGAAACATAACTCAAAATGAACGGACAAATAATGTCAAAATACAGACTAAATTGCCAAGATCAGAAATACAAACAAGTTTGTGACTGCTTAATAGGGAAGGTACAGCACTAGTAATGTTTGAAAAAAAAACTACTTAGCTACTAGACTGTCTTTTAATCAAGATATACATTTAAAAATAAACAGTAAATACAAACAGAAAATAGTTTAAAAAAAATACATTCACATAATTATTCGCTATTCATTCTAACGCGAGTATTCAGTCCTAAATTTGAAATAGAAATTATTTCACTTTTCTTAAAAGTGACATCACTCCAGACAAAATTATTTTCTTAGGAAGATTGATACCGTCATCCTCTTTAAACCAACTAAGTTTCACATTTTAATTCGAAAATCTTGTTTTTAAGGGAAGGTACAATGTTGGCAATATTGGCAAACCTGCTTCTGTATACGAGTATGCTTATACACTCTTTGAAACATGACATACATTAATTAACCTGTAACAATTACAGCTTATTATGTTGTGTCATTAACCGTATTACTCCGGCTGCTAAGGATTCTATGGGGGACACATTATACACTTTTTGGTAAAAGCATGATATATTGCATCGGAGTTCAGAAAGGGCAAATATCCTTTGATGCTTTGGACCTATCTTGGTGTTAGCAGCAGAATGTGGGTTCGAATCCCGGCCGTGACACTTGTGTCCTTGAGCAAGACATTTAACCATAATTGCTTCTCTCCACCCAGGGGTTAAATGGGTCCCTGTGAGGGCAGAGTTGGTTGATTAGCCCTATATGCGCTGTAATGGCAGCAATTGAGCTGTATACTCCCCAGGGAGCTGAGATGGTTTCAGGAATGATTTACGAGCCTTATGAGCCTTATGAGCAGGGGTAATGATATAATGCGCCTTGGGCACCACTTAGTTGGTGGATACGTGCGCTATATAAGTCCACACATTATTATTATTATTATTATTATTATTATTATTATTATTATTATTATTATTAACATTGAGGGCGGGCTTTGAAAAGTGGAAGAAGCCCCAAAATTATGACTTTGCATCGTTTTTGTGCTTGATTAGATAATTGCATACGATCGTTTTTGAAATGTTGGGGTGGGGGACGCAAAATACCAAATCTGACCCTAGTAGCCCCAACTTTGTGTAACTATTTATCTGAAATTGGCAATTATAGACTGTGTTGTATATCCAGATGCAGACCCATATTGTATTTTACCTATTTTAGGGGCGATCATCGATATTTATATCGATTAAATCATCGATATTTTCACATCCGCAAACATTCCCTCGCCCATAACATGATTTCTATGTCTCGGGAATCAGATAGCAATTATTACAGATCTTTGTATTAACTAATTTAATCTGAATATGCCTAAAATGTAGAATTAAAAATAATGATCATAGAAACAAGTTCCTTATCTGCTCAAATCCCTTTTATATACACAATAGGATGACACATTATATGCAAACCACTGTCATTCCCAGTTTGTGGGTTATTTTGTCTTTAATGTATTTAATGTATTTTCAAAGTCACGCCAACACATCAGACCCTCTCCCCGCCCCTATTCTCACCCCTCTCCACTCCTCCACACCCTCCCATACCCGCTCAATTCTCTTCTGTCTATTTCTTTACAGACCTTATTCATTGAGTAAGTTTTTGTTAGCACACTAACTAAACTAAAATGTTGAATCAACCATGTAAGAGTTCGGTCAGTGACAACACTGTACGCAGTTTAATTTAACTCAAAGAAATTGTTAAAATACGGTAACACGGAGTCAAGTTGAGTCTAACTTTAATAATGTTGTCACTGACAGAAGTCTATAAAATGTTGATTCAAAACACTTTAGTATTTAGAATGCAGCGATTGATTACATGTATTAATATATTCCGCATCCCACCCCTCCTCACACCCTTCCCACATCCTCCCCAGTCCTTCCTACCCTACCTTCACCTATAAGATGATTGTTTCATGCGTAAATTATGGACAAGTGATCATCCTAAATATTTAAATGTGTTGGTTTCTAAAGCTTTTATTCAACATACATTAAAGTTTACTCTAAACGTTCCCCACCCTAACCTTGCCTTTATGATGATTTGTTCTAGAAATATGAACAGCTGTTTCGTTCTAGAAATATAAACAGCTGGTTATCCTAAATATTAAAGTTTGTGAGTGTATGCGGCTTTGACTCACTGTACAAAATGTTTATATTGATAATATTGATAAATTAAAAATTATCGATGATTCTCACACACCAAAACCTTACCCGTCGTTAAGAATAGAAAATTAAAATTTAATTATCCTAAATATTAAAGTTTGTGAGTTTCTGTAGCTTTGATTCACAAAACTTCATATATTAATAAATATCAATAAATCGTCTATATTTCAAAATGCTCAATGATGACAAGGTGTCATCACGCAGATATTCAGCATGTTATCCTCGTATGGAATCTGCAAAAAACATGTTGTTCTGTTCATCCCCCAAAACATGGTCCATCCTAACTTCTGCTTGATTAATATATTACTTTTGAAACAAAATACAAACAAGTTATAAACTATGCGCTTCTTGGTACCATCCTTAGCTTCCTATAATATTCTAACTGTATAGTTTAGCATGGTATAACAATAATCAGTGATTTTCTAAAACTATTTGAAATTATTCCCAAATGTGGTTTATGCGATTTGAAATTTGGGTTTTTATCATTTTTATTTTATTAAAGGTTTTCTTGGCCAATTTCAAAACTTTGTTAATTTTCGTTAAATAACATTAAAATTCAACGCAAAATTCATTTGCTGGTCAAACAGTCATACCTATTGTCCGGTTTAATGATATTAGTTCGAGATTTATTTGTGAATTTGGTGTAATTTGTGAATTTGTGTAATTTGGTGAGCAATATCTCATATGAAAGTGAGTTACTTCGCTTAACAAGAACAAAGTACAACCAAATAACCGGTGATGTTGCAAAACACACGGAATGTGCGTCTTTATACAGAATGGCGAGCGAATATTTATTTCGGTTCCGTATCACAGTTTATTATCACTCATTGGTAGTATAGAGTCATTTTGCAAAAATAAGAAATATTTGAATATCATGTTATTATTTGAAACAAATGCATGTGAAAGTGGGAAAAAGGGTAAATAGTTCGAGTCGTGAGAAATTAAAATTAAAACAAAATAAAACAACTGTTTAATACTATTAATTTGGAATTATCACTCTGTTGCCAAAAGGGGATAAACCCAATCAGTTTTTGAAATATTAGTTCCTAATTTGCCATAGTGACCAATCCCGAATTAAGTTGGCATAGTGACCAATGCGGTATTGGTCACTATGCCAAATTACAAAAATAGCCAGTTAGAGCATTCATCATTTGAATGCATGCTCTATCTCCAAAACTATAAGGAATACATGCACGTGGATTAGATACAATGGTAGGTCTCTTCCTGAATGTACTAATGGGTGGGAAAACGTAAAAATAAAATTGAGATGGTTCCAGTATAGACTAACACACAGGATTTTAGGTACGAATTATTTTTCAAAATTAACAAGTCGAACACGAATTTATGTACTTTTTGTAACAATGAAGAGGAGACTCTTATCCATCTGTTTTGCTCATGCGACTTAACAATTTAATTTTATACTTCAGTTGTTTCGCGTTCGTAGATCAAGGATAAAACTAATTTTAACATCATCTTAGACAATGAACTATTTTTGTTTGGTAAAACTGACTTCGATTGTAAAGCTATTAACCTGATCCTATTGATTTGTCGTTTCCATATTTATAAGAGGAAAATGACCAAGGAAATACCATCTCTTTCAATTATCAAAAAAAGACCTTAAGAATTATTACTCCATGGAAAATGTATGTATAGTTGTAACGATAATATGGCGAAATGTTACCGTAAATGGGATATCTTCTCTGTACTTTGCCAAGACCGCTTGAATATATCCATTAGAAAGATACAAACATTCCCAGCGTGACATTATTGGTCGTTTTCTTATTATGTTTAAAGGGACAATATCATCACGATCAATAGGGCATGGAATCAGAGTGCTAGTTTTAGATTAAATCAGTGACTGAAAATAATACCCCACATGATAAGGTCATAATACTGTTGCTGCTGCATAAATGAGCCAGTAATTTTTAGTCATTGTGTTCATGAAATATATTAATACAATAGGACCATCATGTAATATAAAACTGCATGTAGGCCTACTATAATATTGTAGTTAAAAATAGCAAAATATTTACAAGCTTTGTTATTACTTTATTAAACGTTAGTGGACCCACACGGCAAAGTTGGGAGAGGGAATAATGTAACTCTATTCTAGTCATGCATTTACATTCTGTAATTAGCCCACATTTGTCCGTGTAGCCACCCCCATCCCTCGTTCAACCACCCTAGATTTATTTTTGGGATATATATTTGTTTTTCATTTAGCCTTGGAAATTTAATTTTAGCGACTTCATCAATACGTAAGGCTCTAGTAGTAACACATAATATACTGAATTGAACGCGTCACTCGAATGATTTGTAAGGCCAAATCACACAAAGCATAAGTAACTCACAGCATGTTAGCGTATTATTTCACATTGTATATACACGTGCGTGTTGTATGGATAGTGATATTGCTCCCTTATGTGTCATTGTTGGTGTATGCCAGTTACATGAAGTTTCCTGAAATATAAACCAACATAATAGATTCAGTTCATTGACCGTAATTGTCCATAGTGGGCCAGGCTTTTAGTCTGTTGTGATGGAGGCGGGCATAGTCGGTATTCTGACACCACATTATGCCGAGAGTCAATTCATCCATAAAAACGTTGTCCAAAATAGTCCAAAAGCTAATTAGTCCGACATCCTTTTATTGCGACAGTGGGCAGCGATCACAGAGAGGAAATAACGGGGGATGGCAGTGTTCCCCATAATTATTATCCCCTGAAAAAATGAGGGATTATACAGAGTTCAGAAATGATTACATCAGGCTCCTATTCCAACATGTTCTAAAGCCCTAACCATCCCAAATCCTTCAAAATCAACGGGGGATTTGAATTATGATGTAGGATTGAGGTAGGATTTGAAATTGACTTAGCCTACCAAAAATATATGATGTATATCAGTTCAGTTGATTTTAAAGGATTGGAAATAGTACGGATCCTCCATAAAATCATATGGGTTGATTTTGAAGGATTGAGGCCATTACCGGCGATGAGTATCAAGGGGGTTATGGTTTTAAATACTATTAGCCAAATCTGATGACATAGTTTGTGTACTAGGGAATTTTAACGCACAAATTGGTAACGAGGAATATACAAAGATAGTTGGTAAACTTGGTATTGGGAAGAGAAACGAGCGGGGAGACAGGCTGATTCAATTCTCATGACTATTCTGTACCCCAAGGCTCCATCCTCGGCCCACAGTGGTTTACTGTTTATACCTTTCCAGTTCGTGATATCATTTTGAAGTATAATTTAAATTACCATGTCTACGCTGATGACACGCAGCTTTACATTACTTTTAAATCTTCTCAAGAACCTGCCGATTCGTGTATTACAACGCTGGAGGAATGTATTCAAGAGATTCGTAGTTGGATGAGACAAAACTTCTTGAAATTGAACGACGAAAAAACAGAATTTGTTCTATTTGGATCACGTCAGCAATTATCTAAAGTTTCTCTTCCATTTATTACAATTGGTCACTCGCAGATAATCCCCTCATCACAAGCACGTAATTTGGGTGTTTATATTTGACTCGACAATAACTTTAAAACCTCATATCTCCAACATTGTTCGCATATCATCATTTCATATTAGAAATATTAGCCGAATAAGGAAATACTTGAATACAAGTGCTGCTGAACAAATTTCAGCAGCACTTTGTCACATCACGGCTCGATAACGGGAATGCTCTCCTTTACGGTCTCCCGCAGAATCAAATATCTCCTCTTCAGCACATACAAAACACAGCAGCTCGTGTTGTAACTTTGTCCAGAATGTCATGCCATATCACGCCAATCTTGAAAGAAATGCACTGGCTTCCTGTTTCACAGAGAATTGTTTTTAAACTTATGTTATTGTTCACAAATCTTTTAATAACATTGCTCCAATTTATATTTCTGAACTGCTTAAAGTCTACACTCCATCACGCAATTTGCGCTCCAGCAACATGTCACTCCAAAAGGAACCAACTTCAAAAAGGAACTGCGGCTCCGAGACTCTGGAATCATCTTCCAACTAAACTCAAATCTTGTCATAGTATAACTAGGCCTAGATTTAAGTCGCTGCTTAAAACTTATCTTATGTCACAATTCTTCAAAGATGAGGTATTTTTGTAATTGCATTGTAGGTACATGTATCTTGGTACATAATTGTTTTTCTATGCTATCATTGTATATTGTTTGTATTTATGTTTTGTCTTCGTTTCCGCACCTTGAGCGCCCAGCAGGGTGTGTATGTTAGCGCTACAAATCTTTATTATTTTTATTATTATGATCACAAATACATGGTTTCAACACCACGCTAGAAGGCTTTATACTTGGATAAAGTTTGGTGATACCTCAAGACATCAGATTGATTACATTCTAGTGAGACAGAGATTCCGGAACAGTGTTAAACATGTGAAAACTTATCCAGATGTGAGAACTTATCACTCTGACCACTCATTACTACTGATGCGAATGGTATTGAAGCTGAAAAAAGGGCAACACCAAGAAAGCAGCACTCAATCTTGACATCATCATCATCATCATCATCATCATCATCATCATCATCATCATCATCATCATCATCATCATCATCATCATCATCATCATCATCATCATCATCATCATCATCATCATCATCATCATCATCATCATCATCATCATCATCATCATCATCATCAACATTTATTCAGCCATCACAACAAACAAAACAATACAACAATACAAAACAATACTTCCAGATGGGCTTGGAGCAACAAAAGCAAAGCAATTACTGTGATCCGTAGACCTGCTGCCCCACATCTGGTTGTAAAACAAGGAGTAGATAAAAATATATATTGATTTAGAATAATTCATGTAAATAAAAATAAACAAATAATCAATAAAGATATAAATAAATACATGTACTTCAAAGGTTTTAAATGAAATATGTGAGAATAAACCAGTTTTTAAGAGTAGAAAAAAGGAAAAAGAAAAAGGAATATTGATGAAAACTGAAGTGAAATTAAAATGCACAAGGCACTTCAAATAAAAAATATGAAAATAATTGATGAAACCTAAGAGATATAGGCACATTACACTGTCAATGAATAATCAATTCATTAATAAATAAATAAATAAATAAATAATAAAATAAATAAATAAATAAATAAATAAGTAAATAAATCAATAAATCAATTTAAAAAATATATATATAAGTAAGTATACAAATAAAAGACTAAACTAGAGATTGGTGTTTGTATTGACAAACACTAGGTGTTCGGGAGGAAGTAAAGGTCAAATTGGGGTCAACTTTGTTTAAATATTTTTTGACAATTAACGACAATGGTGCAAAGATTGTGAATTTTACCTCTTGTGGAAGATTTTTTTTTAAATATTAAATTTTGACTTCCGGTTTGGACAGGAAGTAAAGGTCAAATTGGGTCACCTTTTTGTAAATATTGTTTGACAATTAACAATCAGTACAGTGGTTCAAAAAAATTAATTTTCCTCTTGTGGTTGTTGAGATATGATATTTTTAAATATTAAACTTTGACTTCCGGTTTGGACAGGAAGTAAAGGTCAAATTGGGGTCATGTTTTTGTAAATATTTTTGACAATTAACAATCTGTACAATGGTGCAAAAACAGTGAATTTACCTCTTGTGGTTGTTGAGATATGAATTTTTTAAATATTTAATTTTGACTTCCTGTTTGGACAGGAAGTAAGGTCAAATTGGGGTCACCGTTTTGTAAATATTCTTTGACAATTAACGATCTGTACAATGGTGCAAAAATTGTGAATTTATCTTTTGTGGTTGTTGAGATATGATTTTTTTAAATATTAAATTTTGACTTCCGGTTTGGACAGGAAGTAAGGTCAAATTGGGGTCACCGTTTTGTAAATATTCTTTGACAATTAACGATCTGTACAATAGTGCAAAAATTGTGAATTTATCTCTTGTGGTTGTTGAGATATGATTTTCTTAAATATTAAACTTTGACTTCCGGTTTGGACAGGAAGTAAACGTCACATTGGGTCACCTTTGTGTAAATATTTTTCGACAATTAACAATCTGTACAATGGTGCAAAAATGTCAATTTACCTCTTGTGGTTGTTGAGATATGATTTTTTTAAATATTAACTTTGACTTCCGGTTTGGACAGGAAGTAAGGTCAAATTGGGGTCACTCACAACTCGTGTTTCATCTACTTGTTAAGTTCTAAGTACATGCCAAGTTTCAAGTTCATGTGAAGTTTGCAAGTATGTGTTTGTTACCGGAAAGTCGCGGGGGAGAAGTAGAAGAAGAAGTAAAACTAGACGGCAGTGTTTGTGATATTACAAACACATAGATGTTCGAGTTTTGTCACGGCAATGATGATGACGTCAGAATGTTTCTAAAGAAACTTTGCATTATTATGTTTTAATATTAAACTTTGACTTGCGGAAGTAAAGGTCAAATTGGGGTCATGTTTTTGTAAATATTTTTGACAGTTAACAATCTGTACAATAGTGCAAAAACTGTGAATTTACCTCTTTTGGTTGTTGAGATATGATTTTTTAAATATTAAACTTTGACTTCCGGTTTGGACAAGAAGTAAGGTCAAATTGGGGTCACATTTGTGTAAATATTTGTCGACAATTAATATATACAATGGTTCAAAAATTGTGAATTTACCTCTTGTGGTTGTTGAGATATGATTTATTTTAATATTAAACTTCGACTTCCGGTTTGGACAGGAAGTAAGGTCAAATTGGGGTCACCTTTGTGTAATTTGTTTTTGACAATTAACGATCTGTACAATGGTACAAAAATTGTGAATTTACCTCTTGTGGTTGTTGAGATATGATTTTTTTAAATATTAAATTTTGACTTCCGGTTTGGACAGGAAGTAAGGTCAAATTGGGGTCATCTTTTGTAAATATTTTTGACAATTAACGATCTGCACAATGCTACAAACATTTTGAATTTACCTCTTGTGGTTGTTGAGATATGATTTTTTTAAATATTAAACTTTGACTTCCGGTTTGGACAGGAAGTAAGGTCAAATTGGGCTCACCATTGTGTAAATATTTTTCGACAATTAACAATCTATACAATGGTGCAACAATGTGAATTTACCTCTTGTGGTTGTTGAGATGATTTTTTTAAATATTAAACATTGACTTCCGGTTTGGACAGGAAGTAAGGTCAAATTGGGGTCATCTATTTGTAAATATTTTTTGACAATTAACGATCTGCACAATGCTACAAACATTTTGAATTTACCTCTTGTGGTTGTTGAGATATGATTTTTTTAAATATTAAACTTTGACTTCCGGTTTGGACAGGAAGTAAGGTCAAATTGGGCTCACCATTGTGTAAATATTTTTCGACAATTAACAATCTATACAATGGTGCAACAATGTGAATTTACCTCTTGTGGTTGTTGAGATGATTTTTTTAAATATTAAACATTGACTTCCGGTTTGGACAGCAAGTAAGGTCAAATTGGGGTCACTCACAACTCGTGTTTCATCTACTTGATAAGTTCTAAGTACATGCCAAGTTTCAAGTTCATGTGAAGTTTGCAAGTATGTGTTTGTTACCGGACAGTTATTGGGGAGAAGAAGAAGAAGAAGAAGAAGTAACACTAGACGGCAGTGTTTGTGATATTACAAACACATAGATGTTCGAGTTTTGTCACGGCAATGATGATGACGTCAGAATGTTTTAAAAGAAACTTTGCATTATTATTTTTTAATATTAAACTTTGACTTGCGGAAGTAAAGGTCAAATTGGGGTCATGTTTTTGTAAATATTTTTGACAGTTAACAATCTGTACAATAGTGCAAAAACTGTGAATTTACCTCTTTTGGTTGTTGAGATATGATTTTTTAAATATTAAACTTTGACTTCCGGTTTGGACAAGAAGTAAGGTCAAATTGGGGTCACATTTGTGTAAATATTTGTCGACAATTAATATATACAATGGTACAACAATTGTGAATTTACCTCTTGTGGTTGTTGAGATATGATTTTTTTAAATATTAAACTTTGACTTCCGGTTTGGACAGGAAGTAAGGTCAAATTGGGGTCATCTTTTTGTAAATATTTTTTGACAATTAACGATCTGCACAATGGTACAAACATTTTGAATTTACCTCTTGTGGTTGTTGAGATATGATTTTTTTAAATATTAAACTTTGACTTCCGGTTTGGACAGGAAGTAAGGTCAAATTGGGGTCACCATTGTGTAAATATTTTTCGACAATTAACAATCTATACAATGGTGCAAAAATGTGAATTTACCTCTTGTGGTTGTTGAGATATGATTTTTTTAAATATTAAACATTGACTTCCGGTTTGGACAAGAAGTGAGGTCAAATTGGGGTCACCTTTTTGTAAATATTTTTTGACAATTAACGATCTGTACAATGGTACAAAAATTGTGAATTTACCTCTTGTGGTTGTTGAGATATGATTTTTTTTTAATGTTAAATTTTGACTCCCGGTTAGGACAGGAACTAAGGTCAAATTGGGGTCACCTTTTTGTAAATATCTTTTGACAATTAACGATCTGTACAATGGTACAAAAATTGTGAATTTACCTCTTGTGGTTATTGAGATATGATTTTTTTAAATATTAAACTTTGACTTCCGGTTTGGACAGCAAGTAAGGTCAAATTGGGGTCACTCACAACTCGTGTTTCATCTACTTGATAAGTTCTAAGTACATGCCAAGTTTCAAGTTCATGTGAAGTTTGCAAGTATGTGTTTGTTACCGGACAGTTATTGGGGAGAAGTAGAAGAAGAAGAAGAAGAAGAATAAGAAGAAGAAGTAACACTAGACGGCAGTGTTTGTGATATTACAAACACATAGATGTTCGAGTTTTGTCACGGCAATGATGATGACGTCAGAATGTTTTAAAAGAAACTTTGCATTATTATTTTTTAATATTAAACTTTGACTTCCGGAAGTAAAGGTCAAATTGGGGTCATGTTTTTGTAAATATTTTTGACAGTTAACAATCTGTACAATAGTGCAAAAACTGTGAATTTACCTCTTTTGGTTGTTGAGATATGATTTTTTAAATATTAAACTTTGACTTCCGGTTTGGACAAGAAGTAAGGTCAAATTGGGGTCACATTTGTGTAAATATTTGTCGACAATTAATATATACAATGGTACAAAAATTTTGAATTTACCTCTTGTGGTTGTTGAGATATGATTTTTTTAAATATTAAAATTTGACTTCCGGTTTGGACAGGAAGTAAGGTCAAATTGGGGTCATCTTTTTGTAAATATTTTTTGACAATTAACGATCTGCACAATGGTACAAACATTTTGAATTTACCTCTTGTGGTTGTTGAGATATGATTTTTTTAAATATTAAACTTTGACTTCCGGTTTGGACAGGAAGTAAGGTCAAATTGGGCTCACCATTGTGTAAATATTTTTCGACAATTAACAATCTATACAATGGTGCAAAAATGTGAATTTACCTCTTGTGGTTGTTGAGATATGATTTTTTTAAATATTAAACATTGACTTCCGGTTTGGACAAGAAGTGAGGTCAAATTGGGGTCACTTTTTGTAAATATTTTTTGACAATTAACGATCTGTACAATGGTACAAAAATTGTGAAATTACCTCTTGTGGTTGTTGAGATATGATTTTTTTTTAATGTTAAATTTTGACTCCCGGTTAGGACAGGAACTAAGGTCAAATTGGGGTCACCTTTTTGTAAATATCTTTTGACAATTAACGATCTGTACAATGGTACAAAAATTGTGAATTTACCTCTTGTGGTTATTGAGATATGATTTTTTTAAATATTAAACTTTGACTTCCGGTTTGGACAGCAAGTAAGGTCAAATTGGGGTCACTCACAACTCGTGTTTCATCTACTTGATAAGTTCTAAGTACATGCCAAGTTTCAAGTTCATGTGAAGTTTGCAAGTATGTGTTTGTTACCGGACAGTTATTGGGGAGAAGTAGAAGAAGAAGAAGAAGAAGAAACTAGAGGTATAGAGTTTGTAAAAAACAAACTCGAGGTGTTTGGGGATTCATCATGTTATGGCGTCATCACCTAAAGTTGTTTAAAAATACATTAATTTAGTCTATTGTCTATGGCTGTCGCTCGAACACCTAAAAATAACAAGAGTTACTTCAGGAGATATGTGTTTTTATTATATATAATGAAAATAACATAATGTGCTGAATACATTAACTTCCGGTTCAGTCATCCCATATAATTTTAAATTCCTCCAACCGAATTAAGTTTGAAGTTGGTAAATATGGTTTTCTCTTCAGAAAGGTTTCATGACAAAACTCGCATTCGTGGTGCCAAGTGCGACTTGACAAGAGACTATGGCTACGGGAGTTAAGTTTGGCGTGTGACTTGACTACTAGACCACGGGGTGTGCAATGAAAATGTGTTCAGAAATTGAGTTTTGTGACACATATCAGGCATGAACGTGGAAACAGTTTAATAGATCATTACATGTAAATTGCTAATATATAAATCGACAATCACGAAACTTGCCAGTTTGGCAGATATTTGCATTTGAATGACATGAAAATAGCGCCCTCTTTCGGCCATTCTTAGAAAACTGTCCATTTCAATGTGGACTTTTGTATAATTTGAATAGTTCACATGGGCTATGTTTTTGATGTTTGGAAGAGTTTGGAAAGGGGATTCCATATTTGGGGAATATTTGATGATGTCATTGTAAAGAAACCCGACTGCTCCCTGAACGTCTGACCCCGACTGCTCCCTGAACGTCTGACCCCCAGACGTCTGACCCCCAGTCCTCTACCCCTTACTCACAGGGTACGATCCATGGTGTCGTGGGGTAGTATTCCAATTTAATTGATCATGTGAAAACATTCTAAATTGACCATACATTTCAATATTTTGGGGTTTCGTTTTCCATCCCTAATCTCCTTGCCTTGAGCCCCACCCTCTTTGGGCAACCCTGTATCTAACCCTGCCTACATCAAAGACCAATTTGTAAATCTTGTATCATCTTTAAAAAGTTCAGTATTGGTTATTAATTGTCAATGTTTTGTGTAAATATTTAAATTGATAAAACACATTCTTCGTTAATACACACAATTAATAAGTTATTTAAATAAAGGAAATGCAAAACCAATTTATCTTTTGTATGACACTTCTGCTTTATTTTGTCATGGTCATGATACTCCTTTTCCATCCATTTTTGCACCCATCAATAATAATCCATTTCATACAGGATAAAGGTTATCCAAACTTCTAGGTCTAATTTGCAATGAAAAAAATTAATTTTGTCTGAAGTACTAAATATTCCAACAAGTGAACCTGTGGTCCCTGGCATTAATTGGTTTTGGCTAGTATTGTTGAACCTTAAGCACACTTTTAAAAAAACTGTTACTGGTGCATGAAAAAAGTCAACAGAATTTTTCAATTAAAGATAATGGTTAAAGGGGCAATATCATCTCAATCAGAGTAGACTTTCAATGGGTCGTGGAATGAGTGTCCTAGTGTAAGATGAACAAAGCAGGCAATTGAAAATTACTGGCTCATTTGTTAAGCAGTCTGCAAGGATAAGTCATCTGAAGTTGATGGCCAGGGCAGCTGTAATGCCATGTGATTTCTTCATTAAAAGTGTATTATATAGTACAGCTGATGCATTGAAGAGTGTGTGAAGATATGCACTTTCATGTAAAAATCTCTCTGCTTTTCCAGCACCTTCACTGCTGTCCAGTTCTTTTGCAGTTAGAGATTGGCTGTACACCAAGTCAATTGTATTCTTAGTAAATGATCTATGAATTACCAGCGTAGGAAATGTACTTTTCAGACGTGTTTTCAGATTGTGGGTCAACTCCAGTCAACTCCCTCCACTTCTTCTACATACTTGAAGAACTTACGATGTAATGACTTTGTGAAAATAATTTCATTGTTTTATTATTCTCTTCTGGATGACTTCTTCACAGAATTTTATTTATGCATCATTGTACCAAATAGGTATTTCATCTGATGGATCTGGCCTTGTCAAGAATTGGGTACATACTCATTATAGCAAAGACAATGATAGCAAACTTCCAAACCCACAAGATCTTTATCTTCGATTTGCAAAAGTAACCTCTCATCTTTCCGTTGGGCTGCTTCAAACAGTTGGCATGCAATCAAGGTTTGGCACTGTGAATACTTATCAGTTTTTTCTCAATTTTTCTCGGTTTGTCAGGAGTAACTCTGATGAAGACCACGGTTTTTCTTCTCTGGGGTTCAGTGCTGCATTCTTAACGCTCGACCTCATATTGACCTGAATATGTATGAAGAAAAGAATGATAAATATTTAATAGAAATAGAGGAATAAGTGAGTAAGGGGAATGGGCATTGTAGACAAAAAGAGAGTGAAAATTAACAAAAGTAAACACACAAGACAAGGTAAACAGATAGAAAGAAACGAAAAAGCAACATATAACTAGAAACAATTTTACTGCAGACTAAGCTTGGGCGATAAACACGATATCGAATATTGAGATAACTTTTTTTATTCGATTACAATATTGAGAACCTATTTAAGTTATCGGCATATTGGCGAATTACGAATACAAATATATCATGATAAAATATAAATCGACATTGTGAGTCAAGTCAGATATTCCATGGAAATAAAATCATTAGTCTTTTGAGCTTTTAGAAATGAGAAACAAAAGCAAACTACTTCAGAAGTACATACACGCTCTGCAAATAAATTTGCAATTTATTGTGACACTTGTAGAGGGGTACATACCTGTGGTTATTGGCTCTAAAGCAATCATGCATGAATGCAAAAAAAGAATTGCGATATTATTGAAAATTGCAATATATGTTTGCCGATATATCGTGGATAAAAAAAATCGTTATCGCCCAAGCTTACTGCATACTTGAAACTTGATTGAATTTTTGGAAAGAATGTCGTATCCGACCACCACTTTTAAAGGGTTTTTGGGAATTTTTTTGCAACCACTAACCAGTTAAAAATTATTCTATCGATTTTTGGTGGTACAGAAAGCGAAAACTATCTTTAAAATCCACTTTTATTTCCCTTCTAAAAAATCCTCCCCTTCAGAAAATAGAAGGATCCTATTATAGTTGCCACTGCGCATGTACAAATGACTGTGCTGGTCACTAATTGTGGAGTTTACGACATCAGACTGACATGACTGAGGAATTCATCGTATAGCAAAATGGCTGATTTTCATGAAATAAATATCCTGGAATAATGTGAGTATATGTCCATCATCATCATCCATATGTTCTCCACCTTACGAGGTAGGTAAGATTACTTTAATGGTTATACTGAATGAGAAAAAGTGGCGGTCGGATGCGACATTCTACCCGTATTTTTCAATATTTGCCTACCTTGATGTTTCTGTTTCTTCTTAATCTTATTTCTTCCTCTCAGCCCTGCAAATGGCATGGAAAGCATTTGTACCACTCAGAGTGGTACCCATAAATCTGTAAATCGAATGGTAATTAATTTTAGGAATGTCGGCTATTCATCCATACATGTAAAATAATAAATAATTGGGTCAGCATCCATCTTCATTGTATACACTATGAAAAAATAACCCAAAACTTTAGTTTAGCTTGAAGTTCATTTCCATGCTTATTTACACCGCCAAAGGTTGAATATTCTTGGCTCATGTACAAAGTTATGTTTGTGCAACTACAATACATGTAGTATTACTTTTAAGTATCTGATAAAACTCCATTATAAAGATCCCATTTTTCAACAGTGCTGATTTTTTCCCCAAAAAAGTGCCCCTTTCAGAATGTTGATGGAGTTGGGTGGTTAGGGTTATAGTTTATTTTGTTGGTCAAGGTATTAACATGGTAACTATTGAAAATAATCACCAGGAATGATCTTATTTTTAAATTGTCACTACACGATACTGAGGGACAGATCACAATAGACAATGAGATATTAAAAGTCTGAAGACATAAGTTAAATTGTCAAGGATATTTTTCATATAGGCCTAAGTCCAACTATTTTACAAAATATATGTAGTCTGATTTGGTCCAGATATTTTTCAAATTCTTTTAAAATTAATTCCTACATTACCTGTAACGTTAGCTGCGACGTATGTTATGTACGTTAGCTCCAACAGCCCTAACGCTTAGACATTGGCAATATCACACTCAACCATACCGTCTATTTCTTCCATCCACTTGCACATGAAAGAATCTTTGTCCAACTCATCTCCAAAAATGATAACAATTTGATTCCATGCTAAATTAGTACATTTTCTGCGACGCATTTTCTGCAGACGGGCCCGACACTCAGGGAAGCCATTGTTTTTGCTGCTGCATGGTACTATACTGTGCGCGTGCATGCATGGCAGGTCATGACCTGCGCGGTCTTCGTAAACTCGAACTATTCTATTATAAATTAGATAATGCATATACACACACTATAGGCCGATATGTCTGTGTGTAAGAGAACGTCAGTATGGCTGTGCTTCTGAATAGTCGTTCATTTAAACTTGTTTTCGACCGGAAGGAGAGGTCAAATTGGGGTCATATCTGTGTAAGAAATGTGACATAGTTCAAGGTCTTTAAGATGATGCAAAGATTGTGAACATATTTTCTGTGGTTCATGAGATATGATTTTTGAATTTTTTGATTTGTTTTTTGAAATTTTCAACTTCCGGTTTCGACCGGAAGGAGAGAATCGAATTGGGGTCACGTTTGTGTACGAAAAATCACATAATTAAAGATCTATATCATGGTACAAAGACTGTGAAAATATCGTTTGTGGTTCATGAGATATGATTTTATGAAAATATTAACCTTTGATTTAGTGTAATTCGATATCTGATGACCTCACTATGACATCACAACTTAGTGTACAACTTACATGTTAAGGTTTAGGCACAACTACATATTAAGGTCTAAGTATGTGTGAAGTTTTAAGGTTCTGTGAACTCTGCAACTATGTTTTGTCTGTGGATAATTCTTATTCGGAAGAAAAAGAAGAAGAAGAAAAAAAAACCGAACAATATCAAGAGGTGTTTGGGCACCAACCCAAACACCTAATAACACTAGACGGGAGTGTTTGTGATATTACAAACACATAGATGTTCGAGTTTTGTCACGGCAATGATGATGACGTCAGAATGTTTTAAAAGAAACTTTGCATTATTATTTTTTAATATTAAAATTTGACTTCCGGAAGTAAAGGTCAAATTGGGGTCATGTTTTTGTAAATATTTTTGACAGTTAACAATCTGTACAATAGTGCAAAAACTGTGAATTTACCTCTTGTGGTTGTTGAGATATGATTTATTTTAATATTAAACTTCGACTTCCGGTTTGGACAGGAAGTAAGGTCAAATTGGGGTCACTCACAACTCGTGTTTCATCTACTTGATAAGTTCTAAGTACATGCCAAGTTTCAAGTTCATGTGAAGTTTGCAAGTATGTGTTTGTTACCGGACAGTTATTGGGGAGAAGTAGAAGAAGAAGAAGAAGAAGAAGAAGTAACACTAGACGGCAGTGTTTGTGATATTACAAACACATAGATGTTCGAGTTTTGTCACGGCAATGATGATGACGTCAGAATGTTTTAAAAGAAACTTTGCATTATTATTTTTTAATATTAAACTTTGACTTCCGGAAGTAAAGGTCAAATTGGGGTCATGTTTTTGTAAATATTTTTGACAGTTAACAATCTGTACAATAGTGCAAAAACTGTGAATTTACCTCTTTTGGTTGTTGAGATATGATTTTTTAAATATTAAACTTTGACTTCCGGTTTGGACAAGAAGTAAGGTCAAATTGGGGTCACATTTGTGTAAATATTTGTCGACAATTAATATATACAATGGTACAAAAATTGTGAATTTACCTCTTGTGGTTGTTGAGATATGATTTATTTTAATATTAAACTTCGACTTCCGGTTTGGACAGGAAGTAAGGTCAAATTGGGGTCACCTTTGTGTAATTTGTTTTTGACAATTAACGATCTGTACAATGGTACAAAAATTGTGAATTTACCTCTTGTGGTTGTTGAGATATGATTTTTAAATATTTAAACTTTGACTTCCGGTTTGGACAGGAAGTAAGGTCAAATTGGGGTCATCTTTTTGTAAATATTTTTTGACAATTAACGATCTGCACAATGGTACAAACATTTTGAATTTACCTCTTGTGGTTGTTGAGATATGATTTTTTTAAATATTAAATTTTGACTTCCGGTTTGGACAGGAAGTAAGGTCAAATTGGGCTCACCATTGTGTAAATATTTTTCGACAATTAACAATCTATACAATGGTGCAAAAATGTGAATTTACCTCTTGTGGTTGTTGAGATATGATTTTTTTAAATATTAAACATTGACTTCCGGTTTGGACAAGAAGTGAGGTCAAATTGGGGTCACTTTTTGTAAATATGTTTTGACAATTAACGATCTGTACAATGGTACAAAAATTGTGAAATTACCTCTTGTGGTTGTTGAGATATGATTTTTTTTTAATGTTAAATTTTGACTTCCGGTTAGGACAGGAACTAAGGTCAAATTGGGGTCACCTTTTTGTAAATATCTTTTGACAATTAACGATCTGTACAATGGTACAAAAATTGTGAATTTACCTCTTAATTGTGGTTGTTGAGATATGATTTTTTTAAATATTAAACTTTGACTTCCGGTTTGGACAGGAAGTAAGGTCAAATTGGGGTCATCTTTTTGTAAATATTTTTGACAATTAACGATCTGCACAATGGTACAAAAATTTTGAATTTACCTCTTGTGGTTGTTGAGATATGATTTTTTTAAATATTAAACTTTGACGACTTCCGATTTGGACAGGAAGTAAGGTCAAATTGGGGTCATCTATTTGTAAATGTCTTTTGACAATTAACGATCTGTACAATGGTACAAAAATTTTGAATTTACCTCTTGTGGTTATTGAGATATGATTTTATTAAATATTAAACTTTGACTTCCGGTTTGGACAGCAAGTAAGGTCAAATTGGGGTCACTCACAACTCGTGTTTCATCTACTTGATAAGTTCTAAGTACATGCCAAGGTTCAAGTTCATGTGAAGTTTGCAAGTATGTTTTTGTTACCGGACAGTTATTGGGGAGAAGTAGAAGAAGAAGAAGAAGAAGAAGAAGAAGTAACACTAGACGGAAGTGTTTGTGATATTACAAACACATAGATGTTCGAGTTTTGTCACGGCAATGATGATGACGTCAGAATGTTTTAAAAGAAACTTTGCATTATTATTTTTTAATATTAAAATTTGACTTCCGGAAGTAAAGGTCAAATTGGGGTCATTTTTTTGTAAATATTTTTGACAGTTAACAATCTGTACAATAGTGCAAAAACTGTGAATTTACCTCTTGTGGTTGTTGAGATATGATTTATTTTAATATTAAACTTCGACTTCCGGTTTGGACAGGAAGTAAGGTCAAATTGGGGTCACCATTGTGTAAATATTTTTCGACAATTAACAATCTATACAATGGTGCAAAAATGTGAATTTACCTCTTGTGGTTGTTGAGATATGATTTTTTAAAATATTAAATATTGACTTCCGGTTTGGACAAGAAGTGAGGTCAAATTGGGGTCACCTTTTTGTAAATGTCTTTTGACAATTAATGGTCTGTACAATGGTACAAAAATTGTGAATTTACCTCTTGTGGTTGTTGAGATATGATTTTTTTTTAATGTTAAATTTTGACTTCCGGTTTGGACAGGAACTAAGGTCAAATTAGGGTCACCTTTTTGTAAATATCTTTTGACCATTAACGATCTGTACAATGGTACAACAATTGTGAATTTACCTCTTGTGGTTATTGAGATATGATTTTTTTAAATATTAAACTTTGACTTCCGGTTTGGACAGCAAGTAAGGACAAATTGAGGTCACTCACAACTCGTGTTTCATCTACTTGATAAGTTCTAAGTACATGCCAAGTTTCAAGTTCATGTGAAGTTTGCAAGTATGTGTTTGTTACCGGACAGTTATTGGGGAGAAGAAGAAGAAGAAGAAGAAGAAGAAGAAGAAGAAGAAGTAACACTAGACGGCAGTGTTTGTGATATTACAAACACATAGATGTTCGAGTTTTGTCACGGCAATGATGATGACGTCAGAATGTTTTAAAAGAAACTTTGCATTATTATTTTTTAATATTAAACTTTGACTTCCGGAAGTAAAGGTCAAATTGGGGTCATGTTTTTGTAAATATTTTTGACAGTTAACAATCTGTACAATAGTGCAAAAACTGTGAATTTACCTCTTTTGGTTGTTGAGATATGATTTTTTAAATATTAAACTTTGACTTCCGGTTTGGACAAGAAGTAAGGTCAAATTGGGGTCACATTTGTGTAAATATTTGTCGACAATTAATATATACAATGGTACAAAAATTGTGAATTTACCTCTTGTGGTTGTTGAGATATGATTTATTTTAATATTAAACTTCGACTTCCGGTTTGGACAGGAAGTAAGGTCAAATTGGGGTCACCTTTGTGTAATTTTTTTTTGACAATTAACGATCTGTACAATGGTACAAAAATTGTGAATTTACCTCTTGTGGTTGTTGAGATATGATTTTTTTAAATATTAAACTTTGACTTCCGGTTTGGACAGGAAGTAAGGTCAAATTGGGGTCATCTTTTTGTAAATATTTTTTGACAATTAACGATCTGCACAATGGTACAAACATTTTGAATTTACCTCTTGTGGTTGTTGAGATATGATTTTTTAAAGGTCAAATTGGGGTCACTCACAACTCGTGTTTCATCTACTTGATAAGTTCTAAGTACATGCCAAGTTTCAAGTTCATGTGAAGTTTGCAAGTATGTGTTTGTTACCGGACAGTTATTGGGGAGAAGTAGAAGAAGAAGAAGAAGAAGAAGTAACACTAGACGGCAGTGTTTGTGATATTACAAACACATAGATGTTCGAGTTTTGTCACGGCAATGATGATGACGTCAGAATGTTTTAAAAGAAACTTTGCATTATTATTTTTAATATTAAAGTTTGACTTCAGGAAGTAAAGGTCAAATTGGGGTCATGTTTTTGTAAATATTTTGACAGTTAACAATCTGTACAATAGTGCAAAAACTGTGAATTTACCTCTTTTGGTTGTTGAGATATGATTTTTTAAATATTAAACTTTGACTTCCGGTTTGGACAAGAAGTAAGGTCAAATTGGGGTCACATTTGTGTAAATATTTGTCGACAATTAATATATACAAAGGTACAAAAATTGTGAATTTATCTCTTGTGGTTGTTGAGATATGATTTATTTTAATATTAAACTTCGACTTCCGGTTTGGACAGGAAGTAAGGTCAAATTGGGGTCACCTTTGTGTAAATATTTTTTAACAATCTATACAATGGTGCAAAAAATGTGAATTTACCTCTTGTGGTTGTTGAGACATGATTTTTTAAATATTAAACTTTGACTTCCGGTTTGGACAGGAAGTAAGGTCAAATTAAGGGTCACCTTGTGTAATTTTTTGACAATTAACGATCTGTACAATGGTACAACAATTGTGAATTTACCTCTTGTGGTTGTTGAGATATGATTTTTTTAAATATTAAACTTTGACTTCCGGTTTGGACAGGAAGTAAGTGTAAATTGGGGTCATCTTTTTGTAAATGTTTTTGACAATTAACGATCTGTACAATGGTACAAAAATTGTGAATTTACCTCTTGTGGTTGTTGAGATATGATATTTTTTAATATTAAACTTTGACTTCCGGTGTGGACAGGAAGTAAGGTCAAATTGGGGTCACCTTTTTGTAAATGTTTTTTGACAATTAACGATCTGTACAATGGTACAAAAATTGTGAATTTACCTCTTGTGGTTGTTGAGATATAATTTTTTTAAATATTAAACTTTGACTTCCGGTTCTGACAGGAAGTAAGGTCAAATTGGGGTCACTCACAAATCGTGTTTCATCTACCTGTTAAGTTCTAAGTACATGCCAAGTTTCAAGTTCATGTGAAATTTGCAAGTATGTGTTTGTTACCGGACAGTTATTGGGGAGAAGGAGAAGTAAAAAAAAAAAAAAAACAGCTGACCAAAAACAATAGGTGTTCGCGTTGTCGCTCGAACACCTAAAAAAAAAAAACTAGACGGCAGTGTTTGTGATATTACAAACACATAGGTGTTCGAGTTTTGGCAGGGCAGTGATGATGACGTCAGAACGTTTTTAAAGAAAGTTTGCATTATTATTTGTTAATATTAAACTTTGACTCCGGTTTAGACAGGAAGTAAAGGTCAAATTGGGGTCATGTTTTTGTAAATATTTTTGACAGTTAACAATCTGTACAATAGTGCAAAAACTGTGAATTTACCTCTTGTGGTTGTTGAGATATGATTTTTTTAAATATTAAACTTTGACTGCCGGTTTGGATAGGAAGTAAGGTCAAATTGGGGTCACCTTTGTGTAAATATTTTTTGACAATTAACAATCTATACAATGGTACAAAAAATGTGAATTTACCTCTTGTGGTTGTTGATATGATTTTTTGAAATATTAAACTTTGACTTCCGGTTTGGACAGGAAGTAAGGTCAAATTGGGGTCACCTTTGTGTAAATATTTTTCGACAATTAATCTATACAATGGTGCAAAAAATTTCAATGTACATCTTGTGATTGTTGAGATAAGATTTTTTTTAATATTAAACTTTGACTTCCGCTTTGGACAGGAAGTAAGGTCAAATTGGGGTCACCATTTTTGTAATTTTTTTTGACAATTACCGATCTGTACAATGGTACAAAAATTGTTAATTTACCTCTTGTGGTTGTTGAGATATGATTTTTTAATTATTTAATTTTGACTTCCGGTTTGGACAGGAGGTAAGGTCAAATTGGGGTCACTCACAACTCGTGTTTCATCTACTTGTTAAGTTCTAAGTACATGCCAAGTTTCAAGTTCATGTGAAGTTTGCAAGTATGTGTTTGTTACCGGACAGTTATTGGGGAGAAGAAGAAGAAGTAGTAAAACCAAAAAAAAAAACGAACAAAAACAAGAGGTGTTCGCGCTGTCGCTCGAACACCTAAACAAAAAACGTACAAGAACAATAGCTGTTTCGGGCACATGCCCGAACACCTAAAACAAACACAAAAAGCATAGGTGTTCGCGCTGTCGCTCGAACACCTAAACAAACGATACAAGAACAATAGCTGTTTCGGGCACATACTCGAACACCTAATAATTAATTAAATAATTAAATAAGTAAATAAATAATAATCCTATAGATGAATAATAAACTTAATTAAGTAACTAAATAAATATTAAATTAATTATGGAAATTGCACATAGATATTATAAATTTGTATAAAGGATAAAACAAAAACAAACTAGAAATTCGAGTTTGTTTACACAAACTCTAGGTGTTCGGGAGGAAGTAAAGGTCAAATTAGGGTCACCTTTGTGTAAAATTGTTTTGACAATAACGATCTGTACAATGGTGCAAATATTGTGAACTTACCTCTTGTGGAAGATTTTGTTTTAAACATTAAACTTTGTCTTCCGGTTTAGACAGGAAGTAAAGGTCAAATTGGGGTCACCTTTGTGTAAAATTGTTTTGACAATTAACGATCTGTACAATGGTACAAAAAATGTTAATTTACCTCTTGTAGTTGTTGAGATACGATTTTTTTAAATATTAAAGTTTGACTTCCGGTTTGGAAAGGAAGTAAGGTCAAATTGGGGTCACCTTTTTGTAAATATTTTTGGCAATTAACGGTCTGTACAATGGTACACAAATTGTGAATTTATCTCTTGTGGTTGTTGAGATATAATTTTTTAAATATTAAACTTTGACTTCCGGTTTAGACAGGAAGTAAGGTCAAATGGGGTCACCTTGTGTAAATATTTTTTGACAATTAACAATCTATACAATGGTGCAAACAATGTCAATTTACCTCTTGTGGTTGTTGAGATATGATTTTTAAATATTAAACTTTGACTTCGGTTTGGACAGAAGTAAGTTCAAATTAGTCACCTTTTTGTAAATATTTGTTTACAATTAACGATCTGTACTAATGGTACAAACATTGTGAATTTACCTCTTGTGGTTGTTGAGATATGATTTATTTAATATTAAACTTTGACTTCGGTTTGGACAGAATGGGGTCAGAATGGGGT
>CM055816.1:970385-1170861 GCA_029582265.1 Zoroaster sp. YZ-2022
CAACTGGAACGGAGGCAATGGCGTCCCGTATGTTCAAGATGGGGTGGGTTTTTGCATCAGAATGAGACGGTCGCCAGAGGGCGGAGGAGAGGTGAACGGAAACGCGGGGGAACACAACGATGGGGGGGGCCGAACGTCGATCGGGGGGAAACCAGCTGCTGGGGCCAGTTTTTGGTCGGGGTCCGGGGGGGAACGGGTTACTGAAAGTTAATTGACCCGTCACTTTTTTCAGAAGGCCAATTGGGCCAAAAGCAAAAAATACACGTTTAAATAATGAGTTTAAGTTGTCATTTTTAAAATTGTAGTTTCACCAACAACGCAGAATATTCCCAATTTTATGTGCACGTTTAAAAATACAGATTTCAAATTTCCCAAAGTAAAAGTTATTCAACAACGGGAATTTTTAAAACCTTTTTAAATAAAATTTTCCTTTCGTGAAAACGCAAAAAGGGTTTTTATTTTTTTTGTCCCTCGTAAAAAGAAGATAGCGCCCACAGACATAAAGCACTGTAAAAAAGGGAAAGTTTTGGGAGTTTTCCCACGCGTGAAAAAATTTGGGGGAACGAAAGGGAACCAGTGTAACACCCGTAAAAGGGAAGTAGCACGCATGAGGGAAATTGGGGAAGATTTTTTTGGGTTTTCACGAAGAGACAATTGTGAGCTATTTATAGGTCGGTAGTGGCGCAGAAGGTAAATTGGAAAAGTTGGTGTTGATTTTGAGCGTTTTCTCGAAGGGATTATTATTTTAATTATTAATTATGTTGTGATTAATCGTCCTTTGTTGAAAAGTTGACATATTTGGAAAGTTTGGAAATCTGTTCTTTTCACATAGGGACACATTTTACATGTATCTTGCGTCTTGAATGTGATATGTACATTTAAAACATAGATATTACTAAAGCTCGATGCTCTGTGTCCCAAATTTGTCCTTCCGTGAAAACGCAAATTGGTCTTGAGCACCCATTTTGCCCCTTTGCCAATTAGTACCATTAAAAACTAATATTTTAGGGACCCTGTAAATTTGTGGGATTGTAGATTTCAAATGAAGTAATTCAGAATATCGAAAAATCAAACTCGATAAAAAAATTGCGATTTTCCCCCAATTGGCACTTCGTGAAAACGGTGACAAAATCCTTCTGACCTCATGTGTGTTTATTTTTCCATGCCCACAATAACTTCATTTTTCAGCAGGATAATGCACGCATTCAGTGCAATGCCACAGGACTCCTGCATCAACAGAACATCCAGAAGGAGTGTGCCTGCACTGGAGTCCGGACTTAAACCCCATTGAACACTCTTTGGGATATGTTAAGAGAGCCAATCAGTCCGTCCCAGACCAATGACAGCCGCAGCCAGCTTCAGTGCCATTGCCCAGTCATGGGACAACATCCTAGAGCCTCAGCCAATCGTCTTGTCCATTCCATGATGGAATAGGATGTCATTGATGCCAATGGAGGTCAGCACGGTATTGATCTGTAAAGACTATTCATGAAGTTGAACATTGACTGTATAGTTTGAAAGACAAATGTCCAAAGAACATTTTGCCCGAATTCTGCTCTGATTCATTGAACGGTTACTATGAATGAATTTTCTCGTCTAATTTGATTAAACTGGATCTGAAACAACATTTGCTATGTTTTTTGCTGTTCAGTATATTTGTATTTATTTAATGTGTTCATTAATTAACATTTACATGTTCTTATAAAACTATTCAGATTGTATTTGTGCTTCCTGAGCAAAGAGGATTAAATGCGTGCTTTCGTGTAGATAAATATAACATACGTTCATATCAATTATCAATTTAAAACAACTTGCCATATCAACCACGATTATATATATATGATTATAACTCAGAATTATGCCTCAACAATTTTAAATTTACTGGTGTAACTTTATATTGTCAGATAAAACAAATAAGATATGGGTGTAAAATATTGCACAAACCATTTGATAAATCCAGGAGGTCAAGAGGGGGTGTGTCCGTGCATGGCATGTACATTTACCATACGCTTTTTCATGTCCCCCTTTGTCAGTGTGTACCTCTCCTGCCCTTTTGCTGTGTTCCCTTGTCAGTGTACCTCCCTCACCTTGCCTTGTATGTTCTGTGTTCTCCCCTGCTGCATATATACCTCTCTCCACCCTTTTGCTGTGGTCCCCTTTGTCCCCTATCAGTGTACCCTCCCAACCTCTGTTCTCTCCGTGTTCCTGTCATTGTGTGTAATTCTCCTCACCCTTTGCCTTTACTGCACCTCTTGTCAGTGTACCTACCTCCCACCCTTTTGCTGTGTTCTTTGGTTGTGTACCTCTCAACCTTTTGCTGTGTTCCTTTGTCAGTGTAATTCTCCACCTTTTTGCTGTGTTCCATCGGTCAGTGTACTGGTTCCCACACCCTTTTGCCGTGTTCCCTTGTCAGTCAGTACCTCCACCCCTTTCTCACCTTGGTGCAGTTCCCCTTGTCAGTGAAACCTCTCCACCCCTTTTGCCTTGTTCCTCCCTTTTGTCAGTGTACCTTCCACCCCTTTTTGCCTTGTTCCGCTCCATGTCAGTGAACCTCCCCACCCCTTTGCCGTGTGTAATTCTCCTCCAACCCTTTTGCTGCAAAATTTCTGTCAGTGTACTCTCCCAACCCCTTTGTCGTGTGTCCCTTGTTGTGTGTAAGTGTACCTCTCTCCACCCCTTTTGCTGTGTTCCCCTTTATCAGTGTAATTCTTCCCACCCCTTTTGTTGTGTTCCCTTCAGTCAGTGTACCTCTCACCACCTTTTGTCTTGTTCCCTCCTTGTCAGTGTACCTTCCCACCCATTTTGCCTTGCCTCCCCTTTTCAGTCAGTGTACCTTCACCCACCCTTTGCTGCCGTGTTTCTTGGTCAGTGTACCTCCCCACCCCTTTTGCTGTGTCTCTTGTCAGTGTACCTTCACCCTTTGCATTGTTCTCCCCTTGTCAGTGTACCTTCTCACCTCTTTGCTCCTTTTTCCTCCTCCTTGTCAGTAGAACTCTCACCCCTTTTGCTGTGTTCCCTTGTCATGTACCTCCCCACCCTTTTGCCTTGTTCCTCCCTTGTCAGTGTACCTACCTCCACCCTTTTTGCTCTTGTTCCTCCCTTTGTAACAGTAGAACCTCCCCACCCCTTTTTGCCGTGTTCCCCCTTGTCAGTGTATCTCTCCACCCTTTTGCCGCGTTCCCCCTTGTCGCGTTTCTCAACCCCTTTGCCGTGTGTGTCCCCTTTCCGATACCCTGGGGCTTGTCCCTGTACACAGACAAATGATTTTTTGCACATCGATAACTTGCTGGCATTTTCTTCTTTCGTTCATTCAATTCTTTGCTTGGAAGTTCAAGAGTGAACAAGCTTAACTTTACGGAGCTTCACTCTATTTTATTGTTCATCTTACAAAGCCATGATTTATAATCATCATAGGCAGATTTTTATTTCAGTGATAAGGCAATGTCGAGATCACTATATAGTTTTCACGCGGAGCGAATTCCTGGTTTGTCTTCTAAAACCGTTGTACTCCAATGCATACATACTATCATGCCACTTCTAGTATAGGCCTATTATAAGTGGTGTGGGGATTAAATTAAAGTCTTCATATTTATTGTCTTTACTTTGTTTACATAGTCTTATAAGTTGCTACATTATTGCTTTTATTTGGTATGTATGTTGTAAAACACATAATTTACATCATTGATAGTGAGGCATGTGAAATTTAATTTGAATGTTTTATTTAATGGAATAGCTTTTTTAGAGATTTAGCGCTTAACACCAAGCAAGACAGAACGATCACCAAGGTCTGATCCTTATTTAGCTTTTTCTTCTTTTGTCGTTTTTGTTTTGCTATATTATTTGGTATCATACCATATTTCTTCTGTCTGTGAGAATCATTACAATCACTTCGCTGAAACGCGCCGACTAAGCTTGCAGTGGCAATGGCATGACCGCACCCAGAGCTGAATAAACAAACATGCCCCCCATGGGTGCCATGAGAGAAGAACATCTTTGTTTTGTATATCTTCCAATAGGCTATATTTGTAGTTGAGAAAAGGTTATTTTTTTCGCTGTTTTTTCACCCGTGAATTTTTCACTCAGCAAAAGTTGTATACTTCATCGACGAGAACGTCAGAAAGGTTCAGTCGTGTTGCCTTTGTGTTAAAGTGGGATAGTATCGTCACGAATCAGAGCAGCTTTCAACAGGGCATGGAATCGGTATCTAGTTAAACATGAAAACAGTGAAATTACTAGTCATTCATACAGCAGTAACGGTAATATGACCTTATCACGTGGGGTTATTATTTGCCATCACTGAGTTAATTCTAAAGCTGGCAACCTTGATTCCATGCCCTGTTGATCGTGCAGATATTACCATTAATCCGTCTGCTTCAATTCCTGATTGTTTTGTTGATGACGTCATGCCAATAGCAATGTTGTGGTCTGAGGTTTTCCAGAGACTGTTATAATTAACCCTCACTCCTTTATTTATTTGTACATATAAATAATTATTCAAATGAACGTAAGACGTAACGTAAATGGCCAGCGCCACCCCAAAAAGCTGGGATGGGGCCGCACCATAAGCTTAACACATTGGGGGATGGAGTATTTTATTGGGGAATTAAAGTGCACTCTTTATATTACCGATCGGCAGTGAACAATGTATTGTAGTATAAATGGAAATTTTTTTTTTTCAATTTATATATAACTGCTCATATAATTTAATATAATTATCTTAGTCCGTATAGAATCACGAATGCAAACATCGCTGACTAACCTGTAGATGGTGCATTACCGCATGAAGATTTGAATAAACAATCCGCGCCCTATATGGGTGCCATGGATAAGGACAATGTCAAGTAGGTTAGGAATCTGGCGAAGTTTGCTTGAAATACAAATCTTATTGTTGTGGTAGATTGATAATTAAGATGTTGAAACACTCCATCTTGGTATTTGATTTCTCAAAACACATTCTTTAATGGGGAGAAATGCGGATTGTTTTGTATGTGATTTCAGCAGCAAGAATGGTTGTGCACGTCATCTGTCACAGAATTAGTCGGTCGTGTTGCATTTAGTGTCAACCCCACTGCTTCAAAAGCATGGAACGCCTGCGACGTCACAAACGCTGCATTTGAGTGCAGCTGCATTACATAGTGCACACAATTTAATTATAATTTTTACCGATGAGATAACGTCATCAGAAGGGTTATAATGGTCTCATATCTCAGGATCAACTTGTATTTAAACATTCATCAAAATTATTCAAATCGAAGACAAAAATTGTTTTTATTCCAATTATCCGACCCAACATTGTTTTAAAATTACATGTTAATTCAGGTTATGAATACAGCAAACCTTTGAGATCATTGGGACCGGGCAAGATAAGTTTCATTGAGTCCACTCATCGCTCCTTATTCTCATTCACCTCCTCCACCTCCACCGCCTTTGAATTAACTAATCCCATGTTTGGATTCAATCTGTATGTGGTAATGGTAGACAAAAGTGAACTTACGATAAAGCCAATGGACGGTAACATATAACAGCAGACCTTCAATCCGTCTGGATACACGTCAGGTTGAGGATAGATGGTGTAGACACCACTCACTTTGTTACCAGCATCATGGTAGGACTGACAGTCTTCATGTTTGTAATCTAATGACAGATAATAATAAGATGTATTACTAGTAAGTGCATTTATTGATGAATGGATATAGGGACTCAGATGGTGAAGAGAATTAAACATGTTGTAAACATTGTAATTACCGCACCATGATTGGTCCCGATACAGCAACATTCTGTGATTTTACTTTCCACAATCCTACAAGACTAAGTGGTTAAACATGTATCCACCGTTTTCCTTTATTTAATCAGCAATTTTTCTATATTTTTCTTTGTAATTGGAAAATTTCTAATTTATTTGAGGAAATGAAAAGAAGTACTTTAAATGGTGTATGAAATATACCGTTTTAACAGTGTAAACAAATAAAGTCTGCCTATTGGAGAATATATTTTCCCGTTGTCCATTTTTTCAAATTAAATTCAAAATTTTAGGGGGCGTCGCGCTCCTCCCATTCCTTCTTATTAACAAAATATGTGACGTACACCTGGGAGATTTTAGCACACACCCGTGTCTACGTGGCACTCTGTGTCATGCTTTATCCCTTTCGATCCCACGGGCTCTAAAAAGAGCCTTTGTTGTGATACGCTTCCTTCCCGTGGGCTCTAAAAGGTGCCGGGAATCGGCATGCCCTTGACGACCATGGCGACTTAAATCACCACATGAAAATGCTTGAGTGGTTTTGGGGGTTGGCGCCCTCTATTGACAGGAATGAAGTGTATAAAAGTTTATGAAAAGAAAAGTGCATCACTTTGCGGTTCCCGGTGCTAGCGTCCACTCGCTTCCACAACGGTCAGTTTAATTTAGTTGCAATCATGATGGAAACGGACATAAATTATGGCATTTTGGCTGAGATTTTGGCAGACAGTGGCTCAGAATCAGATGACGAAGTAACGGATGACGACAGCACATTAGAAGTACTAATTCCAGCGGAATTCGTTGAACTTGAAGGGGTAGGCCAAAATCACAGTAAAAATGAATAACTAATATTAATAATAACAGTTAACGTTACTCTTCCTGGCCCAATGCAAATTAACGTAATTCACTTATTTTCCTAGGCTATAGCGTAAATAGCGTTACAACTGTTGGAGTTGAGTAATGTAAATTTAGAAAATGGATCCCTTTTAATAGGATTGACCAAATCCCCACCCCTGGACTGGGTCAAAAGTCAAGTGAAATGTACAATTATTAGTAGTTTGTTGGGGTAATATTTGTATTCATTGAAACAGCAAGTTGATGTATAGATATAGCATAGAAATTTTAACATTTACCCATAGCCGGTCGTGCTGTTTAGCGTTAACAGGCTGAAAATGCACTCTTAGTCTCAAGCTTCCAAAAGAATAGCCTGCCCTTGTATTCGAAAGGCCCTCATAAGTCGTATTATGCAAGAAGTTGGGGGAATTCACATTCACAATCCCACATTAAAACGAAAATTTATCGACAACGAGTTTTGGAGAGTGGATGGAATCTGCCATATTTGTTTTCTCAGCACAATATTCATTTTGCGCATGACCCCCTGTGGTCTGTGCACATGCAGCATTGAGATATTGTATTTACAAAGGACCGAGATTAATCCTCCTTTGCCTTGTTTTTCTGTTGCAGCCTACCTACCAAGGTGACAGCCGACCGAGATCAAGGACGACAGGAAAGTTAGATTTCCGATCCGGTTGGGAACGACGAGACCATTACGAGTGTGGGACTGTGCAGTTCAATGGAAATTCTGGCCCCACCGGCGACTTTGCCACACTGTCGGCAGTGGAGATCTTCAAGCTGTATTTTTGTCAACTCGTGTGGGATATGCTCGTCGATGAGACTAATCGCTATGCGCAGCAAACAATAGACTCAAATCCTGGTCAACAATTCTCCTGGCACCAACCAACATTCCAGAAATGATGGCATTTGTGGCACTTCTCATTGCTATGGGCATAAACAAATCCTCTCAATACAAGATGTACTGGTCAACATCTGAAGTTCTTCGCATCCCATTCTACCCGTCGATCGTGTCCCGAAATCGGTTCAGTTCTAATTCTTCGGTTTCCCTCCACATCTCAATAACCCAAAATTCTTCGTAGAGCCTTGGCTAAACAGGGGACAAACTTTCCAAAGTTCGGCACTTGATAGAAGTCCTCGTCCCGAAGTTTCTCAACCTGTATAACCCCCTGCGCAGAATCTGTCTCCAGACGAGAGTATGTTGAAATTCAAGGGACGCTTAAGTTTTGTTCAGTACATGCCCTAACAAACCCTATCAAACGGGGGTATTAAAGCCTTCTCTCCTGAACGAGTCCAAAACAGGATACACGTGTGCTTGGAAACTGTACACGGGCCGACGACACCCAAACTGTTTGTGATGCAGACGTAGATTTAAAGTCATCAGACTGCCATCCACCAAACCCAACAGTTGCAGGAAAAGTCGTCATTGATCTGATCCATGGACTTGAGAATAAAGGACACGTAATATATTGTGATAATTACTATACTAGCCCAGCTCTTGAAGCTAAACTTGCTAAACTAGGATTCGGATGTTGTGGAACTGTTCGTTACACTACACGGGGAATACCCAGGCCGCAAACCCAAAAACCATAAAATGAAGAAAGAGAGATGACATTTTTTGGGTGAAAGGTGAGCAATTGTGTATCGTTTGGCAAGACAAAAAAATCTGTAACACTTTTAACTAATGTAGGCAACACTGATTTGTCCAAAAGCAAATTCGGTGTAATAAAAGCACAAGTGGATTTTGTGATGTTATGAAGCCCAATTGTATTGAAGATTACAACAAAAAACATGGGTGGAAACTGATCTTGCCAACCAATGTTTTCAGTACTACAATCATACACACAGAAGCTTGAAATGGTGGAAAGAGTTGTTTTCTATATGCTGAATATCTGTATTGTCAATAGCAGAGTAATATTCACCAGCATAGCAGGGAACAAAAATGTCAGTAATCTTGATTTTCGTATAGGGATTGTACAGGGCTTGCTGTTGGGTTGGGAACGTAACGCAACAAGTCAGTTGAGATACCATATTCCTATTGAGTTGACAGGGCAACAGCACTATCCTGCAAAACCCCAATGGAAAGAAACGCGCGACTGCATTGTTTGCAGTAACCGAAAATTAGCAGGCGAAAACAAACAAAGATGATCAGTAAACAATGTACACAACCTATGTGCATAGTTCCTTGCTTTGAGAAATACCACATCACTTGATTGTAAATCTATACTATTTGCCTTCAACCCCCCCCCCTCCCCGTTCAATGTTGGGAATGGTCGGACAAGCCGTAGATTACAGTCCAAACCAACATTGAATTGGGGGTGGGGGGGGTGTTAGCACGGATTGTGATGTATTTACACTGAATACAAGTAAATGGTTCATTTCCAAGTAGAAAACCAAAAAAAATCCCCCAAAATCTCATTCAAGTTATTGTTTTTCACATGGACAAACAATCTTATACCTGTACCGTATTTGCCTGAAATATCACCCATTTGTATTACTTTACTTTAGTGTAAATACTGATCCAAATATTTAATTGTTTTGCTTTTACACTTAAAAAATCTGCAGATTAGTCCAAACCAACATTGAATTGGGGGGGGGGGGGGGGGTGTTAGCATGGATTGTGATGTATTTACACTGAATACAAGTAAATGGTTCATTTCCAAGTAGAAAACCAAAAAAAATCCCCCAAAATCTCATTCAAGTTATTGTTTTTCACATGGAAAAAAAATCTTATACCTGGACCGTAGTTGCATGAAATTTCACCCATTTGTATTACTTTACTTTAGTGTAAATACTGATCCAAATATTTAATTGTTTTGCTTTTACACTTAAAAAATCTGCAGATTACAGTCCAAACCAACATTGAATTGGGGGGTGGGGGGGGGGTGGGGTGTTAGCATGGATTGTGATGTATTTACACTGAATACAAGTAAATGGTTCATTTCCAAGTAGAAAACCTAAAAAAATCCCCCAAAATCTCATTCAAGTTATTGTTTTTCACATGGAAAACAAATCTTATACCTGTACCGTATTTGCATGAAATATCACCCATTTTGTATTACTTTTCTTTAGTGTAAATACTGATCAAATTATTTCGCTTTTGCACAATGTTTTCCTCCCTTTTGTATACTCATTTTTACATACAAATGAGAAAGTTAAAAAAGTGTCTATTCCTGCCGTGTGAGGGCGCACTTCAATGAAATTGTGAAAAATCCACTGGTGCTGAAGTGACATTGGGCTCCTAATTACTGTGGTAAAGAAGGGTACTCTCTGACATAACTGGCTGGTAATGAAAGGGTTAATATTGAAGTTTCACGAAGTTTTAATGTCAACAGTCTTTCTTTTTTTGTTCTAAATACCGTAACGTGTTTTTATATCGCAAATAACCCCTGCAGTTGTCCGTTGGTTTGTTCCGATTCAATGGAGGCGTGCGCTGCGTTTCACGGTACCGCCGGCGTGATCGGTGCTTGCAAGTACATGACTTGTTTATTACACAAGTCGTGTTACACGTTGCTAGTTATTTATTACCTAGTGGCAAAAATAATGGCCAACAGTAATGGGTTAACAAGGCACGCTTGCAAACGATGAAAACCTTTGTTCTCTCAGGGAATCTTGTTGGAAGTGATTGTATATGATGTACAGCACATGTGACGACTCCACGCACTCATGGTTAGACTGGTACCCGTACCGTCTCTGGGCAACATACCATGCCGCCAGGGTAAGGCTTCCTGCCCAGGTGTACGTCAGCGCCTTTGCGTAGTGCAAAATTTGAAACAATTTTGTTTTAATTATTAAAATAAAAAAATCTACTCAAGACACAAAACAAACTTACAATTGTTTCAATTCATATCAAATAATAAAATAACAATAACAAATAAATTAAGACAAAAACACAATTTTTTTTGGTTCCCCATAAGCACATTATATAAGTCCTACCATTAATTTATGGTGGGTCCCGTCATCAAATATTTGATCGCTTAATTTATAATAAACCAACCTTCTGACAATTATTTTGAAAAACATTTTAGATTGTTTGTGTTCCTTTCTAAAGGGAAATGAAAAAAAGTGTCCGTTGATATACAAATTGCCGGTAAAATAACGACAGACACATGTGATACATGTATAATAACCCAGTAGGCTGAGTGGTAGTGTGATCATTCAGAAGGTCGTAGATTAGAATATGGCTAAAGTCAAGCTATTAGATCAGTGGTGTCACATATAAATGTATCAGTAAACATTCCACATGGTTGGTCTGTAAATGACATTTTGGATTCAGACCAACTGGTAAATTGATTGGACAAAGTGTATGATACCAAGCCCATTATGTTATAAGGTCGTATGCTTTGTGTCCTTATTCAGGAAGGTCTTGTCCGGCCAAGTTTACCAACGTAAGATCTCTGGTAAAATAATAAGCTCTTACATTGTCCTGACATAATGTGGACTATTAGGGACAGTAGTATGGTAGATGCCGTAGGGAGCGCACCTACTAAAAATGACTTTTTTAACAAATACTCTGGGTAGTAGTAGGGGAGATTAACAAAGTTAGTAAAAGTGTAAAAAACAGTATAAAAAATGACTTTTTTAAAACAAATTCTCTGGGTAGTAGTAGGGGAAATTAACAAGTTTTTAGGTGCGTTTTTAAAAAGCAAACTTAAAACTTCACGTTTTTAAAGTTTTTGTTTTCCTTTTTAATTATCTAAGTATATATTGATTAGAGAGAATGACGGAAGAAAGAAAATATTTATCGAAATGGACATTGGAAGAATTGAAAGATTTTATGCAAGAACATATATCAAACAATTTTGGACCTTCGAGAGAACAAAGACCTAACTTTTTTACCCCAAACAGCAAGGGTAAATTCAATAAACGTAGTTATTACGAAGCTGTGAAAAAATATTTAAAATGGCAAAAACAAAAACCATTGTATAAATTAAATTTAACCGAATTGAGAGAGCGTATAAATGTTGAAAATATAAATTTACCTCGACTCGGCTCGGGTAAAAGAGAGCAGTTGATAAAAAACGACTACATCGATGCTATTAAAAGATTTCACGGAAGAGAAGAAGAGTTGAGATTTAAACCTCCGATTGACGGTGGAGGATATTTACGCGAACGAAGAATGGTCGTTCCGCCAAATCACAGCAAAGAAAAAGATTTAAACATTTTTTGGGAAGCGGTAAAACCAAAGATTATTAACAAGTTGGGTGAAGACTTACAAGAATTTAACGCGTGCAAGTTTATGATATATATACGCATTAAATTACTTAAAGAAAAACTAGACGGCTCGATCGATGAAGCTACACCAAATTTTCATAATAATAAACAAATCGTTTTATTAAATTTAGACAATATCGAAAATGTACTTAATAGCGTTTTTTCACAAATTCTAGAGGCTTTAGAAAAATATACTCAAGAGGGTAGTGGATGGGAGGTTAACCGTATCGTTGATATGAACCTTTAAGAGGCGGTAGTTATATCGAGCTATGTAACTATATAAGAAATAAAAATGCGTGCATCAACGTAAAAAACAACGACGATAATTGTTTGCGGTGGGCGCTGCGTAGCGCTCTTTTTCCAACTTTGAAAGACCCTCAAAGAACGAGTAAATATTCGACGGATGATGGTTTAAATTTTAATAATATCGACGCCCCCACACCGATTAATCAGATTAAGTTAGTAGAAAAACAAAACAATATAGCGATAAACGTTTTTGGTTGTGAATCAAAATCGATAATAGTTTACAAACTTAGCGAACAACCCGCGAGACTAGAACGTATAAATTTATTATTAATTCATAAAGAAGCTAAATCTCACTACGTTTGGATTAAAGATGTGAATAAATTACTTTTTGATCAAACGAAACACGGGCATCGTCAACATTATTGTTTACGATGTTTACAGGGTTTTTCGACAAAAGCTTATCTCGAAAATCACGTAAAAATGTGTAAGGGAATTAACGACAGACCAACCAAAACCGTTTTACCAATAAAGGGTAAAAACGACAAGTTAAAATTTATAAATTTTCATAAAAAGATGAAAGTTCCATTCGTAATATACGCCGATTTTGAAAGCATTATTAAAAAGATTGTTGATGAAAACTCTACCAATACTAAAAAACTGCAAGAACACGTTGTTTGCGGTTATTCGTACGTCGTTGTAAAATGCGACGGCACGACTCACACCCCCGTCGTATACAGAGGAGAAGATGCGGCTAAACATTTTTTAAATAAATTACAAAAAGAAGAAGAAAACATCAACGAAATATTTAAAAACGTTCAAAAAATAAACATGACTAAAGAAGATGTAAAAGATTACAAAAATGCTAAACAATGTTGGATATGCGAAGAGAAGTTTTTTGAAAACGACGATAATAAGTTTAACAAAGTTAAAGATCATTGTCACGTTACCGGAAAATATAGAGGCGCGGCGCACAACAGTTGTAATTTAAAACTGAGTTTAAACCCGGATAAAACTGTTATTCCGGTCGTGTTTCATAATTTGCGAGGTTACGACTCTCATCTCATTATGCAAGCCGCTGGTTGTAGCAAAGGAAATATAACGTGTATCGCAAACAATATCGAAAAGTTTATTTCTTTTAGTATCAAACAATTACGATTTATCGACAGCGCTCAATTTTTACCGGCGTCGTTGGATAAACTCGTAAAATCAAACAATTCTTTTCCGATCACTAGCAAGTTCGAACCCGATTTAGAAAAATTTAATCTCGTTAAAAGCAAGGGTATTTATCCTTACGAGTACATGGATAGTTTTGAAAAATTCGAAGAGACGCAGCTTCCTTCGCAAGAATCTTTTTACAGTAGTTTAAACGACCAACGCATTACCAAAGAACAATACGAACACGCAAAGAACGTTTATAGCAAGTTTGATTGTAAAAACTTGGGTGATTATCACGATTTATACGTGCGTACGGATACTTGCTTATTGGCGGACGTATTTGAAAACTTTCGCGTTACTTGTTTACGAGAGTACGGTTTGGATCCGGCCAATTATTATACGAGTCCCGGGCTAAGTTGGGACGCTTTATTAAAACATTCAAAACAAACTTTAGATTTGTTTACGGACGTCGACATGCATTTATTTATAGAAAAAGGTACGCGAGGAGGAACGTGTATGGTGAGTAAACGATACGCTAAAGCAAACAATAAATACTTGCCCGATTATGATAAAACGAAACCATCGAGTTACATTATGTATTTGGACGCGAACAATTTATACGGCTACGCCATGAGTCAACCTTTGCCAACGAGTAATTTTAAATGGATGACCAGTAAACGAATCGAACGACTCGAGAAACAAGGATTTAAAAACATTAAAGGATACATTTTAGAAGTTGATTTGCAATACCCTAATACATTACACGATTCTCACAACGCGTTTCCACTCGCGCCAGAATCATTAATAGTACCGAAAGAATGGATGAGCGACTATCAACGTGAGTTGCTAAACGACAAACCTACTCCAAACGTTGTAAAATTAGTTCCAAATTTATACGAAAAAAAAAACTACGTGATTCATTATCGTAATTTACAATTGTATTTAAAACTCGGCATGAAACTAACTAAAAATTTTCGCGTTTTAGAATTTGATGAATCATGTTGGATGAAATCGTACATTGATTTGAACACACGATTAAGAAAAGACGCAACGAGTGATTTTGAAAAAGATTTGTTTAAACTCATGAACAATTCAGTATTTGGAAAAACGATGGAAAATGTACGAAATCGCATTAACGTAAATTTGAAACGATTAAACGATGAAAAAGCAAACGATCAAATTCGCTCACTCATCGCGAAACCAAATTTTGCCGAGGCTAGGATTTTTGGTAATGATTTAGTAGCGATTCACATGCATAAAAAGCAACTCGTTCTCAACCGCCCAGTTTACGTAGGAATGAGCATACTAGATTTATCTAAACATTTAATGTACGATTTTTATTACAATCATTTAAAAACAAACTACAAAAACGAGTGCGAGTTGATCTACACGGATACGGATAGCTTGTTACTCGAGATTAAAACTCGAGATGTGTATAAAGATTTATGTAAAAACAAATCTTTATACGACTTTTCTAATTATAACGAACAACATGTTTTACATTTTGAAGCTAATAAAAAGATTATAGGTAAAATGAAAGACGAGTGCGCGGGCGTGCCAATTTCTGAAGTTGTTTGTTTGAGACCCAAAATGTATTCGATACTTTTATCGGACGAAAAACAAATAAGAAGAGCTAAAGGAGTTAAAAAACAAGTTTTAGAACAACAAATTAAACACGACCTATATAAACAAGTTTTATCTCTGAAAAATACTCTACATCACCCTATGAGTTTTATTAGGCACGAAAAACATAGATTATATACAATGCGAGTAAATAAAATATCGCTATCTCCTTTAGACACAAAGAAATATATTTTAGAAAACAGAATAGATACTTTAGCTTACGGCCATTATAACACGCTGTCGCGGAGCGTTAGCGTTTAATGGGTGGATTTTCCGTATCTCGAGGAATAATTTGTAATTCTTCTTTTACAAAACTACGAGCGGGTCCCGCGTCTAAATAATACAAGATGGGTTGATTCGCGGCTTTCATCGTTTTAGATATTCTATAAATTTTTATACTCCATATAGGATCTGTGGCGCGGCGTCTCGTATCTTTATCATCTTCACCGGGTGCGTATAAATACCGAACCAAACTGTTTGCTGGGATTCTGTTTTCATTCTTTTTTACACTTACAACTAGCGAGGCTGGATTTTGCTCGACGACGGGTAATTTAATCGCGTCTTTTGGTTTTAAATTAATTAGTCGCGTCGTTTCATTGTTTAACGATTTTACGACTAGTGGTAATATTTTAACCCATTCTCTATTTCTCGTATCAGTCGCTATTTCTTTAGCGTATTGATGAGAAAATAATCTTTCGCTTAAAGTTTTATTAAATCTCTCTACTATACCCTGCGCTCTATGATTACCGGCTTCGCTTCTTTGTATTACAACATTATGTTTACTCATTAATACATTAACGCTACTCATAAATTCTTTTCCAGGATCAACTTTTATAATTTTAGGCCAAGTTAACGAGCTACGTTTATAAATTTTCTCAAACGCGTTACCAACTCGCAAGGCGGTTTTATCGATTAACGGTTCCGCTTCTTTATACCTACTCGCTTCATCTACGACGGTTAACGCGTACTTGTACGTAATTTTACTCGTTCTTGCTTTTTTACCGCTACCGATCGTATCGTGCGGAAGAAACAATAAATCCGCTTGGTGAACTTTGTTTGGTTTCAATAACGTTCTATTTGAACTGGTCGGTCTTGGAATATATTTAGGAAAGGGTAAATAAATTTGCCACAGCGCTTGCTTTTTAATCCACCGTTTAACTGTTTTTTTATTCACTTTTGTTTCTTTAGCTAATTTATTAATTGCGTCTAGACCTTTGTAGTATCCCCGAGGACTATAATAAACGTTTTGTAGCTTGCTCTCGTCCATTTTTAATATTTATAAATATATTTTATTCACAATTCATAATATTTTTTGGTAAAATTCCCTGTTGAACTAACCACATTTGCGTCATCGAACCCGCGGCAACGGTCGTAGTGAGTTTTAACCCGTCTTTTATATCCAATTTTCCTAAATCGGCCGGTTTTATTTTAAATATTTTTTCACCGAGCATGCTGTATAAAATAACAAAAAGAGTTACAACGGCGCTGTGATAAGCTGAATTGGCTATTCCTTTCGTGTCCATTGTTTATATTCGTTAAATATAATAATGTTTAGTTTTTTGCTATTCCATTTCCAAAACGTCGAGTTCTTTCGTTGGTGATGCAACTTTGCTATCTGGTAAAGGTTTAAGCTTTTCGTTAGAGACGGTAGGTTTAGGCTTTTCGTTAGAGACGGTGGGTTTACTTAAAAAGTAGTAAGCGCTTAAACCTCCAACGAACAAAGCAATAGCGACATAGTAGTAGTTGTTGGAGCTTGTTGTTTCGCTCGTTGATGTTTGTAACGTTACGCTTTTCGTTGGTGCGTGTTGAGTTTTAGTTGCACCTTTTTTTAATTCTTGTTTTTTCTTTTTATTAAGTTCGGCGAGTTTTTTACCAGCCGCGACTCTGTTTGGATTTCTTTCTGTTTTAGTCGGTGTTTTTGTTACCGTCAACGGTTCAGCTGACTTCGTCTCTGCAGCTTGCGTCTGTTCCGGTTGTGCATTCGTTTCCATCGCTTTTATTATCTATACAAGATTCTTCTTTTCTTTTTAAATGTTTTACCGTAATTAGAGACGCACTGAGCGGAGCTACTAACATACCGTACTTGTAGTATATTTCGCACGCTACGGTAGAAAGCATGCTCGAAATGAATGGATCTTTTTCTAAATCTGTAATTAATTTACCTTCATTATCAATTTCAAAACTATAACCGTATAAATCAACGCGACTTAAACCGAGTCCTAATAGTTTAACGTATAACGTCAGAATGGCGCTGCCTAAACTTTGCGTTATATCACGACCCAATTTGGTTTCGTATTGCGTGTGCAATGCATCACGCTCTTCCGTAGATAATGACTCAATATCGTTAACGCTATACTCTTTACCGAAAAACTTTTTCGAATCTCCTCCCGCTACAACGGCTAAAAGACGTTTATCTCGTAGCTTTTGTTTTAACAGCAGCGCGTCGTCGCTTATATTATTATCTTTAGACGTAGAGTGTAGTGAGTTTAGCATAGATGGATTTTCGTTTAATAGTTTGTGAACTTCTTCCATTTATTATAAGTGTTTATAGAATCTTTTTTGTAAAATTAACAAGTATTTGTTAATCGTTGCTGAGTAACCTACTAACGACCTATAGGTAACCTACTAACGACCTATGAGCAACCCTATAGGTAACCTACTAACAACCTATAGGTAACCTACTAACGACCTATGAGCAACCCTATAGGTAACCTACTAACGACCTATGAGCAACCCTATAGGTAACCTATGAGCAACCTATAGGTAACCTACTAACAACCTATAGGTAACCTACTAACGACCTATGAGCAACCCTATAGGTAACCTATGAGCAACCTATAGGTAACCTACTAACGACCTATAGGTAACCTACTAACGACCTATGAGCAACCCCATAGGTAACCTACTAACAACCTATAGGTAACCTACTAACGACCTATGAGCAACCCTATAGGTAACCTACTAACAACCTATAGGTAACCTAATAACGACCTATGAGCAACCCTATAGGTAACCTACTAACGACCTATAGGTACCGTAACCTACTAACGACCTATGAGCAACCCTATAGGTAACCTACTAACGACCTATAGGTAACCTACTAACGACCTATGAGCAACCCTATAGGTAACCTACTAACGACCTATAGGTAACCTACTAACGACCTATGAGCAACCCTATAGGTAACCTACTAACGACCTATAGGTAACCTACTAACGACCTATGAGCAACCCTATAGGTAACCTACTAACGACCTATAGGTAACCTACTAACGACCTATGAGCAACCCTATAGGTAACCTACTAACAACCTATAGGTGTTACTTAGTCTAGAATCGCGTAATCGGCAGGTTGATCCGTTTTTAAAATCAATTTGCGGTGTTTAACTAGTTTTAATTTTTCGTGTATTTGATCTCTCAACTCTTTTGTTGGCACGACATCATTTTCACGCAAACATTCTTCGAATGAGTCTCATCTTTACAATAAAATAAACACACCCATTTAAGTTGTACTCTAAAATCTTTTAATACACTATTATATTTTTGCGAAAGAAACCAGCAGCTGTGATTGACGTGTTCTGCCGCTAAAAGCCAATCGTATTAGCGCGTTCGTTTCATCTCGACCAAAATTTGTATATCGCGAATCTTTACTAGCGCTACAATCGTCGATGATAAACAACGTTTCGTTTCCTTCTAATATGTCGCTATAAATTTCTATCGCTTTGTTTAACGTATACTTTTTTAAATTATCAACGAGAACTCGCTCGTCGTTCCAAATCCATTTCTATTTTGATACGCGTTATTGTTACCGATGGTAGGACATAATATAACGATATTTTCGAAATGTTTTAAATATTCTTTTTGTAACAAGTTTAACATGTATTCAGTTTTCCGCATCCCGTTTGACCGCAAATGAGCGCAACGTGAGGATATTTAGGCAACATTTTCTTTTAATAATAGTCGCTAATTTTAATAATCAACGGATTCAAAACGTGAGTTTCTTATGTTTAGTTGCGCGTCCATGATAATAAAAGTGTACATGTTTAGTTCACCCGCAGCTTCCGCTTCTTTTTCAATTTGAATGGTAATGCCTTCACTCAAGTTTTGTATTCGTCTTCCGCTTCCGTGTATTTTATTATCGGTGCTCGTTCTTAAATCTAAAAATAAGCCGTATCTATTTAGTAAATAATCATCTAGTTTAACGTTGGGTAAATTTAACGCTTTAACAACTTGAATAGCGTGTTGTTCGCTCGAATCGCCGAAATATTTTGAAATCTCTTCCCAATGTTGATACCTTCTCATTCCGTGCGCGTAGAGTTGATTAGGTACACCTTCGATCGTAATCGAAACTTTATCAATTTTTGGATTATAAAACTTATTGCTTTCTTGTACGTTAGGATCTTTGAATAAAAACAATATTCCTTTCATACTTTTTGCTGGAGTATTTAAATTTATATTCCACGTTGTATCGCGTTTGTTTAACGGCGTTACGCTCTGTCTTAGTACGCGATCAAACAATATACTCAACCGGTTGCTATATTGATTTTTAATAGTTCGCGCTAGTTCTGGCATATGAATAATTTCAAATTCTAAAGAAATTCCGCTTATGACATATCCCGCGTTATCATCGGTGCTTTTAATTACGTTACTGAATTTATTAAACACGAGTTCGTAAGTCAATCGGTCTCCAATCCCCGATTAGTAGTAAGGTTGATGCGTGGTCAACAATTCAAAATCCAGCGGAATGTAATATCTATTTTTATAAGTATCAGCGATAGCTTTATCTTTTCCACCGTTATCCGTGAGATTTTTGTCACTAGCGTCTATTCTTATTTTAGTTACGTTAGCATCTTCGATTCCTTGATACGCTAAATTGTCGCGTTGATCTTTAGTTAACCATTCGTCTTTACAACAATTGAAAACATCCGCATCGTCTAAACTAAATATTTCATTTCCTTCCATTTTAATAATTATACGTTTTACGATAGCTCTACCTATATTCTGTACCAACGTTCTTGTATCGTCATCCGAGCTAACGAGTGCTATGTTGAAAGCTAATCGAGTTGTGTTCGGGATGATAACATCGTTTACTCCTAAATTTGGAAAACGAACCGTCAACAATTGATTTTCGGTAATAGTACTGGGATTGTTTGTAATGACAACTTTTTGACGTAATCCTTTTATACCTCGCGGTTCTCTTATTCTTCTGTATGATCCAACACATCTCCGTACGTGTTATTAGCCATAGTTTATGTTTGTTAAATATAATAATTTTATATTTTTAAAACATAAAATGGTGAGTGTAGCGATGATGATTGGAGGCGCAGTCGTTAACGCGCTAGCTTTTACCGGATCAAATGTTTTATTTAGTAATTTACGTGGCAACGACGCTGAACAAGAACGTAAAAGGCATGATTTAGCGCTAGAGCAACTTTCAAAAGCTAGAGATGAATTTAGTAAAAAGCGTTTAAAATATCTAGATTATTTAAACGAACGATTACAAAAAGAAACGAGCGCCGAAAGAACATTTAATGACATTGACGATGCGATGAATGAATATTCTCGCGTTACGGGTAATCAATTTAATTTACCGCTAAATTTACGCAACGAACCACAACTAGAAGATTTTTACGTTCCTAGCGAAGATCAAAAAACGCGAGATATTTTATTCATCGTACTAGCTATGAGCGCTGTAGGTTACGTGAGTTATAGATTATTAAAATAAAAGTAATTATAAAATGGCGCAAGGAGGACATGAACTTATTGAGCTAGATCCGTTATTACAAGATCTTGACGATGAAGATGTTGAAGATCACCGAGAGTATGACCTTGACGATATTGATGAAAGATTAGAAAGAGAGCAAGTTGATGAAACGTCTTTTGGTCAGCCCAGTCGTGTTGATAGCTCAGGCTATTATAAAAGTAAAGAAGATGCCGTTGATGCATTTTACAATCAACTCAAAAAAACAAACGTTGTAAAAGACTACAGTAGATTTAGATATAGTTACTCAGTACTTTGGTTTATTAAAGAAGACGGTGAACAAATACGGTTAAGTAACCAAAAGGAAATAGGAAATTTTTTAGCAGAATCTACTTTTAAAAAAACAAGGTAAAGATCTTTTTTACGAACTTTATGGTTTACCAAAACCAAAAATATCGCGAGAAATACAAGAAAAAACGGATGAAACTTTAAAAAAGATAGAAACACCGCAAATTGTTGCCATAGATCGCCTCTTCGTAGAGATGCACCGCGCATGTTACCAACACCACCCGCACTTCAAGAACCGAATGATGAATACGAGTACGACTACGATGGTACTCAACTGAGAGATGCGCAAGAGAGTATGTCAATAGATACGGTCGATGAATATCTTGTTTTTCTCGCGCAAAACGCGGAAACTAGTGAAGAACTGAATACATGGCGTGAATTAAGGGGTTACGTGGATATTATGAAAACATCGCGAGGCCACAAATTAAAATTTGAAGCGGAATTGTACGCACGAAACAAAGAATTAGCGATGATTAGAAAACAAATCGCTAACAACGATGTAGAAGATGAAAATGTGAAAGAACAACTCGTACGACGAAAGCGAGAATTATTAGATGAAATAGCCGTACTAGAAGAACAAATTATCAAGTTTGATGTAGAGAGTAACAGTGAATTAAACAGTATTAAAGAAACGTTATATAGAATTAGATATGTAGACAAAACGTTGGGTGAAAGAATTAAAACTTTATTTAGAGAACGAGGTATAACAATCGTCAGTATATTAACGGCTTTTGTAATGACTATTACCGCTATAGGCGAAGCAATCGTTAATGCTGTAAAACCAGTTTTACCAAAACCCACGCCACAACCAGCAGAACCTATACCACCCACGCCAGAACCCGAACCACCCACGCCCGAACCAAGCGGGGGCGTAAAAGTGGATACAAAAAACATTAAAAAATCTAGCGAACGTATTAAAAAAAACTCGGAGAAAAAGCTTTAGCCGCTTTACCGGCTATTATAGGATCGATAGTAAGCTGGTTATTTAAAACAGTGTCCAATATCGTCTCATGGACGGCGGAACATTTACGGCTAGCTTTAACGGGAGCTGGAGTTTTAATTTTAACTTACATGCAACAAAAACTAAAATAACAATTCGTAAATCGTAACGCCTAGTCCAGCTAAAACTGCAAAACCAATAATCAAAGCATTTTTTTCTTCTTCGTGGTTATCGCGCGATTCTTCTAAAGAGTCTTGGGTTAGCGTAGAATGAGTTTCTTGCGCAGCTGCGTGTTTAGCAATCAATGGCGTTGTTGTTGATTCTAAAGGTAAAATAGGAGGAACAACGGGCGTTGAATTTGTATCTAAATTTGAACCCAACGATAAATCACTCGTCGCGATTAATATATTATTGTTGTATCCTGCGTACGTGCCTATTCGTAAATTCATATCACTCGGCATCATGTATAAATTTTCACCGAGACAAAAGTTTAATTGACTGCGAGCGTATTGTAAAACATCTTGATATCGTTGAATACTAGATTGTAAATCAACAGGAGAGTCAATCTCAGCATTTACTATATTTATAAATTCACGTTGCGCGTCTAAACCGGTACCACCCGCTAAAAATGAGCTTTTTGCTTGCGCCTGAGCCCCCAATATCGCGTAAACGTACGTTCTTATAGAGTCGTTTATTCGTTCCGTACCAACGTCTGTAAAACCTCTAGACTCGCTGATTATAAATTTTGACCAAGCGAGCTCCGTAGAAGATTGTAAAATTAATGCGATCGTATAGGTTGAAGGATGATCTCCAAAACTCATTTTCGTCGCGGTTTTGTAATAATCGTAATCAGTCACCTCGGTAGAAATAACGTTCAAACTACTTTTATCGTAGTTGTTTCCGGGTACCGCTTTGTAACCGTTATCGTAATAATAAGCCGTTCCTAATCCGTTAGAGTTGCTATCGACTCGTTGTTTCCAATTGGAGACTTGCGAAAGGTGAAATTCTTTACATAAGTTTTTGTACGCGCTTACGTCTATATTATTGGCAAACGCGTCATAACAATTTTGAAACGATGTAGGACAGCTCATTTCTTTGAGCAATCGTCTAATTTGATAATAGACGTGAAATCTAAAAAAAACTACGAATCATCGGGTTTAACCCTTTCAATACCGAGCTATATTTGATCAGTCATGCCTTGGTTGCTACCGGTTTTTGCATAGCATGTTCAGTTCTTTACCAGAGACTTTTTAACAATTTTCAGTGTATAGCGCCCTCACTCAACAACATCATGAAAGGCCACTCTTGCAATGACAACAAATAACTCCACAAGTTATGACAAGAAAAATATTGACCAATAAAACAAATGCTTGTTTTGTTTATGGGTGGTTCATAAACCCCAACGTAATAGGTGATATATTTTAGGTTCAGGTGAAAGGAATGTTGCGGTAATTGCACAAAATTGATTTTACTGTAGCAGTAGTCAAGTTTAAATGAAGGTTGCTCACATACCCACCCCCACCCATTTCAAGATTGCTTATCATCATTTACTCTCTTCCCCCATTTCAATGTTGTGTTGCTGGTGTGCACTGTCACTTCAACATTGAAATGGGGGGGGGGGAGACGGAAGGACCACAATCAAAAATGTTTATCACACACTGTGAAACTTCTCAAAGCATGGCAGCACACACATTGGCTTTTAACACTGTTTACAAATCATACGAGTTTGTTACCGCTTGGCTTTAGTGATGCAAATGACACAGTTGCATTTTATGCTGGGTGAGCAACATTGAAATGGGGGGACACCTAGAACACAATCCAAACTACATTGGGTAAATGTTTATCACACACTGTGAAACTTCTCAAAGCATGGCAGCACACACATTGGCTTTTAACACTGTTTACAAATCATACGAGTTTGTTACCGCTTGGCTTTAGTGATGCAAATGACACAGTTGCATTTTTGCTGGGTGAGCAACATTGAAATGGGGGACACCTAGAACACAATCCAAACTACATTGGGTAAATGTTTATCACACACTGTGAAACTTCTCAAAGCATGGCAGCACACACATTGGCTTTAACACTGTTTACAAATCATACGAGTTTGTTACCGCTTGGCTTTAGTGATGCAAATGACACAGTTGCATTTTTGCTGGGTGAGCAACATTGAAATGGGGACACCTAGAACACAATCCAAACTACATTGGGTAAATGTTTATCACACACTGTGAAACTTCTCAGCATGGCAGCACACACATTGGCTTTTAACACTGTTTACAAATCATACGAGTTTGTTACCGCTTGGCTTTAGTGATGCAAATGACACAGTTGCATTTTTTGCTGGGTGAGCAACATTGAAATGGGGGGGGGGGGGACACCTAGAACACAATCCAAACTACATTGGGTAAATGTTTATCACACACTGTGAAACTTCTCAAAGCATGGCAGCACACACATTGGCTTTTAACACTGTTTACAAATCATACGAGTTTGTTACCGATTGGGTGTAGTGATGCGAATGACACACTTGCATGATTTGCTGGGTGAGCAACAGTGAAATGGGGGGACACCTAGAACACAATCCAAACTACATTGGGTAAATGTTTATCACACACTGTGAAACTTCTCAAAGCATGGCAGCACACACATTGGCTTTTAACACTGTTTACAAATCATACGAGTTTGTTACAAATTCTTTGAGCAACCCTATAGGTAACCTACTAACGACCTATAGGTAACCTACTAACGACCTATGAGCAACCCTATAGGTAACCTACTAACGACCTATAGGTAACCTACTAACGACCTATGAGCAACCCTATAGGTAACCTACTAACGACCTATAGGTAACCTACTAACGACCTATGAGCAACCCTATAGGTAACCTACTAACGACCTATAGGTAACCTACTAACGACCTATGAGCAACCCTATAGGTAACCTACTAACGACCTATAGGTAACCTACTAACGACCTATGAGCAACCCTATAGGTAACCTACTAACAACCTATAGGTGTTACTTAGTCTAGAATCGCGTAATCGGCAGGTTGATCCGTTTTTAAAATCAATTTGCGGTGTTTAACTAGTTTTAATTTTTCGTGTATTTGATCTCTCAACTCTTTTGTTGGCACGACATCATTTTCACGCAAACATTCTTCGAATGAGTCTCTATCTTTACAATAAAATAAACACACCCATTTAAGTTGTACTCTAAAATCTTTTAATACACTATTATATTTTTGCGAAAGAAACCAGCAGCTGTGATTGACGTGTCTGCCACTAAAAGCCAATCGTATTAGCGCGTTCGTTTCATCTCGACCAAAATTTTTATATCGCGAATCTTTACTAGCGCTACAATCGTCGACGATAAACAACGTTTCGCTTCCTTCTAGTATGTCGCTATACATTTCTATCGCTTTGTTTAACGTATACTTTTTTAAATTATCAACGAGAACTCGCTCGTCGTTCCAAATCCATTTCTATTTTGATACGCGTTATTGTTACCGATGGTAGGACATAATATAACGATATTTTCGAAATGTTTTAAATATTCTTTTTGTAACAAGTTTAACATGTATTCAGTTTTTCCGCATCCCGTTTGACCGCAAATGAGCGCAACGTGAGGATATTTAGGCAACATTTTCTTTTAATAATAGTCGCTAATTTTAATAATCAACGGATTCAAAACGTGAGTTTCTTATGTTTAGTTGCGCGTCCATGATAATAAAAGTGTACATGTTTAGTTCACCCGCAGCTTCCGCTTCTTTTTCAATTTGAATGGTAATGCCTTCACTCAAGTTTTGTATTCGTCTTCCGCTTCCGTGTATTTTATTATCGGTGCTCGTTCTTAAATCTAAAAATAAGCCGTATCTATTTAGTAAATAATCATCTAGTTTAACGTTGGGTAAATTTAACGCTTTAACAACTTGAATAGCGTGTTGTTCGCTCGAATCGCCGAAATATTTTGAAATCTCTTCCCAATGTTGATACCTTCTCATTCCGTGCGCGTAGAGTTGATTAGGTACACCTTCGATCGTAATCGAAACTTTATCAATTTTTGGATTATAAAACTTATTGCTTTCTTGTACGTTAGGATCTTTGAATAAAAACAATATTCCTTTCATACTTTTTGCTGGAGTATTTAAATTTATATTCCACGTTGTATCGCGTTTGTTTAACGGCGTTACGCTCTGTCTTAGTACGCGATCAAACAATATACTCAACCGGTTGCTATATTGATTTTTAATAGTTCGCGCTAGTTCTGGCATATGAATAATTTCAAATTCTAAAGAAATTCCGCTTATGACATATCCCGCGTTATCATCGGTGCTTTTAATTACGTTACTGAATTTATTAAACACGAGTTCGTAAGTCAATCGGTCTCCAATCCCCGATTAGTAGTAAGGTTGATGCGTGGTCAACAATTCAAAATCCAGCGGAATGTAATATCTATTTTTATAAGTATCAGCGATAGCTTTATCTTTTCCACCGTTATCCGTGAGATTTTTGTCACTAGCGTCTATTCTTATTTTAGTTACGTTAGCATCTTCGATTCCTTGATACGCTAAATTGTCGCGTTGATCTTTAGTTAACCATTCGTCTTTACAACAATTGAAAACATCCGCATCGTCTAAACTAAATATTTCATTTCCTTCCATTTTAATAATTATACGTTTTACGATAGCTCTACCTATATTCTGTACCAACGTTCTTGTATCGTCATCCGAGCTAACGAGTGCTATGTTGAAAGCTAATCGAGTTGTGTTCGGGATGATAACATCGTTTACTCCTAAATTTGGAAAACGAACCGTCAACAATTGATTTTCGGTAATAGTACTGGGATTGTTTGTAATGACAACTTTTTGACGTAATCCTTTTATACCTCGCGGTTCTCTTATTCTTCTGTATGGATCCAACACATCTCCGTACGTGTTATTAGCCATAGTTTATGTTTGTTAAATATAATAATTTTTATATTTTTAAAACATAAAATGGTGAGTGTAGCGATGATGATTGGAGGCGCAGTCGTTAACGCGCTAGCTTTTACCGGATCAAATGTTTTATTTAGTAATTTACGTGGCAACGACGCTGAACAAGAACGTAAAAGGCATGATTTAGCGCTAGAGCAACTTTCAAAAGCTAGAGATGAATTTAGTAAAAAGCGTTTAAAATATCTAGATTATTTAAACGAACGATTACAAAAAGAAACGAGCGCCGAAAGAACATTTAATGACATTGACGATGCGATGAATGAATATTCTCGCGTTACGGGTAATCAATTTAATTTACCGCTAAATTTACGCAACGAACCACAACTAGAAGATTTTTACGTTCCTAGCGAAGATCAAAAAACGCGAGATATTTTATTCATCGTACTAGCTATGAGCGCTGTAGGTTACGTGAGTTATAGATTATTAAAATAAAAGTAATTATAAAATGGCGCAAGGAGGACATGAACTTATTGAGCTAGATCCGTTATTACAAGATCTTGACGATGAAGATGTTGAAGATCACCGAGAGTATGACCTTGACGATATTGATGAAAGATTAGAAAGAGAGCAAGTTGATGAAACGTCTTTTGGTCAGCCCAGTCGTGTTGATAGCTCAGGCTATTATAAAAGTAAAGAAGATGCCGTTGATGCATTTTACAATCAACTCAAAAAAACAAACGTTGTAAAAGACTACAGTAGATTTAGATATAGTTACTCAGTACTTTGGTTTATTAAAGAAGACGGCAAACAAATACGGTTAAGTAACCAAAAGGAAATAGGAAAATTTTTATCAGAATCTACTTTTAAAAAACAAGGTAAAGATCTTTTTTACGAACTTTATGGTTTACCAAAACCAAAAATATCGCGAGAAATACAAGAAAAAACGGATGAAACTTTAAAAAAGATAGAAACACCGCAAATTGTTGCCATAGATCGCCTCTTCGTAGAGATGCACCGCGCATGTTACCAACACCACCCGCACTTCAAGAACCGAATGATGAATACGAGTACGACTACGATGGTACTCAACTGAGAGATGCGCAAGAGAGTATGTCAATAGATACGGTCGATGAATATCTTGTTTTTCTCGCGCAAAACGCGGAAACTAGTGAAGAACTGAATACATGGCGTGAATTAAGGGGTTACGTGGATATTATGAAAACATCGCGAGGCCACAAATTAAAATTTGAAGCGGAATTGTACGCACGAAACAAAGAATTAGCGATGATTAGAAAACAAATCGCTAACAACGATGTAGAAGATGAAAATGTGAAAGAACAACTCGTACGACGAAAGCGAGAATTATTAGATGAAATAGCCGTACTAGAAGAACAAATTATCAAGTTTGATGTAGAGAGTAACAGTGAATTAAACAGTATTAAAGAAACGTTATATAGAATTAGATATGTAGACAAAACGTTGGGTGAAAGAATTAAAACTTTATTTAGAGAACGAGGTATAACAATCGTCAGTATATTAACGGCTTTTGTAATGACTATTACCGCTATAGGCGAAGCAATCGTTAATGCTGTAAAACCAGTTTTACCAAAACCCACGCCACAACCAGCAGAACCTATACCACCCACGCCAGAACCCGAACCACCCACGCCCGAACCAAGCGGGGGCGTAAAAGAGTGGATACAAAAAACATTAAAAAATCTAGCGAACGTATTAAAAAAAACTCGGAGAAAAAGCTTTAGCCGCTTTACCGGCTATTATAGGATCGATAGTAAGCTGGTTATTTAAAACAGTGTCCAATATCGTCTCATGGACGGCGGAACATTTACGGCTAGCTTTAACGGGAGCTGGAGTTTTAATTTTAACTTACATGCAACAAAAACTAAAATAACAATTCGTAAATCGTAACGCCTAGTCCAGCTAAAACTGCAAAACCAATAATCAAAGCATTTTTTTCTTCTTCGTGGTTATCGCGCGATTCTTCTAAAGAGTCTTGGGTTAGCGTAGAATGAGTTTCTTGCGCAGCTGCGTGTTTAGCAATCAATGGCGTTGTTGTTGATTCTAAAGGTAAAATAGGAGGAACAACGGGCGTTGAATTTGTATCTAAATTTGAACTCCAACGATAAATCACTCGTCGCGATTAATATATTATTGTTGTATCCTGCGTACGTGCCTATTCGTAAATTCATATCACTCGGCATCATGTATAAATTTTCACCGAGACAAAAGTTTAATTGACTGCGAGCGTATTGTAAAACATCTTGATATCGTTGAATACTAGATTGTAAATCAACAGGAGAGTCAATCTCAGCATTTACTATATTTATAAATTCACGTTGCGCGTCTAAACCGGTACCACCCGCTAAAATGAGCTTTTGCTTGCGCCTGAGCCCCAATATCGCGTAAACGTACGTTCTTATAGAGTCGTTTATTCGTTCCGTACCAACGTCTGTAAAACCTCTAGACTCGCTGATTATAAATTTTGACCAAGCGAGCTCCGTAGAAGATTGTAAAATTAATGCGATCGTATAGGTTGAAGGATGATCTCCAAAACTCATTTTCGTCGCGGTTTTGTAATAATCGTAATCAGTCACCTCGGTAGAAATAACGTTCAAACTACTTTTATCGTAGTTGTTTCCGGGTACCGCTTTGTAACCGTTATCGTAATAATAAGCCGTTCCTAATCCGTTAGAGTTAAGCTATCGACTCGTTGTTTCCAATTGGAGACTTGCGAAAGGTGAAATTCTTTACATAAGTTTTTGTACGCGCTTACGTTCATATTATTGGCAAACGCGTCATAACAATTTTGAAACGATGTAGGACAGCTCATTTCTTTGAGCAATCGTCTAATTTGATAATAGACGTGAAATCTAAAAAACTACGAATCATCGGGTTTAACCCTTTCAATACTGAGCTATATTTGATCAGTCATGCCTTGGTTGCTACCGGTTTTTGCATAGCATGTTCAGTTCTTTACCAGAGACTTTAACAATTTTCAGTGTATAGCGCCCTCACTCAACAACATCATGAAAGGCCACTCTTGCAATGACAACAAATAACTCCACAAGTTATGACAAGAAAAATATTGACCAATAAAACAAATGCTTGTTTTGTTTATGGGTGGTTCATAAACCCCAACGTAATAGGTGATATATTTTAGGTTCAGGTGAAAGGAATGTTGCGGTAATTGCACAAAATTGATTTTACTGTAGCAGTAGTCAAGTTTAAATGAAGGTTGCTCATACCCCACCCCACCCATTTCAAGATTGCTTATCATCATTACCCCCCCCCATTTCCAATGTTTTGTTGCTGGTGCGCACTGTCACTTCAACATTGAAATGGGGAGGGGGGGGAGACTGAAGGACCACAATCAAAAATGTTTATCACACACTGTGAAACTTCTCAAAGCATGGCAGCACACATTGGCTTTTAACACTGTTTACAAATCATACGAGTTTGTTACCGCTTGGCTTTAGTGATGCAAATGACACAGTTGCATTTTATGCTGGGTGAGCAACATTGAAATGGGGGACACCTACAACACAATCCAAACCACATTGGGTAAATGTTTATCACACACTGTGAAACTTCTCAAAGCATGGCAGCACACACATTGGCTTTTAACACTGTTTACAAATCATACGAGTTTGTTACTGCTTGGCTTTAGTGATGCAAATGACACAGTTGCATTTTTGCTGGGTGAGCAACATTGAAATGGGGGGACACCTAGAACACAATCCAAACTACATTGGGTAAATGTTTATCACACACTGTGAAACTTCTCAAAGCATGGCAGCACACACATTGGCTTTTAACACTGTTTACAAATCATACGAGTTTGTTACCGCTTGGCTTTAGTGATGCAAATGACACAGTTGCATATGTAGCTGGGTGAGCAACATTGAAATGGGGGGGACACCTAGAACACAATCCAAACTACATTGGGTAAATGTTTATCACACACTGTGAAACTTCTCAAAGCATGGCAGCACACACATTGGCTTTTAACACTGTTTACAAATCATACGAGTTTGTTACCGCTTGGCTTTAGTGATGCAAATGACACAGTTGCATTTTTGGTGGGTGAGCAACATTGAAATGGGGGGGGGGGGGACACCTAGAACACAATCCAAACTACATTGGGTAAATGTTTATCACACACTGTGAAACTTCTCAAAGCATGGCAGCACACACATTGGCTTTTAACACTGTTTACAAATCATACGAGTTTGTTACCGCTTGGCTTTAGTGATGCAAATGACACAGTTGCATTTTTTGCTGGGTGAGCAACATTGAAATTTTGGGGGGGACACATAGAACACAATCCAAACTACATTGGGTAAATGTTTATCACACACTGTGAAACTTCTCAAAGCATGGCAGCACACACACATGGCTTTTTTAACAGTTTACAAATCATACGAGTTTGTTACCGCTTGGCTTTAGTGATGCAAATGACACAGTTGCATTTTTGCTGGGTGAGCAACATTGAAATGGGGGGACACCTAGAACACAATCCAAACTACATTGGGTAAATGTTTATCACACACTGTGAAACTTCTCAAAGCATGGCAGCACACACATTGGCTTTTTACACTGTTTACAAATCATACGAGTTTGTTACCGCTTGGCTTTAGTGATGCAAATGACACAGTTGCATTTTTGCTGGGTGAGCAACATTGAAATGGGGGACACCTAGAACACAATCCAAACTACATTGGGTAAATGTTTATCACACACTGTGAAACTTCTCAAAGCATGGCAGCACACACATTGGCTTTTAACACTGTTTACAAATCATACGAGTTTGTTACCGCTTGGCTTTAGTGATGCAAATGACACAGTTGCATTTTTGCTGGGTGAGCAACATTGAAATGGGGGGACACCTAGAACACAATCCAAACTGCATTGGGTAAATGTCTATCACACACTGTGAAACTTCTCAAAGCATGGCAGCACACATATTGGCTTTTAACACTGTTTACAAATCATACGAGTTTGTTACCGCTTGGCTTTAGTGATGCAAATGACACAGTTGCATTTTTGCTGGGTGAGCAACATTGAAATGGGGGGACACCTAGAACACAATCCAAACTACATTGGGTAAATGTTTATCACACACTGTGAAACTTCTCAAAGCATGGCAGCACACACATTGGCTTTTAACACTGTTTACAAATCATACGAGTTTGTTACCGCTTGGCTTTAGTGATGCAAATGACACAGTTGCATTTTTTGCTGGGTGAGCAACATTGAAATGGGGGGACACCGAGAACACAATCCAAACTACATTGGGTAAATGTTTATCACACACTGTGAAACTTCCAAAAGCATGGCAGCACACACATTGGCTTTTAACACTGTTTACAAATCATACGAGTTTGTTACCGCTTGGCTTTAGTGATGCAAATGACACAGTTGCATTTTTTGCTGGGTGAGCAACATTGAAATGGGGGGACACCTAGAACACAATCCAAACTACATTGGGTAAATGTTTATCACACACTGTGAAACTTCTCAAAAGCATGGCAGCACACACATTGGCTTTTAACACTGTTTACAAATCATACGAGTTTGTTACCGCTTGGCTTTAGTGATGCAAATGACAGTTGCATTTTTGCTGGGTGAGCAACATTGAAATGGGGGGACACCTAGAACACAATCCAAACTACATTGGGTAAATGTTTATCACACACTGTGAAACTTCTCAAAGCATGGCAGCAATCACATTGGCCTTTAACACTGTTTACAAATCATACGAGTTTGTTACCGCTTGGCTTTAGTGATGCAAATGACAGTTGCATTTTTTTGCTGGGTGAGCAACATTGAAATGGGGGGACACCTAGAACACAATCCAAACTACATTGGGTAAATGTTTATCACACACTGTGAAACTTCTCAAAGCATGGCAGCACACATTGGCTTTTAACACTGTTTACAAATCATACGAGTTTGTTACCGCTTGGCTTTAGTGATGCAAATGACACAGTTGCATTTTTTGCTGGGTGAGCAACATTTAAATGGGGGGGGGGGACACCTAGAACACAATCCAATCTACATTGGGTAAATGTTTATCACACACTGTGAAACTTCTCAAAGCATGGCAGCACACATTGGCTTTTAACACTGTTTACAAATCATACGAGTTTGTTACCGCTTGGCTTTAGTGATGCAAATGACACAGTTGCATTTTTGCTGGGTGAGCAACATTGAAATGGGGGACACCTAGAACACAATCAAACTACATTGGGTAAATGTTTATCACACACTGTGAAACTTCTCAAAGCATGGCAGCACACACATTGGCTTTTAACACTGTTTACAAATCATACGAGTTTGTTACCGCTTGGCTTTAGTGATGCAAATGACAGTTGCATTTTTTGCTGGGTGAGCAACATTGAAATGGGTGTGGGGGAAACCTAGAACACAATCCAAACTACATTGGGTAAATGTTTATCACACACTGTGAAACTTCTCAAAGCATGGCAGCACACACATTGGCTTTTAACACTGTTTACAAATCATACGAGTTTGTTACCGCTTGGCTTTAGTGATGCAAATGACAGTTGCATTTTTTGCTGGGTGAGCAACATTGAAATGGGGGGACACCTAGAACACAATCCAAACTACATTGGGTAAATGTTTATCACACACTGTGAAACTTCTCAAAGCATGGCAGCACACACATTGGCTTTTAACACTGTTTACAAATCATACGAGTTTGTTACCGCTTGGCTTTAGTGATGCAAATGACACAGTTGCATTTTTGCTGGGTGAGCAACATTGAAATGGGGGGACACCTAGAACACAATCCAAACTACATTGGGTAAATGTTTATCACACACTGTGAAACTTCTCAAAGCATGGCAGCACACAATGGCTCTTAAAACTGTTTACAATTCATACGAGTTTGTTACCGCTGGGCTTTTAGTGATGCAAATGACATAGTTGCATTTTTGCTGGGTGAGCAACATTGAAATGGGGGGGGGGGGGACACCTAGAACACAATCCAAACTACATTGGGTAAATGTTTATCACACACTGTGAAACTTCTCAAAGCATGGCAGCACACACATTGGCTTTTAACACTGTTTACAAATCATACGAGTTTGTTACCGCTTGGCTTTAGTGATGCAAATGACATAGTTGCATTTTTGCTGGGTGAGCAACATTGAAAAGGGGGGGGGGGGACACCTAGAACACAATCCAAACTACATTGGGTAAATGTTTATCACACACTGTGAAACTTCTCAAAGCATGGCAGAACACACATTGGCTTTTGACACTGTTTACAAATCATACGAGTTTGTTTCCGCTTGGCTTGTGTGCTGCAAACGACACAGTTGCGCCTTTTGCTGGGCTCACTTCTCCCAGGATAATGTCTACTCGAAAGACACGATGGCTCATTGGTGTGCTTTGCTCGGTTGTGCTTCCAGGTGGAAAGAAGTTCATTGACCACCTTCACGCGGAAATCCAAGCTCGTCAAGTGCTGGTTTGTAGGAATTCGGTAGACGACAGTAGCGTTCACCAAACAGATGTCAAGAATGGCCACGAAAATTCTTTTCCACCATTTCAGCGATCTATGGTGGTGTGTATAATACTGACACAGTTGCGATGCTAGATCACTTCCACCCATGTATTTATTATAATCACTGACGAGAACAGGTTTTTTGATTTCACGAAGTCCAGTGGAACTGTATTTGCTGCGAATTTCTTTAGTGTCCATACTGCAGTCACCATAATTAGTCAGAAGAGTTACACGCTTTGCATCCTGCCAAACAACACATAGTTGCCCTGCTTTTGTGTAAAGTGCGGGTCATCGCCTTTTTTCATGCGGAACTTCTTTGGGTTTGCACTCTCCGGAATCCCTTGGGTGGTGTATCGTACTGTTCCACGAGCTCCAAACCCTAGCTGTGACAACTTGTGGACGAGAGCCGGGCTGGTGTACCAATTGTCCATGAAAACAAAATGTCCCTTATGTTCGAGTCCTTGCAATAGTTCCATGACTATTTTGCCAGATGCTGAAAGGTTAGATGGATGGTTTGCTGCTGCATAAGCAATTGAGGATGTCTGCAATTGGTACGATGTGGGCTCTGAACCAGTGAACACCTTCCACGCACATGTGTACCCGGTTTCCAGACTCGTTCAATGAAAAACATTTCAATCCAAACTTAGCAGACTTGCGTGGCATGTACTGTTTAAAACCGATGCGGCCTTTAAACTTTATCATAGTCTCATCTGGCGAGAGGTTTCGTCCAGGTTTATATATGCGACGAAACAATGGCAGTACAAATGAAGCAGCGGGCGAACTTTACACAGTTTGTCACGGGGAGAGTCATCATCCATTTCAGCTCTGTTGTTGGCAACGTGGAAAAATCTCAGGAGTGCGTCAAATCGGTTTGCGAGACATAGTTGATGAGTACACAGGACTTCGCAGAACTTCAGACCTGGACCAGTGCATGGCGTAGCGTGGCCTTTGTTGATGCCCATACACGAAGCAAGGCCACAAATGCCATCATCTCAGGGATATCCGTTGGAGTCCAGGCATGCTGATGATTGGCTGCATCTGCACCCAGCGTTTGGTCAGCATAGCGATTGGTCTCTGTCACCATCAACTTCCAGACTGCCTGACAGAAGAACAGTTGAAAGATCTGCCCAGGCGAGAGGTTACTGAAATCTTCAGTACATCCAGTCTCTTCAGTAAAGTTCATAGGGGTCGCTTCGTATAGGAGGAGTTTGCTTTATGCCATCCAGACCTGAAGTATGAGTATTAGAAACTTATGTATGATGGTGCTATATGGAATTAAGGCACATTTTCTTGATGATACCATAATACAACATTAGCCTTTTCAGATATGGCCGACACAATAGGAGGGTAGTATGTTAAATGCCGTATGGGGACAAATGTATAAAACTGAGAAAAGAATCGGGAGACGTGTAAATACGCCCAATTATTTAAATGAGGTATGACATCATAACAGAATTTGTGACATCATAGAAAATAAAAAAAAGTGGACATATAAAAATGACAAAACTAAATAAGATTATCTCTGAGTGTAATAAAGATGGCGACAAAATATGAAATAAAGAATAGAGTAACTGTGCCTTGCGAGTGGCTTTTAGTTGGTAAAACTAAATCATCATAAAAGCCACTCGCAAGGCACAGTTACTCTATTCTTTATTTCATATTTTGTCGCCATCTTTATTATACTCAGAGATAATCTTATTTAGTTTTGTCATTTTTATATGTCCACTTTTTTATTTTCCATGACGTCACCAATTCTTTATGATGTCATATACCTCATTTAAATAATTGGGCGTCATCGTCTCCCGATTCTTTTCTCAGTTTTATACATTTGTCCCCCATACAACATTTAACATACTACTGGAGGGCACTGTATGATTTGGGTGTAATGAGCTTTGGCGGTTATTTACTTTTTGGCAATGCTCAGCAAAACCATCATCGGAAATTTATGCATAGTCCCACTTTTCTTGAAAATGACAGCACACCAGGTGCTTGCAATTTGTATGACCTTCCTGTGTTATCTAATCATACACTCGATATGGTTAGATGGGGTGCAGGTCAACTCTGTCCAAGGTAAACTCTGTCCAGATGGTACAACGCAAGCCAATTAAAGTAAATATAGGCTGTATTCTTGGTCGAAGAGGGTGCTGTAACGTTTTTGGGCACGAACACTAACCGAGTTGGACCGGGGTTGACCTGGGACAGAGTTGACTCGAAACCTTAGATGGCACTGAAATGTTAAAATGCTCTTTTGATAGATCAAAAAGATGATGCAACTTGCTAGAGGATGCCAATTGCTCTACGGTAGAGCAAGTGACATCCTCATCATTCATTCACTTTGATATGGTGCAAGAAGTTCAGAAGTTAGGCCGACTCTGCATTTATACTGCACACTTTTGGGACAAACTTTGTGATTTTATTCATGTCTTTTTCTTGCATAGTAAAAATCAGATTAATTCAAATATGCTATTATGAATTTCGTTAGAAAGGCAATTGGTAAAACCCAGATTCCCCGGATCTAATGTCAACGTAAGTCGGACCTTACTAGATCCATCCTACATAAAAAGAAGCCCATTTCACCTGCAATATTTGGCAAATTAAGTTAATTAGGCCTACATTCAAACGTAAGGTAATTCTTGAAATTACTTGAACAGTTAATATTCTTTGAAATGCCATTCCATCCATCATTCCTTTGAAAGAAAAACATTTTCTTCTGAGGATCCAGGAAAGTCTGACTACAATGTAGGTCTGGAGGATCCGACTTTCAGTTTCACCAACATCCCGTTAGAAAAAAACATAAAAGTAGGCCTAGGGCCTACATTCAGAAGTATACAAAACATGTTTGGCTCTTTGTAATCAGTAACGTTAGCCAATTGGAACAGTTATGTGAAAGTTTTTCAGCTAGGCCTACGTCTTAGTTAAGGCCTACCTGAAGTTCTGCTTATTTGATGACCTTGGTGGGTGTGTGACAAACTCTTCTTCACTTTCTTCTGATGTGGATGAGGAGGACTGGTCATCGGATATTTCTGAACCACTATCCGCGAATATTTCGTCAATAATTTCAGCGTCATCCATGGCTAGCGGTCGACTGTCAGCTGTAAAACAGCTAAGTGAGCGTCGGCGGTCACGGAAAAAAGCTACAGCTTTATATAGAGACGCTAAAAAAGCATTCATACTGACGCGCGCATTGTCCTGCGATTGATTAATCATGCCAACGTCAAGTGAGGGCGCTATTTACATTTCAGTTACAGGTTTCAGGCGTTGTGCCGGAGAGGAGCCTTGGGAACAAAAGAGTAGTGAATTCCCGTGACATAGCGTCCCTTTGGTAAAGAACATACATTCCACATTGAGCACAGGTGGCACGTTTGGGGTTGAAAGGGTTAAATGATTTAAATGATGATAACTCACGCCGCATCTCGTTGTGGCGCAGTATGTTGCAAAATTTATTTGATTTTGATAACATTTTAATGGATTAACCCGCCAATCATCAACAACTGCGTCGCTTTTAACGCGAGGTAGCATGTAGTTGCTAAAACATTGTCAAAATGAACGTTAAAAAACTCGTTCTTGTTTATGTAAATATTTATACTCGTTAAATCGCTAGCGTTAAAATCAAGAGGTTGTTTAAAATCTCCAGATTGCTTGTATGAAAACGAAAAATTACTCTTGAACGCTAATGGAAACGTCATTTATTATATTAAATTATAACTTTTAATAATAAAATGTATCATACTTTTGAAATCGAAATTGGTAAAGAAGGAGAATCGATTCAATTAAACGACGTTATCGATAATCGTGAGGGTGATCTCGCGATAATATTACATAGCGTAAACATTTGGGTGGGATATTACAACGTGCGTAAAAAAGAAAGAATAGTTTATCGAACAACGGGTGAGCAAGATAACATCAAGTTTATCGAACCGGGACTTTACAACATTAACGAAATTATCAATATTATAGTAAAAAACGCGCCTTGGATCACTTTTACCATCGATAAAACAACCGGTGTTTTCTTGCTAAGTTTAACTCAAGAAAACAAATCCGTCAAATTTACATCCGGGTTAGCTAATTTACTCGGGTTTCACAACGAATTTCTAACCGTGGGAGAATATAGTAAAATAATCGACGTACAACTTTTTAAAATTTTATACATTTATTGCGATCAAATTTCTACGACCTATAATTATTTCAACGGCAAACCTTGCAACATTTTAAACGCTTTTCCTTTGCAAGACAAATCGTTCGGAGAGAGTATGTATATGGAATATAAAAACCCGTTAATAAAAAAACTAAAAGTCGGTACTTTTAGCGCGTTAAGTTTCAAATTAAAGATTCAAAGGGTAGAGACATACATAATCACGGTTTCCCCATAATTTTTAATCTTGAAATTATATAAATATGGCGAGTATTTACGGACCTAGTCGAACGAGCGACGTTGTTGATACTAGCGTAGCCTACGAAATTTTTAAAACATCGGCCGCCGAAATTTACGAACATCATGGATATCTAAACAGAAATGAAATTTTACAAACGACGGTTCTAGTCGGAAAATACAACGTTATACTCGGATGGCACTCTCATTTTAAACTACCCTTTTACATGTTTACCGTCACGCCTACGTACTGCAGCATTTTTGTTTTGTTTATAAAAACTAATAATATCGTTTCGTATAGTTCAACGCGCGGTTACGCAAGGAATATTTATTATATTCCTTCTCCGGAACGAGATGAGAAATTTTATTTTATCGATAATGAAACGCAACATTTAAAGTACGAAATGTGTTTTTAAATTCGAGACGAACAAAAGGTTTTTGTAGAGGCGAGTTTTTTCGGCGCGCTAAACTCTAAAATCTGTTTTAATATAAAGAATAAAAGTTTACCGTTAAATAAATGATTTTATACTATAAATATGGCGAGTATTTACGGACCTAGTCGAACGAGCGAGCGAGTTAACAATACCGAGTCAAAAGGTTTTGTTCCATATGTAAAAACTGGGCACCTCGAATCTAGTGAACTCTTGCGTGAACACGTTTTTTATCGCGATTTAGAAGTTAAATTGTATTGGTCTACAAGTACAATAAGTTTTTCTATATTTAGAGACTCAATGTTTCTTTCGTTCTATGCTAGAACTAACGTGGGTGAAAATAATTCTTATTCTTCGGTGGGAAGTAGTTTACGTTATGGTGGTGAAACAATTTTTACGTTACCCTCTAATACTAATTTTAGTTTTACAAATGAAACACGATATTTAGAATATGTATTATGTTACGGTTAAAATTTAGATGATCGCGATATCAAACGATATATAAATCTAAATTTATTCGGCTCTTTAAATGAAGGAATCTGTTACGAGTTAACTATTAGAAATGTTCCATTAGATTAAAATTATTTTTTAATATTTTCTATATAATAAAACAATGAGTGTAGTTACAGAATCAACGAATGTACTTTATCCAAATTTACCGTCTTTGACGGATGATGTTAAAACATTTCGATTGCAAAAAATCAACGATATTCAAAAAGAATTACGAGCTGAAATAAACGATCGTGAAGCCGTACATAAAAAATATAATAAAATTATCAACGCTTGTAGTATCGTAGAAACTCTCGCTGAATTGGGCTGTATGGGAGCAGGAGCCATTGGAATCTCCAGTATCGCAACCGTTGTAGCGTCGCCGGTTGGATACTGATTTTTCTATTCTTCTAAATTAAATGAAATGTCGACAAATAAAAGAAATCCTAAACCCAGTTCAAACAGAGCAATGTTACCATCGTCATTTACCATGGCATATACAAATATCAGAGGTCTTCGTTCAAATTTTGCTTATGTTGAAGCATATCTTGAGACGAATAAACCAGCGTTATTCTACTTCTGTGAGACCAACTTGAACGCTAACATATCTGAAACAGAATTCAATATTCCTGGATATTCCACTCTCCTCACTAAGCATGATCACCTTAATCGAAACCTTCATGGTCTTGGTGTATACATCAGAGAAGGAACACCTTGTGCTCGAGATATCTCGCGTGAGGATCCTAACCAACCATACATGTGTTTTCGCTTGGCCTTGCTTCACTCTACTTCATTCATTTTCTGCTTATATCGTCCTCAAAATGATGAGCTTGCATCTATAAATTCCATATCCAACAAAATTGACGAAATACAAGTGGAGTATCCCTCTGCGAACATTCACGTTTGTGGAGATTTTAATGTCCATAATATTGACTGGCTTGTTTTCTCAAATAAAACAACAAATGAAGGCATTGAATGTCACAATTTTGCTGTCGTCCACGATCTGACACAAATTGTAAAGTCTCCTACACGAGTTCCAGATGTTAAAAATCATTTTGCATCCCTCCTTGATCTTTTCCTGACTTCTACCCCTGAGGAGTGTGCAGTCTCAACTGGAGCTCCACTTGGTAAATCTGATCACTGTGTTGTGTCCGTATGTCTGAAGTTACCTCCAAAGCAGACACCTGAAGCACCATTTCATCGTACTGTATACAGATACAACCAGGCTGATTGGGATTCATTTCGATCATTTGTTGCTGATGCACCTATTAAGAACATTTTTAGTCACTGTGCACCCAAAATTGCATCCCTGGTGTCTGACTGGATATATGAGGGAATAAGCCAGTTTATTCCTCATAAATGTTACCAACAGAAACCTAATTCTCAACCATGGTTTACACCTGGATGTGCTGCAGCAATCGCTCATAGAAATCACTATTTCCACACCTACAATAGAAATCGTTGCGATGAAAATAAATATGAATTCCGTAGAACCAGCAACAGATGTAGTCGGATATTGAAAGCAGCTAAGAGAGGCTACCAATCAACAGTCAGAGAGAGGATAGATCAGCAACTTCTTGGTTCTAAAGAATTTGGAGAACCACAAACAAGGTTTTAAACCGTGGAAGTCTTCAATTCCAACCATTGTCAATGGACCAGAAATTCTCACATCTTCTTCTGACAAAGCTTCTCTATTTGCCAAGTTATTTGCTGAAAATTCTAACACTGGATGATTCCAATCACCCATTACCTGAGTTTCTCTCTCGGACAGAAGTTGTTCTATCTCGGATGAAAATATCTGTGAAGCAAGTAAAATCAGTAGTCTCTTCATTATCTGTGTCAAAAGCCACAGGTCCTGATGAAATTCCGGTGATTGTGCTAAAAGCCTCTTGCCAGAGCTATCACCCATCTTGGCTAAAGCTTTTCAATCGCTGTGTTAAGGAGAAATGTTTCCTTCTTCCTGGAAGAAGTCATCTGTTTGTCCAGTTTATAAAAATACCGGAGAGAAATGTGATCCTGGCAAGTATAGACCGATAAGCCTTCTGCCTATCGTAAGCAAGGTTTTTGAAGCACTAGTAAATAAACGGATCAAAAAACATCTTGATGACTGTAAGTTACTCAGTGATAAGCAGTATGGTTTTCGATCATCCAGGTCTACGGCCGATGTCCTGACAGTCATTACAGATCGCATTAGTAGTGCCCTTGATCAGTCATTTTCTACCCGTCTCATTGCCCTGGACATCTCCAAGGCATTTGACAGAGTCTGGCATAAGGGACTCCTGCATAAACTCCAGCCCTATGGAATTGCTGGTAGGGTCGTTCCATGAAGGTCGTTCTGAATGGTCAATCATCCGACACACACACTTTAAATGCTGGTGTTCCCCAGGGTTCGATACTTGGTCCGACACTGTTTCTAATATTCATAAATGACCTACCAGATCATGTGTTGTTGTCATTCATTGACATATTTGCAGATGACACAACAGTTTACAACCACACACACAAAAACCTTTCTCATGTGGACCTGGCTACTAATCTGAGTTCTGATCTATCTCAAATCACGTCATGGGGTGAACGTTGGCTGGTAAATTTCAATGCCACCAAGACTAAACTTCTGTCTGTTAATCATCAACGATCTGTCCAAGCATATCCCCCCATCTTTATGAAGGGTGAAATGATAAATGAACAGTCAAGCCTGGACAGACTGCTCGGTCTGAAGATCACAACTGATCTCAAATGGAATTCTTATATCTCAGAGGTGGAAACAAGTCTCCAAGATGATAGGATCCTTCTATCGGTCAAGCAAAATACTGACCCCTGAGGCCATCCTCTACCTCTACAATTGTCAAGTCAGGCCCAAGATGGAATATTGTGCCCATATCTGGACAGGTGCCTCCAAAGCATCACTATCTGTTCTTGATAGACTGCAACACCGCATCAAGGGACTAGTTGGTCAGGAGCTTTTTTCCTCCCTTCAACCTCTCTCACATCGTAGGAATGTAGCCAGCCTTTCACTGTTCTACCGTTATTATTACGGGGATTGTTCTGCTGAGCTACATGAGCTAGTACCTAAGCGCAGGGATTTCTCTCGTGTTACTCGTTTTGCTAAACAAGCAGGTGAACACCCTCACTATCTTCGACTCCCCAAAATCAAGAGTAAGTTCCATTTGGATAGCTTCTTCCCTAGAACAGCATTACAATGGAACAACCTTCCAGCTGATTGTTTTCCACCAACTTACGATCTAATTAAGTTTAAGAAAAATATCAACAAATGTAATCTTGCTTAAATGGTGGATGTTATCGCAAATGTAACCCCTTACACTCTAGTGGCTTTTTGGCCTTGTTTGGGGTGACTGACAGTAAATAAAAAAATAAAAATAAATAAAATAAAATACATTTAAAAAAAAGAAGAACAAAAAGAAAAAAAGGATTAGCTTTAGGGTTGGGTGGTGCGACGTTTGCTATCAAATACGCAAAATCTAAATTATCTAAAAAAGCTAAAAAATACGATGAGATACGTGTTTTAGCGTTGTCTAAACTCAACACGATCGAAAACCACGTTAGTAAAGCCATCGAAGACAACGTTATTTCTCAAGAAGAATTTGTACTCGTATGCGAAGAGCGAGATACATATTGTAAAATGAAAGAAAAAATCCGTAACAACTCGGTTAAAGCGGCGACCTTACCGGCTGAAACAGAGGTTAAAACCATCGATGTAAATGCGGAAAAAAAAAATCTTATAGAACAACTTTTGAGTTTAAAGTAAACTTGTCGGTAAATAAATCTTACTATAATAATCAAAAACCCGCTTCGCAAGTAGCGGAGCGGGTAACGAGTAGACCACCACCGTACAATTAAAATTTTTAGTTGTTTTAAATTAATACAACGTTTATAATTTTTTCTAAATGTAAAAAAATAGTTTCTCTATCTATTTCATTTATACTCAACAACTCGCTATAATATAAATTAATGTAATACACGTCTAAAGCGAGTTGCGTTAAATACTCTTTTATACTCGCTAAATCTCTAGATTTAATTAACTCAAACGCTGGAACTAATTTTTCTCGCATGAGTATAATCAATAGTCGTGCGGGAACATTTCTAATATAATATTCCAACAATATTATATTGTGTGAATTTGTACAAAACAATTTTAAATCACCAACTAGCTCGAGTATATGCGTTCGTAATGCGTCCATATTAATATCACTCTACAAAACTTTTTTCGTCTTTTCTACCAACTCCGCCATTACTAAATTAAACGAGCGTATAGCTTTTTTGTTTATTTGGTAAAAGGTTTTTACTTTTAATGTTTTTGCGCAGTTTGTACATAAACTTATCGATGTTTTTGTACCTTTTTTACACCTTTTACACTCAACAGGCACACTTTTTCCTTTTTTAATTTTAAACTGATGAAAAGCGCAATAGTTTACGTTGGGTGAGCTACGCACGCAACATTTGTACGTTTTACCAACTATTAACCATCTGCAAGGAACGATTATTTTCTGTTTTAATTCCATAATCTTTTGTTATTAAACGAGATAATATTTTTTAAATATTTTTATAATATTTTCTAAGTGAGTTTTTTGGCGAAGTTTCTACGTTTACTAAAAAGCTTTCGTCTTTTATATAAGCTGTAATTTCCCCCAAATTACCTACAGACGCAGCAATTTTTAATGGAACGTTTTCATCTTCTTTAGGCGCGTAAAATTGTATTTGTTTGTCTAAAGATGAAATTTTTAATAAAACACTAAATAAAGTTGACGCAAAAGTAGCCGAATAAGTAGGCGGTTGCTTTTTGTCCGTATCACCCAATTCTAAAGATATGCTGTAAAGAATATTGCTATCGCTTAAAAAACTAACGTAATCTAAATTGTGTATGTTAATGTAAATTTTTGTGTTTATTTGCAACATTTTTTTAAGTTTAAAAAAATCGCTACTTTCAACTATATAAGGATAATTATAATCGGTGGGAGGTTCAATTGTTTCCGCGCTAATGAACTTATTAATACATACGCTGTTAGTTTCTCGTTTTTTAACACCACACGTTTCAACCGCGCATGTCTCGATATAAAATCGTTCATTTTTTACGTAAACAATTATTGGAACTTTTCGTTTAATACTGCGAGTTATTTTTTGCAAATGTTTTAAATTAACCATAAATTCAATTGGGTTTTCGCATTTAAATTCAATTTTTTTTTTCTCTGTTTAATACTATATCGATTAGTATTCTTTGCGATAGATCCGTCTCGCGATAATAAAATCCTGTTTTATCTACCTTAAAATGAGCCTTTGTTTGAATACCTATTAAAATATCAATTAACATTTTAAATGTATAACCCATTTTGATTTTAAAATAAAAATCATATTCATAGTTTTTCTTCTTATTATTATTTTTTAAACCTATAGCTTCGTCATAATTTAAAAAATTTGATTTATCTAATATCACGCGCTCTATACCGTCGTTTTCAAAAACTGGTAACTTTGCGGGTGTTAGTGTTTCGTATCCCTCTTTCGATTTATGTTTAGATGATATTTTTTTCTCCGCAGCATTATAGTAATCAACTTTTTGCGCTTCGTCATAATTTAAAACATTTGATTTCTCAAACAAACAATCATCGTCGAATAAACCATTCTCTCTAATCAATATATATTTAGATAATAAAAAGGGAAAAAACGTGAAGTTTAAAGATTAGTTTTTTTTTAAAGCACCTAAAAACTTGTTAATATCCCCTACTACTACCCAGAGAATTTGTTTTTAAAAAGCATACTCTGTTTTTTACACTTTTTACTAACTTTGTTAATCTCCCCTACTACTACCCAGAGTATTTGTTAAAAAAGTCATTTTTAGTAGGTGCGCTCCCTACGGCATCTACCATACTACTGGGACGAACGTGTACAACATTTTGAGAGAAGAAACACGTTAAAGGGATCATGCCTTTAGTTCATGACACACTTGAGTTATTTCGGACGTGAAACAAGTTTCTTAGAGTAATTCCACACTATATTTCTGCTATAAATAAATGGTCAGTGGTATATTTTTCATATACATATATGTGATCCGCTCTACGAAAATGAGTCTCTTGTCGCAGAATCTACTTGCACGTAAAGGGTCGATGAATGTTGGGAGGGTGATTTTTTTTTCAATTTTTTTTTCCAGTAAGATATTAATTTGCTTCTTTTGTTTATATATTTTCATATTTCATGAATAGAAATAATGATTTTGATTCATAAAGATGAATAAATCGAGGTTTTTGTGGATTCAATTTGTCTTTTGTTTTCGTTTCAATGTGCTACAAATTGCTGATTTTGCGCCCCTTGTATTTGGCCCAAGCTGCACTCCCCTACGTTCATATTGATATCAGCTGAAAGCTTGGGACTTCCTCTCTCCAAATATGGGCAAAACGTAGGTCAAAGGACGTTTGCTAACTAGTTATTTTCGGAGATATCCATGTAAACAAACCCCGCTTGTTACTAAGCTAAGCCTCGGCTTGAATCACGTGTTTGAAGTATGTACACGTAATTGGACAATACGCTGTATACGTCATAATACGCATGCGTACAAGGCATGTTGTGCACTCGCCGTGTATAATAATACGTGTTTGTGTCCATGTACGGGAATTCGTTACCACTTTTTTGCGGGTTTGACGAGACCAAATTATACTTTTATTAATATAGTGGTGGTTTTATGAAGTCCAATAAATAATGGGGATCAAGATAGGCAATGTCATTATTGACCTGTGAAATGCCAATCTTCAGGGTCTAGAAAAGGAAGAATAGTTGAAAATTTCGTCCAAAAAGTTAACGTTAACGTTAGTCCTTCGTCTCGCAATGGATGCCAGGATGGTTCATTTTACCGTACTGATGGCGGGCGGTAAAGCTGATGTTTCCGACAGTCCCGCTTTGACTCCAGGTGAAAGACGTTTTACAACTTTACAAGTGAGTTATAATTATACTAGGGTTACATCAATTACATTCAGTTCAATCTTTATTTCACTTCATCACAAAATTAAGAAATAAATTTAACGAACTTTAGTGACCGTAGCGGGATGGTCAGTATTCTTATTGCAAATTTTACCTGATTAACGTTAACGTTAACTAAGTTGATCCAAATAATTATACTGTATTGTTTTTCCGCCCCTTTGGCTTTAAGCCATTTAAACAAAATACATTTACATTATAAAGACTTCTGGATCTGTCAGCATTGGTCAGTAAATGTCTTTTTAACTTAATTGAGACAGACAATTTGATGTTGTCATGTTTGTTCTTGAGTATTCAAAACCATCTGTTTCTGTTTTGCATTCCTTATTCTAGATTTTCATCAGATGAAGCGAGGCATTGTGTATGCACACAAGACTATGAATAACCATGAAGTCCATCGGTAGCCACCCGCCACCAGCGGAATTACAAGACGAACAGAATTTGAGTCAATTTATATGCAACCAACTTGTACTCTTGCTACTTGTTCTTACGCCAACTCGGACCCTCTCCAACTCGGACTCTCCTCAACTCGGACTCTCCTCAACTCGCACTCTCTCCAACACGGATTCTCTCCAACTCGGACTCTCGCGAACTCGGTCTTATGTCAATTGCTTCATTGATTGATCAGAACAATGTTTACCATCAACTCTTTTCTCATAACAAATGAATTACTGATATGTAATACTTGTGCTAAATTTCAATAAATAATTCATTTAAATTATCTTTATTTTTACGATTGCCATCACGACTGTACTTTGAGTACGAGTTGGCATGCATACCAGTTGCCGTGAATACGAGTTGTAGGCCCTACTGTACAATGTTCGATTTCAAGCATGTATGATTTTGGCAAAGGTACTATGACAAGGTTTAAGGATCAATAAAATACCAGGATTATCTTTCTTGTTTTTTTTTGAAACAATTCGTTTTGAATAAAACATGAGCTTAATGTTTTTTCCCCCAAAAATCACATTCTTCACCCAAAATATTGGTTAAATTTAAATTTTTTGCCAAATAATACCATGGATGAAGGATGAAGTATCAATAAAAATGTTATATGCATTTAAACTATTGATTTCAATTATATCTATGTGTCTCATTGTGTTTAATTTATAATGTCGGATTTCAATTTAAAAAGGACATAATAATTATGTTCAATTATGCAAATGAGGTAAAATTATTTAAATTAGTTTTAAAAATCTACTTTAATGCACTAAACATGATGGTAATATAATATTTAATGTTCTCCAAAAAAATCAAGGTGATAGCATATTGGGAACACAGTGGTAACTAGGGACTTTTAAAGAGTACCCTTCGTAGAGTATTTGCAGTGCAGTTTTAAAAGCATAATTTCTCCTAAAGTGGTTTTTCCCAATTTCGTCAAGTTAATTTTGTTCAAAGTAAAATAACTTTTCAACCCAACATGCCAGAAGTGTCTAAGAGGTATCAAAATGAAGCTTGTTTTATGCTCTTTCCAGCCATATATAAAACCACAAAATAAATTTTTACCACATCAGACTCATTTTCCCAGAGCTTGGGGTATAATTAAGTTATTAACTTGCGTTTTTGTAATTTTGTGTTGTCCATTATGTCAGTTAGATATTAAATCCCATCCCCACGTCGCACGAGGCCAGACCTGGGGGTTTGGACAAATGATTGAAGCCCAATCTTTGTTATTGTTTGTCAGCATGGGAATTGTCACTTTGTGTATGTCCCATTGTAGGAATTAGAACAATTCATATTTGAGAATACTCATACATGGTAGATAGACAGTGCAGTGGGGGTAGAGTCAACAATAATATTGATATGAGAAGGATTAACGAGAAGATTCAACATTGATAATATTGATAAAATGCTTTTTAGTATATGAGAATGCTTACTCAAGGGAAGCTACAACATTGGTAATGTTGGCCAAACTCGGCTGCTTCTATGAGTATGCTTACTCTATGGTTACTCTCTTTGAATCAAGATATACATTAAAGGGAAGCTACAACATTGGTAATGTTGGCAAAACTGCTTCTATGAGTATGCTCACTCTCTTGGAATCGAGATATACAAATTATTGAAGCCCAAGGGTAAGGATTTCGATAATATGACATATCAATAACATGACATTTGCAGACAATCTTTGTTATTGTTTACCCTAATGGGGATTGTCACTTTGTGTATGTCTCAATGTAGGGATTAGAACAATTCATATATGACAATACTCATACATGCTAGATATAGGACGGTGAGGTGGGAAGGGATCAACAATAATAGTAACATGCGAATTAAAAGGAAGGCTCAATCTTGGATAATAATAATATTGTCAAAATTCTTCCACGAGGATCTTGCTCTCGTTGAATCATGATATCTATCAAACAACCAATCAGTGAACGTTTCAGCTTATTACGTTAAGGAGAAAATATTGAACATGCATTGAGATTGTTTGTATTCATTCTTATACGAAATTTAGGAAAGAGTACTCTTTTCTAAAAACAGGAAATTATTTGCCAGAAGGTGACCGCATCTCGGTCTAATTCTATGGAATTCCATCATCAGCGTAAAGGGACAATATAGTCAGGATCAACAGAGCATGGAATAGGAGTGCTAGTTTTTAGTGACTGAAAATAATACCCCACATGTAGGTAATATTACCGTTACTTCTGTATCTCGTCATTTTCAGTCACTGTGTTCATCTTAATCTATGACACCGATTCCATGCCCTATTGAAAGTCTGCATTGATCGTGACGATATTGTTCATTTAACTGCAAATAAAGCTTCACATTATATTTAAAAATGTGCAGTTTGTCAATGGAGAATCATGAGTGGGCACTATTAAAAGAGTCCTATGTGACAAGTTTGGATTACTCTCTGCTGACTCTCAGTATTTACAAAGGATAAAACTAGTTCTCACATTCTCATTACGGTAAACTGCATGTAGCATTCCGTATGCCGCTGCAATTTTTTCGTAGGATAGCAATGGAAGGTTTGATACATTTTATTGGTTTTTGTTATTAAATTATTTATTTTTCCTTTCTCGGCTATGAGTCCTATTTAATTAACAAACAATTCACGATCTTTCATTGTCATCATACGGGGAAATGCATACCGTATTTGGACAATTCCACACAGTGTTCGGGAAGGAGATATTATTAAAAATAGTGAAAACCATTAACATGTTTTGACCTACCTGAACACTGTTTATTGTTACTGCAAAGTGTACACTCACACAAAGACCCGTGGAGAAAACGAGTACTGTCGCATTCTTGTTCACAATCTGAAAAATACAGTAAATAATACCCCATTATACAACGAGCTCGACAATATTGTATTGAGGGAAGGTACAACATTGGTAATGACCAGATTATCAACAAATAATTATCTAAAGTATACTTGGTGTTAAGTTGATACAGTCATCAATCATTCTGAAAAAAAAAATATATATATTCCGTCCAGATTGCTTTTATCATACTGAAATTAGAATTATGTCGATTTTCAAAAAGTTACCATTAAAAACACATGTTAACAATTTTTTCTTTCTTAAAAATGTATTATTATTTGTTGGAACGTATTTCTCAATGATGTACCTTATCCCTTAACATTATCCTTCATGGATTATGCTCTGAAAACGATGTTATTTTTCCTTTGACAACACGAGTCACTTATTTTGATGAAATTTAGCAGGACTCGTGTTACTCCTGTAAATCAACGTGTAACCAGTGAAACATGCCATGCCTTTCTAATTTTGGTCAGTGACCATATGTAGCTATCAAGTAAGCCTCCATTCTCATTAGATATTGAACATTGTGTATAATACAGTATAGGACACTCTCTATACTAACTGGATAGGAGATGGGCGCTGATTGGCCTATAAAAAGTTGAAGTAACCGGCCGCCATGTTAGTTTCCCCAAAAGGTCAAGAGTCAAATGTCATGTTAGCATTGTCGTCGATCGGGCGGGTAGCAGTAAACAAAGATGGCAAACAACGAGCTTCAGCCAATCGGCGCGATCTCCTATCCAGTTAGTATAGAGATCAGTGTATAGGATCTACTCCTGTTAAGTATTATGTTACATCTATTACATCTATTTTGAATATGCTTCTCCGTCAAACACTTGTCGATTTGAAATATTTATTTGTTTGTGTGTGCAGTTTACTCTGAGTGAGTATGTGAACATTCTTTGCAAGTTCACCAAATAAAACTTTGATACTATATATAAAATGATTAATATATTTTTTCTGATTTGTATGATGTGACTTTGATTATAATAGAATCATGCATTGAGGATCATGAAATGTGTGAAGAAATATTCATTGTTTCAGCTCATTTGATTGCCGCGATTCTGAAATTGAGAAACTGTTGGACAAAGTGGCGATTTTAGAAAATTTCTTCAAAATGAAAGCACTTTAGGGAGGAATAATTTGTCAGGGTAACATTTAGACAATATGGAAAACAATTAGTGTTCTTTGGTTTTAATGTGAAATGTAAATGTGACATAGTTTAAGAGGATCGTCACGATCAACAGGGCATGGAATCGGAGTGCTAGTTTCAGATTAACTCAATGACAGAAAATAGTACCTCACATGATAAGGTCATATTATCGTCGCTGCTGCATAAATGAACCAGCAATTTTCAGTCACTGTCTTCATCTTAAACTAGGACACCAATTCCATGCCTTGTGGAATGTCCGTTCTGATCGTGACGATATTTTCCCTTGAAATGTTCCTTGGTCAAATAACACCAGTTATGCATGTTAACGGTAATCAGTGGTGTTGATATTGAGCGAACTGGTGTCTCTCCCAGTTTGTGCAGTGCATACTGCATAGTTTGTACGTACCTGCGCATAAATCGCCGCTCCAGCCTCCAAGACATTCACACAGACATGTCTGATCATTGAGCGAACCATCATTCTCACAGGATAGCTCACACTCTGGAAGTAAAGTCAGGGTGTGGTACATTATTATGTATGACATTCCATTTTAGTGATATCAACGTTATTCTTCCACGGTGTTCATATTGAGCGAACTGCCTACACCACTTGGGTAGTTTTAACTCTCCCAGTTTTTGCAGTGTATATTCACAGTTTGTACGTACCTGAGCATAAATTACCACTCCAGCCGCCGTAACAATCACACTGACATTTCTGATCACTGAGCTCACCATTCACACAGGATAGCGCACACTCTGGAAGTAAAGTCAGGGTTGTACATTATAATATTGATTAAATTCTATTCGATTGTATTTAAAACTTTATTATCTACGGAAACATTCAAAAATAATCTCAGCTCAAAGTGCATTGTTCCCTTAAACATTGAACTATAAAAGCTGTGTCCTTTATACTCCATTTGGCTACATAGAGAAAATGCTGTAGATTTGTCATTGAATTGATTCATGCAATTCTGAGCGCAATATACTCTTTGGAAAAGGCGCTGTAGAAATGGCAGTTATTATTATTATTATTGAAATATTATGTCTCTGAATAAATGTCCAGATGTACTTAATTACGTAATTAGGTCACTTTCTGGTACATTGCCATTTCAGTTCGGGTCACAAAAATGACCACTGTCCAGCGTGCATCCATTTTAGTGTTTCTGTTGACCACTTTCCAAAAGCTCAGTGACATAAATAATTGTTCGATGAAACAATTAGATGTCATTATTGAAACTACTTATGTCTTTGCCGATAACTGTGGTTTAAGAATAGGATCCTTTATGATAACGTGCCAAAACGAAAACCAATAATGAAAACTAGAACATGTTAAATGTAAACAACGACATTTGACTGCAGCAGCATTTGAACCTACGCCATAGTATGAGCCAGCAATACCTTTGGGTGTCTTTTGGACACCCTGTTTGCTAAATGGACACCCTGTTTTATTTGTAAAACACATGCAAAAAGTATTGGAAGTTAAACACTTGGACACTGTTTTTCAAAAAAAAAAAACTTGGACGCCCTATTTTCAAATCCTGGCATCTACACTGACCTGCGCTGGCCTCTGGATGACCGTACCATTGCTCTAACAGCTGAGCAATCTAGCCCTATATTGGCAGGTGCTAGTCAGAAGTCATTTAACCCATACATTTAACCCGTTTCGGGAAGTGGCAGAACGGGGATCACTAGGACAGGATGCAATTTCATCACAATCATGGATGAGATCATTTAGTTTGGTAAATCACACAGTCAGAGCACACTGATCGAAACGTCGAGTTGTACCTCCGGTTCTTTTCAGAACTAATTACTACTCAATTGAGATTCCACATGGTGTCACCGCAATTAGTCTTACTTAAATCACACAGACTCATCACAAAGTTTACATTATGAGATAATCTATTAATGAATTTTGTAGCGTGTATGGCCAACCCTGCATGTCAAGTATTAGGCTGTACCTCTTACCATAAAGACCAATATCTCATTGTAATTTTTGTGTATTTTGGGCACGTCTTTTCCTCAAAAGCGTTACCACATTCAAAATATTAGTATTTTCAGTATAGTTCACTCAAGGTGAGTTTGCAATAATTATTTGGAAGTTCACCAAACATTTTTACAACATAATTAGTTAAATCAATATTCTTTATGAGGATCATGAAATGTGTGCAGAAATCAACTATTGTTTCAAATAATTTGATTGATAGATTTTAAAATGTGGAATAATTTGTCAGGGTGATTGTTAGACAATAATTTGGTAATTATGTAAAGCAACTGGTGTACTTTGGCTTTAATGTGAAATGTAAATGTGATATAATTTAAATGTCCTTTATTCAAATAACACCAGTGATGTCAACTTTATTCTTCCATGGTGTTCATATTGAGTGAACTGCCCAACATGAACACCATATAGTTTTGAACACGTCAGTTTTTGCAATGTACATCCCATAGTTTGTACGTACCTATTGAGCATAAATTGCCAATCCAGCCTTCGTCACATTCACACTGACATGTCTGATCATTGAGTTGACCATGATCACAGGACAGCGTACACTCTGTAAAATAAAGGCAAGGGTTGTAAAATACTATTTGTTTAAATGATATATAAGATTATTATCAATTGCATTGACATGCTTATCATCTGTGGAAACAAAAACACGAAGCGCATTGTTCCATTGAAGATGGTACAAAGTTCCTTGATATTTTAACTAAAAAGTGTTCAGTATTTAATTAGTTATTTGCTATTCGAAAAATCGAAATTCGCAGCCCAAATGCATGTTAGGGAGTCAGGGTTCACGCCCAATGTTACGATGCCAAACCTGAAGGGAAGCTGCAGTCTGGGTATCACTAGGACGTACAGGATGCGACTTTGTAAAGGATGGATAATTTAGTTCAGTAAATCACAACTCATTACAAAGTGTACATTATAATATAATATTAATGCATTTTGTATCGTGTGACCAAGTGTACTGTATGAGATAATTTGTTCATGCAATATATAGCGTCTAGGGCCAACGCTTCATGTCAAGTAATTAGGCAACACACGTTTAATTGACGGACCCCATTAAGACCAATTTCTTATTGTATTTTAGCACATCTCTTCCGCAAAATCGTTGCTGTATTAGAGTTTTTATTGCATATAGTTTACTCATGTTGAGTTTGCAATAATTATTTGGAAGTTCACCAAACATTTTTACAAAATGATTAGTTTGTTGCATGCGTGGAGATTTCGTCACTTTATAATACAATACAATACAATACAATACAATGAAGGCATTTATATAACGCTCTTACACAAACGGTATCACAGCGCTTTACAGTGAGATGCAAGTACAATTTAAAAATCACCGTGCCTAAAATAAATGAGTCTTGAGAGATGTTTTAAATTGACTCAATGAAGAAGCATGACGGATACCAGATGGTAGTTCATTCCAAATGCTGGGTGCAGCAGTATAGAAACCCTTGTTAGCCGCAGTTAAATGTGAAGTTGGCTTTTTGAAGATCCAGTGTACAAGAACAATCATGAAATGTGTGTAGAATGATATTAATATTTCAGCTAATCTTTGGGTTGACAAAATGTTAGACGATATTTAATTAAAATTTAATATTTCATCTCAATACAATATTTCATCTTTTTTGGTTGACACTTCTGAAATTGGGAAGATTTATTAACGGGAAATGTTCGACAAAATGTTCAAGAATATTTTTATTAAAATTTTTCCAGTATTGTCTAATATGAAAGCACTTCCGACTGAATAATTTTACATGATGATTTTTGTTTATATAATCTTGGTAATCGCCTGCATTTAAGTGAGGTGAATTGTTTGCACATATACATATCCCATAAATTGTACATAACCAGTGCAGGTCTCACGAGCAAGGAAAATGTAGGAAAATTAATCTCTCTAAAATGTTTTCATCTTAGAGAAATTAGAATTGTTATGTTGAATTTCAAAAAGGTTCCATCCTGCAACTTTTTTAGCAAACAAACATTTCCGTTGTTTCTTAAAAACATTGTGATGAAACTTTCACTGTAGCTTCCAATTAACATGATTCTTCATGATCAATGTCCTGGATTGCCATGGTCGAGCGGTTTAGTGCATCGGATGTAAGGTTCCATATACCAATGATGTAGCTTCCAATTAACATGATTCTTCATGATCAATGTCCTGGATTGCCATGGTCGAGCGGTTTAGTGCATCGGATGTAAGGTTCCATATACCAATGATGTAGCTTCAATTAACATGATTCTTCATGATCAATGTCCTGGATTGCCATGGTCGAGCGGTTTAGTGCATCGGATGTAAGGTTCCATATACCAATGATGTAGCTTCCAATTAACATGATTCTTCATGATCAATGTCCTGGATTGCCATGGTCGAGCGGTTTAGTGCATCGGATGTAAGGTTCCATATACCAATGATGTATCTTCCAATTAACATGATTCTTCATGATCACTGTCCTGGAGTGCCTTGGTCGCGGGTTTTAGTGCATCGGATGTAAGGTTCCATATACCAATGATGTAGCTTCCAATTAACATGATTCTTCATGATCAATGTCCTGGATTGCCATGGTCGAGCGGTTTAGTGCATCGGATGTAAGGTTCCATATACCAATGATGTAGCTTCCAATTAACATGATTCTTCATGATCAATGTCCTGGATTGCCATGGTCGAGCGGTTTAGTGCATCGGATGTAAGGTTCCATATACCAATGATGTAGCTTCCAATTAACATGATTCTTCATATCAATGTCCTGGATTGCCATGGTCGAGCGGTTTAGTGCATCGGATGTAAGGTTCCATATACCAATGATGTAGCTTCCAATTAACATGATTCTTCATGATCAATGTCCTGGATTGCCATGGTCGAGCGGTTTAGTGCATCGGATGTAAGGTTCCATATACCAATGATGTAGCTTCCAATTAACATGATTCTTCATGATCAATGTCCTGGATTGCCATGGTCGAGCGGTTTAGTGCATCGGATGTAAGGTTCCATATACCAATGATGTAGTTTCCAATTAACATGATTCTTCATGATCAATGTCCTGGATTGCCATGGTCGAGCGGTTTACTGCATCGGATGTAAGGTTCCATATACCAATGATGTAGTTTCCAATTAACATGATTCTTCATGATCAATGTCCTGGATTGCCATGGTCGAGCGGTTTAGTGCATCGGATGTAAGGTTCCATATACCAATGCTGTAACTTCCAATTAACATGATTCTTCATGATCAATGTCCTGGATTGCCATGGTCGAGCGGTTTAGTGCATCGGATGTAAGGTTCCATATACCAATGATGTAGCTTCCAATTAACATGATTCTTCATGATCAATGTCCTGGATTGCCATGGTCGAGCGGTTTAGTGCATCGGATGTAAGGTTCCATATACCAATGATGTAGTTTCCAATTAACATGATTCTTCATGATCAATGTCCTGGATTGCCATGGTCGAGCGGTTTAGTGCATCGGATGTAAGGTTCCATATACCAATGATGTAGCTTCCAATTAACATGATTCTTCATGATCAATGTCCTGCATTGCCATGGTCGAGCGGTTTACTGCATCGGATGTAAGGTTCCATATACCAATGATGTAGCTTCCAATTAACATGATTCTTCATGATCAATGTCCTGGATTGCCATGGTCGAGCGGTTTAGTGCATCGGATGTAAGGTTCCATATACCAATGATGTAGTTTCAATTAACATGATTCTTCATGATCAATGTCCTGGATTGCCATGGTCGAGCGGTTTAGTGCATCGGATGTAAGGTTCCATATACCAATGATGTAGCTTCCAATTAACATGATTCTTCATGATCAATGTCCTGGATTGCCATGGTCGAGCGGTTTAGTGCATCGGATGTAAGGTTCCATATACCAATGATGTAGCTTCCAATTAACATGATTCTTCATGATCAATGTCCTGGATTGCCATGGTCGAGCGGTTTAGTGCATCGGATGTAAGGTTCCATATACCAATGATGTAGTTTCCAATTAACATGATTCTTCATGATCAATGTCCTGGATTGCCATGGTCGAGCGGTTTAGTGCATCGGATGTAAGGTTCCATATACCAATGATGTAGTTTCCAATTAACATGATTCTTCATGATCAATGTCCTGGATTGCCATGGTCGAGCGGTTTACTGCATCGGATGTAAGGTTCCATATACCAATGATGTAGCTTCCAATTAACATGATTCTTCATGATCAATGTCCTGGATTGCCATGGTCGAACGGTTTAGTGCATCGGATGTAAGGTTCCATATACCAATGATGTAGTTTCCAATTAACATGATTCTTCATGATCAATGTCCTGGATTGCCATGGTCGAACGGTTTAGTGCATCGGATGTAAGGTTCCATATACCAATGATGTAGCTTCCAATTAACATGATTCTTCATGATCAATGTCCTGGATTGCCATGGTCGAGCGGTTTAGTGCATCGGATGTAAGGTTCCATATACCAATGATGTAGCTTCCAATTAACATGATTCTTCATGATCAATGTCCTGGATTGCCATGGTCGAGCGGTTTAGTGCATCGGATGTAAGGTTCCATATACCAATGATGTAGTTTCCAATTAACATGATTCTTCATGATCAATGTCCTGGATTGCCATGGTCGAGCGGTTTAGTGCATCGGATGTAAGGTTCCATATACCAATGATGTAGCTTCAATTAACATGATTCTTCATGATCAATGTCCTGGATTGCCATGGTCGAGCGGTTTAGTACATCGGATGTGAGTATCCATATACCAATGATGTAGCTTCCAATTAACATGATTCTTCATGATCAATGTCCTGGATTGCCATGGTCGAGCGGTTTAGTGCATCGGATGTAAGGTTCCATATACCAATGATGTAGTTTCCAATTAACATGATTCTTCATGATCAATGTCCTGGATTGCCATGGTCGAGCGGTTTAGTGCATCGGATGTAAGAGTTCCATATACCAATGATGTAGTTTCCAATTAACATGATTCTTCATGATCAATGTCCTGGATTGCCATGGTCGAGCGGTTTAGTGCATCGGATGTAAGGTTCCATATACCAATGGTGTAGCTTCCAATTAACATGATTCTTCATGATCAATGTCCTGGATTGCCATGGTCGAGCGGTTTAGTGCATCGGATGTAAGGTTCCATATACCAATGATGTAGCTTCCAATTAACATGATTCTTCATGATCAATGTCCTGGATTGCCATGGTCGAGCGGTTTACTGCATCGGATGTAAGGTTCCATATACCAATGATGTAGCTTCCAATTAACATGATTCTTCATGATCAATGTCCTGGATTGCCATGGTCGAGCGGTTTAGTGCATCGGATGTAAGGTTCCATATACCAATGATGTAGCAACCAATTAACATGATTCTTCATGATCAATGTCCTGGATTGCCATGGTCGAGCGGTTTAGTGCATCGGATGTAAGGTTCCATATACCAATGATGTAGCTTCCAATTAACATGATTCTTCATGATCAATGTCCTGGATTGCCATGGTCGAGCGGTTTACTGCATCGGATGTAAGGTTCCATATACCAATGATGTAGTTTCCAATTAACATGATTCTTCATGATCAATGTCCTGGATTGCCATGGTCGAGCGGTTTACTGCATCGGATGTAAGGTTCCATATACCAATGATGTAGCTTCCAATTAACATGATTCTTCATGATCAATGTCCTGGATTGCCATGGTCGAGCGGTTTACTGCATCGGATGTAAGGTTCCATATACCAATGATGTAGCTTCCAATTAACATGATTCTTCATGATCAATGTCCTGGATTGCCATGGTCGAGCGGTTTAGTGCATCGGATGTAAGGTTCCATACCAATGATGTAGTTTCCAATTAACATGATTCTTCATGATCAATGTCCTGGATTGCCATGGTCGAGCGGTTTAGTGCATCGGATGTGAGGTTCCATATACCAATGATGTAGCTTCCAATTAACATGATTCTTCATGATCAATGTCCTGGATTGCCATGGTCGAGCGGTTTACTGCATCGGATGTAAGGTTCCATATACCAATGATGTAGCTTCCAATTAACATGATTCTTCATGATCAATGTCCTGGATTGCCATGGTCGAGCGGTTTACTGCATCGGATGTAAGGTTCCATATACCAATGATGTAGCTTCCAATTAACATGATTCTTCATGATCAATGTCCTGGATTGCCATGGTCGAACGGTTTAGTGCATCGGATGTAAGGTTCCATATACCAATGATGTAGCTTCCAATTAACATGATTCTTCATGATCAATGTCCTGGATTGCCATGGTCGAGCGGTTTAGTGCATCGGATGTAAGGTTCCATATACCAATGATGTAGCTTCCAATTAACATGATTCTTCATGATCAATGTCCTGGATTGCCATGGTCGAGCGGTTTAGTGCATCGGATGTAAGGTTCCATATACCAATGGTGTAGCTTCCAATTAACATGATTCTTCATGATCAATGTCCTGGATTGCCATGGTCGAGCGGTTTAGTACATCGGATGTAAGGTTCCATATACCAATGATGTAGCTTCCAATGAACATGATTCTTCATGATCAATGTCCTGGATTGCCATGGTCGAGCGGTTTACTGCATCGGATTTGTGTTCTGATGGCTGAGTCGTCACAATGTGGGTTCGAATCCCAACTGCGACCGTGGTACTTGTTACCTTGAGCAAGACACATTACCATAATTGCTTCTCTCCACCCAGGAGTAAATGTTGTACCTGTGAGGGCAGAGTTGGTTGTTGTGTTTGATTAGCCCTATATGCGCTGAAATGGCAGCAATTGAGCTTTATACTCCCCAGGGAGCTGAGATGGTTTTGAGAATGATTTATGAGCCTAATGAGCAGGGGTAAGCGCGCTTTAACATTGCTTCCGTTATTATTAACAGGATATGATTATTTCCTTTGGCGATACGAGTGACATTTTAGAAGTGTCATTAAAACAAATTACCTTTGGTAATCATCTAATTACAAAGTTAATAAATTACAATCTAAAAACTTACTGTGAAGTTGATGATGTACCAAACAAACTGGGAATCTTTTTGATAAAATGCCATTTTTGATAAAATGAAAAATGTCTTACACATTTGAAATGAATCACAGCAGTAATTATTGGAATGGTGTATACTCTAAAGTGTTTTTTGATTATCAAAAGGTAGATCAAAATGTAGATTATTTATTTGTTTATTTATTCATCCAAATATTATAATATTTAGGAGGTGAGGATATTGTGGATTTTCCAACAATCTGAATACTTTGTGCCAAAGTAGACTGATAAGTATCTAGCAGCGTGCCATGGCGGCTGCACCGTTTAGTTTACATAATGTTATTTCCACCATCAGCTCAAAGTTCAGTTGTTTTTTCATAGCTCAAATTAAATCTTTACAAGAACTTCGTAAATTCCGAAATAAATGTTTAATTATTATGTTGTTTCACTCAGTGAAACGGGTCGTACGTTTCTAGTATGGATAGTGGGTAATGTATATAATACAGTATAGGAGCTACGCAGGTCTAGTATTAGGCTACATCCATTGTCATTGTCATTGGATAGTGGGCAATGTGTATAATACAGTATAGGACCTACACAGGTCCAGTATTAAGCTGCATCCATTGTCATCGTCACTGGATAGTGGGCAATGTGTATAATACAGTATAGGACCTACGCAGGTCTAGTATGAGGTTGCATCCATTGTCATTGTCATTGGATAGTGGCCAATGTGTATAATACAATATAGGACCTACGCAGGTCCAGTATTAGGCTGCATCCATTGTCATTGGATAGTGGTCAATGTGTATAATACAGTATAGGACCTACGCAGGTCAAATATTAAGCTACATATATTGTCATTGGATAGTGGGCAATGCGTATAATACAGTATAGGACCTACGCAGGTCGAGTATTAGGCTGCATCCATTGTCATTTGACAGTGGGCAGTGTGTACAATACAGTATAGGACCTACGCAGGTCCAGTATTAGGCTGCATCCATTGTCAGACAATACAGTAGTCCTACACATGTCAAGTATTAGGCTACATCCATTGTCCGACAATACAGTAGTCCTACACATGTCAAGTATTAGGCTCCGTCCATTGTCAGACAATACAGTAGTCCTACACATGTCAAGTATTAGGCTACATCCATTGTCAGACAATACAGTAGTCCTACACATGTCAAGTATTAGGCTCCGTCCATTGTCCGACAATACAGTAGTCCTACACATGTCAAGTATTAGGCTACATCCATTGTCAGACAATAGAGTAGTCCTACACATGTCAAGTATTAGGACCCGTCCATTGTCGGACAATACAGTAGTCCTACACATGTCAAGTATTAGGACCCGTCCATTGTCGGACAATACAGTAGTCCTACACATGTCAAGTATTAGGCTACAACCATTGTCCGACAATACAGTAGTCCTAAACATGTAAAGTATTAGGCTGCACATCTTTATATGATTTTGATGATTACATTCAGAGCAATGTCTGACTACATTTATTGTAGTTTGAGCATGTCTTTCTCCTGAAATATTTTCACATTAGTTTTCGTTCGTTCGTTTGTTTATTTGTTCGATTGTTTGTTTTATTTTTGAGGGACAACAACACAATTTTCTTTGCTATTTTACTTACGGGAACAATTTTTTTCACTCCAGTTTTGATCACATTCACACTGACAGGTGCTTTTATCCAGTATACCTTCATTATCACAGGACAGTGCACACCCTGAAAAGATAAATAGTCAAAAACATCAAGTCAAATTATTTATTTTACTCTTTAAAAACAAATGGCACGTCGGGGTATTTGTTATCAAACACAAATGCCATTATCCAGTGTACCTCCATTCTCACAGGATATAATGCAATCTGGTCCACTGGAGGAAAACAAATGATCCTCTTATGTTAAAAAATCTCCTTCTCTGATGTCTCCCTTGCAAAGTCATGCCAATAGTAAAACAAAATCATTGTCCAAAAGTTGTTTAATTTACACCACAGATAGGTACGTTGTTGCACGTGTAAATGTAAGAGGGCCATTTGTTTTCCTTCAGTGGACCTCAGGCGTTTTGTCAAAATTACTGTTTACAACATTTTACCTAGGGTTGTGATAATACAATTTATGTTTAGTTTCCGTATGACATAACCTCTCTAAAATGGTAAAAGGTAAAATCTTGACATTTGCTCAGAGCACATCTTACAGTGATCCCTTTTACAGTGATCTTGAGTCAACGAAGTACTGGATATCGAACGTCGCTCAACGGGGGATACCCCCAGCAAAATAGAACAGCTGGCGAACAGCTGGCGAACAGCTGGCGAACATATACCCGTCACTCAAATATTTCTCCTTTTGTTTGTTTCATAGATTGTTGGTTTATTTTCGGGGAACAGTTACACAAGAATCTGTTATTTTACTTACGACCACAGTTTTACCACTCAGTTTTGATTTGGATCACATTCACATTGACAGGTGCCATTATTCAGTGCACCTCCATTCTCACAGGACAGGGCACACTCTGAAAAGATAAATATTCAGAAAGGTCAAGTCAAATGTATTTACTTTAGTCTGTAAGCGTTTTGTACCCAAAGAAAATGGATACGAATCCTTTATCTAATGTATCTGAACAAAACATGTTATGATATTCCATTTCATTGCTTGTTTAAAGTTTTTGTCATGGTTTAAAAAAACGTTTTATAACAACTTCGTTAAGTCAGTAAATAAGTATTTAACCTTAAAATTACATAACATTTTCTTCTGATTATTAGGCAATTATACTTCTGAGAATTAATTGGATGGCACGTTTATGAAACTGAAACTTTATAGGTTTTCCAGGTCAATTTCGGCAAATGAGCGGCCAATTTCACTTTCATACGTTCATATTAAAGAGATTTTGCCTCTCCAGTTGTTACTGTGTTTCGAATTAACAATTCAAGCATTAACTCAAATTTTATTTTCAGGCTATGCGAATTCATGTGGCATTATATTCAAATCAGCATAATATTCAAATCAGCATATACGTCGTTTTTTTTTTTAGTAATGCACATTCTTCATCCAATTTAGCAGAGTTAGTTCGACTGGAGATTTTCACTAAAATGTATAACGTATAACGTAGGCCTATACCGTATAACGTATTTCGTATAACGGCAATCAATTTCGCAAAATGATAATTTTAAAAAATACGACAAACAAATGCAAAAAAGACAACAGAATACGTTTCATATGTTTACTTTAATTTAAACTTAATTTTGCTTTCTTTATTCATGTGCGTTTTTCGTACACTGTATATAGGGCCAATCATGTTTTATCCTGGTTTTTATTGTCCATTCATTCAATAGTGAACCGTTTTTATGGCTTTAAAAACCTATAGGAAATTAAATTTAAACGAAGTTAAACAAAGTGCCAATTAAGTTGCACAAATTTCACAAATGCCTGCCCAATAATGAATTTGAATGACCAAATACGCGCCGCGAAAAGCTCCTGCGAAATTATGATGTTCGAGTGGATTGTTAAATTGGATGATTATTTTGTTTAATTCGAATGACACACACACACACACTCACACACCCTCACACACACACACACACACACACACAGTCGTGAATTTCAAGACGTCTGAGGACCCTCTATTGTTCCTCTATTGTTTGGACTAACTTTTTGAAGCAATCTCCATTGGTTTTGTACACGCCGTTTTCCGAGGACAACGAAGAACAAAGAACCGCCGTCCGAGGACCTATTGTTCCATTTATGTCCTTGGACGGTTTGCAGTGTACGCACACGCACACACCCACGAATACGAAATTTAATGCGTATTTTGAGCAGCATTAAATTTTGGGCGAAACAGAACGACACAGTCTTTAAATTGGCTGTTTATTTGCCGAAATTGACCAGGAAAACCTATATTAACAGGGTGATTTTTGGAATTGTTCGGCTATACACATGTTTTTACCATTTGGTGATAGTTGTAACGTTACAACTATTACCACATGTTAATGGAAACATGTTTGTGCACAGTGATGTTAACTTTGTTCTTCTATGGTGTTCATATTTGGGAAGCGGCCTAATGAACACCACTGATGTAGTTTGTATCACCCCATGTTTGCAATGCATATCTGACATGTCGCATTATTGTGACGCAACAGCAGTTTGTATTTTCTACCCTTTTATATAATAGTATATCCTTGGTGAGGGATTCGCTGGTTCCGTGCGCAATTAGGCGATGCCGCAGCACGCAGCCAGCGAACACCAGTTTTGGAGCGCAGAGCGCATTGCATTGTATGTAGATTTGGGGTCAGTTGTTGCCGTGAACTTGTAGAGAGTAGTCATGGTAATAGAGTTAACTGACATGTCGCATTATTGTGACGCAACAGCAGTTTGTATTTTCTACCCTTTATATAATAGTATATCCTTGGTGAGGGATTCGCTGGTTCCGTGCGCAATTATGCGATGCCGCAGCACGCAGCCAGCGAGCACCAGTTTTGGAGGGCAGAGCGCATTGCATTGTATGTAGATTTGGGGTCAGTTGTTGCCGTGAACTTGTAGAGAGTAGTCGTGATAATAGAGTTAACTTGCACAGTCGTAAGGAGTCGGAAAAGAGATCCGTACGTTCAAGTCATAAGCCCGAGGGTGTAGTGCTATATAAGTGGTAAGTCCAGGAGCATTGTATATTGTGCATGTGTTGTACTTAATACTTTGTAAAGTGGCTTACTGTCGAGGAATTTCTGTGTGCCGTGCATCCGCTACACGTGTTTTTGAGGTGTCGTGAGGGGCTAGGTGTCACCTCACTGGGGCTTGTGTATCGGTTCTCTAGTCGAGCTGTAATTGCATGTGTTGTAATTACCAGAGGGACTTTAAGGATTGCATGTGTTGCAATCATTAATTCAGACTTGGGAATATACAGTAGGTGTTCCTCGAGCTGAGGGGCCCCATCGTATGTGTATTGGGTTGCAGGAGTCGGTGTGGGGTAGCTGCCCCTCCTTTGTAATTTCATTGGCTTGTGTGGTGTCTGTTGCTGTGCACCTCCAGTAAAGCCCCTTATATTGATGCATCTGGACTAGCACTTAGCTTAAAGATATAGAGATTATAATTGTGTACTTGTGGTGACCCCTCAGGTGAGAGGTGCCATATGTGGTGTTAAGTTCCCTTCTACGGTGAGGTGCATTAGTGGTGTGCCAGTGACCCCTCATCGAGGTGCCATATATTGTCATGTAGTTATAAGGATTTCCTGTATTGATGATTGTTTTTCTTGTGATTTAAGGATTTGGTCACCTCCAGGTGAGGTGCCTTATTGTTTTACTGAATAAACCAGTATTATTTGTTATATAAATACACAACAACTTGCATCCTAGTGTCATATTTCATGGGGGTGATCTCAGAGCAATTGTATTCATTCATCGGGACGGTAAACTGCTATCCCAACGGATACGTTCCTAACCGCTCGGGGACTTTTCCAGTCAGAAGCCGTCCGCGCGACAATTCCTCCCTAGGGGTGTTGTGTCACAAATTGGTGTCAGAAGTGGGATTTTTGATTAATAATAATAATAATAATAATAATAATAATAATAATAATAATAATAATAATAATGTGTGGTCTTATATAGCGCACGTATCCACCAACTGAGTGGTTAAGTGTCTTGCTCAAGGACACAAGTGTCACGGCCTGGATTCGAACCCACATTCTGCTGCTAACACCAGAACTTGAGTCCGGTAAGCTAGACCGCTCGGCCACGACACTCCACTGATTGATTGTGATTGCTGAAATTTTCCTACCGATTAAGTGATTCTAGGGTATAGGCGGTTTGTGTATATGTCGGGAGTCACCTCCAGTGAGGACCTCAACAGGTCCAGGATGGAAGTGCAGTTGTTACAGTGGGAGAAGTCTCAACAGGCAAGGCGGATTGCAGAGCTTGAGTCTGCTTTGAAACAGACTAAGAAGTCTGACGAGAGCCCGGCTGGAGTAGCTGGAGGTAACATGCGAAAGCGTGTTAGCGTTGATGGAGATATTGAGTTTAAACTCCCTGGTCGGGGTGTGGCCGATTTAAGGGAGGAGACGGGGTACACCTCCTTGGAGGTGCCCCCACCTCTGAGTGAATTCAAAGTATCCGGGACCCATCCTATTGGAAAGGGTGGTGAAATGACTCTTCTGGATTGGACTACCCCTCGGAGGGGTGGTAACGTGTCCACTCATGAGCCCTGTAAGGTGCAGAAGGGGTCAGGTGACATGGGTGTTAACCGTACAAACCCTTTTATTGACGTCGAAGAGGTGTCTGATCCGAAGCAGAAATAAATGTTTATTGATTATTTTGTTTCACTAATTGAAACAGGTCATGCGTTTCTAGTATTTGTCACATGATCAATGACCATAATTATAGTGACACCATCTAACGCATCTGCATTCTCATTGGTTAATGGGCAATGTGTATAATGGGCAATGTGTATTATGTGTATAATACAGTAGTCCTACACATGTCAAGTATTAGGCTACATCCATTGTCAGACAATACAGTAGTCCTACACATGTCAAGTATTAGGCTGCACATCTTTATATGATTTTGATGATTACATTCAGAGCAATATCTGACTACATTTATTGTAGTTTAAGCATGTCCTCCTGAAATATTTTCACATTAGTTTTCGTTCGTTCGTTTGCTTATTTGTTCGATTGTTTGTTTTATTTTCGAGGGACAACAACACAATTTTCTTTGCTATTTTACTTACGGGAACAGTTTTTTCCACTCCAGTTTTGATCACATTCACACTGACAGGTGCTTTTATCCAGTATACCTTCATTATCACAGGACAGTGCACACTCTGAAAAGATAAATATTTAAAATGTCAAGTCAAATTATTTATTTTACTCTTTAAAAACAAATAGCACGTCGGGGAATTTTTTATCAAACACAAATGCCATTATCCAGTGCACCTCCATTCTCACAGGATATAATGCAATCTGGTCTACTGGAGGAAAACATGATCCTCTTATGTTTAAAAATCGGCCTTCTCTGATGTCTCCCTTGCAAAGTCATGCCAATAGTAAACAAAATCATTGTCCAAAAGTTGTTTAATTTACACCAGAGATATGTGCGTTGTTGCACGTGTAAATGTAAGGGGGCCATTTGTTTTCCTTCAGTGGACCTCAGGCTTTCTGAAATCGAGTTCTGTCACTTGAAATTACTGTTTACAACATTTTGCCTTGGGTTGTGATAATAAAATTTATGTTTAGTTTCCGTATGACATAACCTCTCTAAAAATGAGTGATCTTGAGTCAACGAAGTAGTGGATATCGAACGTCGCTCATTGGGGGATACCCCCAGCTAAATAGAACAGGTGGCGAACACCTGGCGAACAGCTGGCACATATACGCGTCAAACTCAAATATTTATTTTTGTTTGTGTCATAGATTGTTGGTTTATTTTCGGGGAACAGTTACACAAGAATCTGTTTTTACTTACGACCACAGTTTTTGCCACTCCATTTTTGATTTGGATCACAATCACATTGACAGGTGCCATTATCCAGTGTACCTCCATTCTCACAGGTCAGTGCACACTCTGAAAAGATAAATATTCAGAAAGGTCAAGTCAAATGTATTTACTTTAGTCTGTAAGAGTTTTTATTATAAATAAACACAAGGTTTATTTAGCCCTAACCATATCTCACGATATGCAAGAACGTTAATTCTATCACCGTGGACAAATGGATTAAAACTATTCCAAGAAGTGCGTAGAATGAGAGTGACGACTAATTATAAAGATTCAGACTTTGTCAAACTCGGCACGAAAGGAAGAAAATGTATACAAAAAAAATAGAGGGTTGTGGATATGAATATTAGATGCTAGATGTGATGTGTGATTTATTATAAGAAATAGAAATTATTAAATGTTATAAACGAAAATAATAAGGGTTAAGAGGAGGTGAAAGCCGGCAATAAGAGTTCTTAAACAGCCTTTTTTATTTGTTTAAACTTATTTTTTATTTTTATAAAAATAGCATGACTCGTCAGGTGCAGTATGCTATAAGGCTATTGGCAGGTTTCGTCTCATGAGACTGCACAAGAATCTGTTTTTACTTACGACCACAGTTTTTACCACTCCAGTTTTGATTTGGATCACAATCACATTGACAGGTGCCATTATCCAGTGTACCTCCATTCTCACACGTCAGTGCACACTCTGAAAAGATAAATATTCAGAAACGTCAAGTCAAATGTATTTACTTTAGTCTGTAAGCGTTTTGTACCCAAATAAAATGGATACGAATCCTTTATCTAATGTATCTTTACAAAACATGTTATTCCATTTCATTGCTAGTTTAAAGTTTTTGTCATGGTTTAAAAAACGTTTTATAACAACTTCGTTAAGTCAGTAAATAAGTATTTAACCTTAAAATTACATAACATTTTCTTCTGATTATTAGGCAGTCATACTTCTGAGGATCATCTCAATTGGATGGCACATTTCTGAAACTGAAACTTTATAGGTTTTCCCTGTTAATTTCGGCAAATGAGCGGCCAATTTCACTTTCATACGTTCATATTAAAGAGATTTTGCCTCTCCAGTTGTTACTGTGTTTCGAATTGACAATTCAAGCATTAAATTAAATTTTATTTTCAGGCTATGCGAATTCATGTGGCATTATATTCAAATCAGCATATACGTCGTTCTTTTTTAGTAATGCACATTCTTCATCCAATTTAGCAGAGTTAGTTCGACTGGAGATTTTCACTAAAATGTTACATTAATTTTCGTATAACGGCAATCAATTTCGCAAAATGAGAATTTAAAAAAAATACGACAAACAAATGCAAAAAAGACAACAGAATACGTTTCATATGTTTACTTTAATTTAAACTTAATTTTGCTTTCTTTATTCATGTGCGTTTTTCGTACACTGTATATAGGGCCAATCATGTTTTATCCTGGTTTTTATTGTCCATTCATTCATTAGTGAACCGTTTTTATAGCTGTATTTTTACATATTCAAGCATTCCCAGGTCAAATAAAGGGTGAATGAACTTTCCAAACCTAGTGCAAACCTAAAATGTCTTTCAACCAATGGCAATGAAGGAGTATCTAACTGGAGGTGACTTGGGATCATGTGGAAGGTAAAACAATCATGAATATTCATTTTTGTGTGAAGGTTTTTCCACACAGTCGTGCCCCGCAAGGTTAAAAACCTATAGGAAATTAAAGTTAAACGAAGTTAAACAAAGTGTCAATTAAGTTGAACAAATTTCACAAATGTCTGCCCAATAATGAATTTGAATGACCAAATACGCGCCGCGAAAAGCTCCTGCGAAATTGAATAATGTTCGAGTGGATTGTTAAATTGGATGGTTATTTTGTTTAATATGAATGACACCCCCCACACACACACACAAATACGAAATTGAATGGGGATTTTGAGCAGCATTAAATTTTGGGCGAAACAGAATGACACAGTCTTTAAATTGGCTGTTTATTTGCTGAAATTGACCAAGAAAACCTATATTAACAGGGTGATTTTTGGAATTGTTCGGCTATCCAATTTTTTTACCATTTGGTGATAGTTGTAACGTTACAACTGTTACCACATGTTAATGGAAACATGTTTGTGCACAGTGATGTTAACTTTGTTCTTCTATGGTGTTCATATTTGGGAAGCGGCCTAATGAACACCACTGATGTAGTTTGTATCACCCCAGTGTTTGCAATGCATATCTGACATGTCGCATTATTGTGACGCAACAGCAGTTTGTATTTTCTACCCTTTTATATAATAGTATATCCTTGGTGAGGGATTCGCTGGTTCCGTGCGCGATTAGGCGATGCCGCAGCACGCAGCCAGCGAACACCAGTTTTGGAGCGCAGAGCGCATTCCATTGTAATATGTAGATTTGGGGTCAGTTTTTGCCGTGAACTTGTAGAGAGTAGTCGTGATAATAGAGTTAACTTGCACAGTCGTAAAGAGTCGTAAAAGAGATCCGTACGTTCAAGTCATAAGCCCGAGGGTGTAGTGCTATATAAGTGGTAAGTCCAGGAGCATTGTATATTGTGCATGTGTTGTACTTAATACTTTGTAAGGTGCCTTACTGTCGAGGAATTTCTGTGTGCCGTGCATCCGTTACACGTATTTTTGAGGTGTCGTGAGGGGCTAGGTGTCACCTCACTGGGGCTTGTGTATCGGTTCTCTAGTCGAGCTGTAATTGCATGTGTTGTAATTACCAGAGGGACTTTAAGGATTGCATGTGTTGCATAAATCATTAATTCAGACTTGGGGAATATACGAGTAGGTGTTCCTCGAGCTGAGGTGCCCATCGTATGTGTATTGGGTTGCAGGAGTCGGTGTGGGGTAGCTGCCCCTCCTTTGTAATTTCATTGGCCTGTGTGGTGTCTGTTGCTGTGCACCTCCAGTAAAGCCCCTTATATTGATGCATCTGGACTAGCACTTACCTTAAATATATAGAGATTATAATTGTGTACTTGTGGTGACCCCTCAGGTGAGAGGCGCCATATGTGGTGTTAAGTTCCCTTCTACCGTGAGGTGCATTAGTGGTGTGCCAGTGACCCCTCATCGAGGTGCCACATATTTTCATGTAGTTATAAGGATTTCCTGTATTGATGATTGTTTTTCTTGTGATTTAAGGATTTGGTCACCTCCAGGTGAGGTGCCTTATTGTTTGCGAATAAACCAGTATTATTTGTTATATAAATACACAACAACTTGCATCCTAGTGTAATATTTCATGGGGGTGATCTCAGAGCAATTGTATTCATTCATCGGGACGGTGAACTGCTATCCCAACGGATACGTTCCTAACCGCTCGGGGACTTTTCCAGTCAGAAGCCGTCCGCGCGACAATTCCTCCCTAGGGGTGTTGCGTCACAAATTGGTGTCAGAAGTGGGATTTTTGATTAATAATAATAATAATAATAATGTGTGGTCTTATATAGCGCACGTATCCACCAACTGAGTGGTGCTCAAGGCGCATTATATTATTACCCCTGCTCATAAATCATTCCTGAAACCATCTCAGCTCCCTGAGGAGTATACAGCTCAATTGCTGCCATTACAGCGCATATAGGGCTAATCAACCAACTCTGCCCTCACAGGTACCCGTTTAACCCCTGGGTGGAGAGAAGCAATTATGGTTAAGTGTCTTGCTCAAGGACACAAGTGTCACGGCCTGGATTCGAACCCACATTCTGCTGCTAACACCAGAACTTGAGTCCGGTAAGCTAGACCGCTCGGCCACGACACTCCACTGATTGATTGTGATTGCTGAAATTTTCCTACCGATTAAGTGATTCTAGGGTATAGCGGTTGTGTATATGTCGGGAGTCACCTCCAGTGAGGACCTCAACAGGTCCAGGATGGAAGTGCAGTTGTTACAGTGGGAGAAGTCTCAACAGGCAAGGCGGATTGCAGAGCTTGAGTCTGCTTTGAAACAGACTAAGAAGTCTGACGAGAGCCCGGCTGGGGGAGCTGGAGGTAACATGCGAAAGCGTGTTAGCGTTGATGGAGATATTGAGTTTAAACTCCCTGGTCGGGGTGTGGCCGATTTAAGGGAGGAGACGGGGTACACCTCCTTGGAGGTGCCCCCACCTCTGAGTGATTTCAAAGTATCCGGGACCCATCCTATTGGAAAGGGTGGTGAAATGACTCTTCTGGATTGGACTACCCCTCGGAGGGGTGGTAACGTGTCCACTCCTGAGCCCTGTAAGGTACAGAAGGGGTCAGGTGACATGGGTGTTACCGTACAAACCCTTTTATTGACGTCGAAGAGGTGTCTGATCCGAAGCAGAGATATAGCGATTTATTGAGTTTTGTTACACGTTCGTTGGACAATATTGATAGTACACCAGTGTACATCAGTGCTGACAAGGTTGGACCATGGAAGTTGGAGAGAGATTCCAGGGTGATTGGAGAAAAAAGGATGAAGGAGCGGGTCCACCAGACCCCTCGCCGTCCTAACATTGTTCCCGACCGGTACAGTGGTAAGATCCCGTGGAATGAGTATTTCGGTCATTTTCAGAGTTGCCGGTTAGTAAACCAGTGGGACGAGGCACAGTCCACGGAGTATTTGGCGGCGAGTCTCCAGGGCGATACGGTCCGCATTCTTGGGGACAGCGCCAAGCAGGGTTATCGATATACCTATGCTGAACTCGTGAAGTTGTTGTCACGAAGGTTTGGTACAGGGCAGCAGGCTGAGAATTTCCTGGTCGAACTGAGACACAGGCGACAAAAACCCAAAGAAACTCTGCAAGAGTTAGGTCAGGCGATTCACGAACTGGCAGCGAAAGCTTACCCCGAGATTCCTGAGGAACCAAGGGATCGGCTAGAGAAGAACCACTTTGTGGATGCGGTGGCAATCCAGTCGATACGGGAGGGCATATTCCGAGCCCGACCAAAGAATTTGTCAGAGGCAATTCAAGCCGCTCTAGAGACGGAGAATTTTGAGAAAATAGAGACCCACCGAAGTTTGGAAAAGCCAGCCAAGTTTGCTCGAGGGGTAGACCAGGAGACTGAGGAGAGATTGCAGTTTGTCGAGAGGGCTATAAACCAACAATCTAAGAGTGTTGATGGTTTGTCTCAGCAGTTGGACAAAATGTTGAACAAAATGTTGGCAGCACAACAGAAGTTGAAAGAGGGGACTTGTAAGGTCCCAGAGGTGTCGGAGGGGTCACGTCCTCAAAGGCGGCGACCCAGGTCGGAATTGAGGTGTTACAACTGTGGTCAGAGGGGGCACCTTGCGTTCGAGTGTAAGGAGCCCGGGCGACGACAGGCTAAACTTCCGGGAAAGGACCAGCATTACCAAGGACCCACAGAAGCAGACCAGCACAGAACTAGAAAAAGGCAATTAGAGGGTGTCGATGAGGTGCGTGTGAGTCCCCAAGCAGGGTTTGTTCGTTGAGGGGAGTGTGAGGTCCACCACTTTCCGACTCCTCATAGATACTGGCTCTACTGACACATTGATAAGCATTGCTGGTTTTAACCAGATTCCGAAGGAACAGAGACCAATCCTTCGAGATTGTGATGTTGGGGTACGCCAGGTGGATGACACCCCATTAAAGACATTGGCACAGCGTGGGTTGAGCTCAAGATTGGCAGAACGACGTATCCAGTGAATGTGATATTTGCTGATATATCCCTCCCCGCAATGCTGGGGATGGATTGGTTGTTGTCGACTTGTGGCAATTTAGATTTTCGGAATATGGAGTTGAACCTGAATGGAGAGCGAATCAAGTGCCAGAGTGCTGCAGGCGAGAGTTTTGTTGGTCGGGTTGTTGTTACAGAGACGACGGTGATACCTGCAGGGTATGAAGCCATGGTGGCTGGAGCCGTACGTCAGCCTGAGGGGCAAGCCGGTCCGATGATGTTGGAGCCTGTCTGTGGTTGTGGAGAGCTCGCCCAGAGGTGCTTAGTGTTTATAGCTAGATCGTTGATTGAGGTGCCAACGGAGGTGGTGCCTGTGAGGGTGTTGAACCCTTGTAAAGAGAAAAGGGTCCTTCGTGCAGGCACTACGGTGGGAAAGGTTCTCCCAGTAGATGTAGAGGACCAATTAACTAATTCAGAGACTGAGGAAGATAGAGTAAATCTTCCTGCACACTTACATGACTTGTTTGAGAGGAGTAAGCAGAATTTGGATGCAGAGCACCACACAGAGGTGTTGAGGTGCCTGGTTGAATTTCAGGATATTCCAGAGGTGATAACGACATTGGTCGTACGGATATGGTGAAACACTCTATCAACACCGGTAGTGCAAAGCCCATCAAGGAAAGGCCAAGAAAGCATCCATTCTGTAACCAGCAAGAAATTATGCGTCAAGTTGAAGGGTTGAAGGATAAGGGTTTCATCGAGAGTTCAGATAGTCCTTGGGCAGCGAACGTCGTTTTGGTGAAGAAGAAAGATGGCACCAAAAGGCTGTGTGTGGATTATAGTGGTCTGAACTCGGTCACAATCAAGGACGCCTATCCCGTGCCTCGAATCGACGAGACGCTCGATGCCCTTGGCGGTGCACAGTGGTTCTCAACCCTCGATTTGGCGTCGGGTTATTGGCAGGTGTCCTTGGATGAGGATGCTCAGCAGAAATCGACATTCGTCGTGCGGAATGGACTGTATAGATGGAAGGTTATGCCTTTTGGGTTGGCAAATGCACCCGCCACGTTCGAGAGACTAATGGATAAGGTGATGGCTGGTCTTCAATGGGACATTTTGCTTGTGTATCTCGACGATGTTATTGTTTTTGGTAGGACAGTTAGTCAGGAGGTGGAGCGCCTCCGCATTGTATTTTCCCGTTTGAGACAGGCTGGGCTAAAATTGAAACCTAGCAAGTGTCACCTTTTCCGAAGGTCAGTGGCATATTTGGGCCATGTTGTCTCATCGGAGGGGATAGCGACTGATCCTGCAAAAGTCAGGGCTGTAGCTGAATGGCCAGTCCCAACATGTGTGAAGGAAGTGAGAAGTTTCCTGGGTGTGGCATCGTACTATCGCAGATTTATCCGTGGCTTTGCCGATATTGCCAGCCCCTTGCATGCTTTGACATCGAAGGCCAAATAATTTATTTGGGATGATGCTTGTCTGGAGGCGTTCGTTAAGTTGAAAGAACAGTTGCAGACAGCGCCCGTGTTGTCTTATCCATGGCCTAATGGGAAGTATGTTTTGGATACAGATGCCAGTTCAGAGGGCATAGGGGCGGTGTTGTCTCAGGTATGCGGTGACGAAGAGAAAGTAGTTGCTTATGCGAGCCGGAAATTGAGTAAGACCGAAAGGAATTATTGTGTCACGCGTCAAGAGTTGCTTCCAGTTGTAGTATATCTCAGGTACTTCCGACAGTACCTGTATGGTCAGGAGGTGACTGTAAGGACAGATCATTCGGCGCTCCAGTGGCTGCTGAGTTTCAAAGACCCAGAGGGTCAACTCGCAAGGTGGCTACAAGTCATATCTGAGTACAACATGACGGTTCAGCACAGGCTGGGTAGGAAGCATTCCAATGCAGATAGCCTATCCAGACAGTTCTGCAAGCAATGTGGGCAGAAAGATAATCAATTTGGTGATGAGGGATATGATGCCTTAGACATCTCACCTTTCAGTTATGAACCTGCAGTAAGGGGTATTGTGGTGAATCCTCCATTGACCAGTGAGCAGCTCCGAGGGTCCCAGTTGGCAGATAACACCATGAGTTGGTTGTTGACTGTACGTCCTAAGTGGGAGGATGTTTCGCACATGACGTCAGCCAGTAAGACCTATTGGTCTTATTGGGATCAGCTTTCAGTTCGTGACGGGGTGTTGTACCGAAGGTGGGAGTCGGACGATGGCAAGACAGTAAGGTGGCGTTTGGTTGTTCCTGAGAGTCGTAGGCAAGAGTTTCTCGATGAGCTGCATGGGGGTAAGCTCAGCGGCCATCTTGGGCTGAAGAAAACCATGGCCAAAGTCAGACAGAGATATTTTTGGGTTGGCATGACCGCAGATGTTAGGTCTTGCCTTCGCCGGTGTAGTCAGTGCGCTCGGAGGAAGTCTCCGCCGAAGCGGCGAGTTGCGCCACTGCAGCAGTACCATGTGGGTGGGGCATTGGGAAGGGTGGCCATGGATCTCATGGGCCCTTTGCCCAAGACTGAAGCAGGGAATCGGTTGATATTAGTAGTCGGTGATTATGGCTCTCGGTGGATGGAGGCTTATGCCCTCCCCGATGCAAAGGCTGAAACCGTGGCAGCAAAATTCGTCAGTGAATTTGTGTGTAGGTTTGGAGTGCCTCATGAACTTCATTCTTATCAGGGTTCCAATTTCGAGTCAGTAGTTTTCGGTGAAATGTGCAAGGTTTTGGGTATCGACAAAACCAAGACAACTGCATATAATCCGAAATCAGACGGGTTAGTTGAAAGATTCAACAAGACCATAATCAACATTGTGTCTTTGATGATTGACTCTCATAGGGGACAACGTGACTGGGATGAGTGTCTTCCATTTGCGACGAGTGCCTACCGCTGTACACCGCAAGAAACTACGGGAGAGTCCCCAAACATGCTTATGCATGGGAGAGAAGTGACACTACCCGTGGACTTGGCTACAAAACCGTCTGGTGTGGTCGAAGAGCCACCGAATACTGATTTTGCTGAGCAACTTAGGGGTGCAATTCAGCAGGCGCATGGTAGGGCACATCGATACCTTAGGAAGAAAGCGAGGCGCCAGAAGCAAAATTATGACAGAAAGGCAGCAGATCCCTGCCTACAGGCAGGTGAATTCGTCTGGTTATTTAATCCAGCGACGAAGAAGGGTACATGCCCGAAACTTCAGCTGAAGTGGGAGGGGCCGTACTTGATTGTGACAAAATTGTCGGATGTTATATTTAGAATTCAGAAGAGTAAGGGGTCGAAGCCAAAAGTAGTGCATGCTGATAGACTTAAGCCTTACCAGGGCGATCCGATCGAGTCATGGAACCCCCTACGGTAGGTTCCTCAAGAGGAGACGAGTGAGGTGAATCAAACAGATAGTGACAGCTCACCAGTGGTGCCGGCTCATGAGGTAATTGATGACGGGGACATTTCGGTCTTGTCAGAAGGCCAGCCCCTCGTAGACACTGATAAGACTGCCGATGACTCCTACCTTGAAGTGTCATCTGAAGTCCTCGCAGAAATGGCTCCGGTGCCAGACACTCAGGTTGAGGTGACCAGGACTAGATACCCAAGGAGAGTCCATAGGTTGCCTTTGCGGTTCCGTTACAGTGTGAAGTTGTGGTCAGTCAGTCTGACGATTGCTCCGTTCTCCCCTCTCCGTGCAAATCTTTCTTCGCCCAGGGTAGTGCTGTCGGGGAAACCTCGGGGAATGCTCGACAGGATATGGACAACCAGGACCCGAACAGCCACAGCAATCATCACACACAGAACCCGAACAGCCACAGCAATCATCACAACCAGGACACGAACAGCCGCAGGAGCCACCACAACCAGAACCCGAAGTCAAGTTGGCCACCATACGAGAGCACACAGTGGTGCTTACATTGATCGACAACGTAGTGGTACGCCGGGAAGTAAGCGACAACATGTATTATAAGAACGTTGTTATTGAGTGGGCTGCACCCAATAGAGGAAACTGATTTCCGGACTGTTGAGATCTTACGTGTTTTAAATTTATAGCCTTAAGAGTATATTTATATCATAACTTATTTTGTATTTAAAGGAACCTCTACGTCGTATTGGACAAACAATAGTGATTTGTTTGGTGAAAACGTTGGAATTAGGCAGAGTTATACGCTTGTTGAGACAAACAATAATAATAATAATAATAATAATAATAATGTGTGGATTTATATAGCACACGTATCCACCAACTAAGTGGTGCTCAAGGCGCATTATATTATTATCCCTGCTCATAAGGCTCATAAGGCTCATAAATCATTCCTGAAACCATCTCAGCTCCCTGGGGAGTATACAGCTCAATTGCTGCCATTTCTAGCGCATATAGAGCAAACCAACTCTGCCTTCACAGGTACCCATTTAACCCCTGGGTGGAGAGAAGCAATTATGATTAAGTGTCTTGCTCAAGGACACAAGTGTCACGGCCGTGATTCGAACCCACATTCTGTTGCTAACACCAGAACTTGAATCCGGTAAGCTAGAAAACGTTGGAATTAGGCAGAGTTATACGCTTGTTGAGAGCTTCTTAAATATTTGTTTTCCTCTTTGGAACGGAAACTATCGTCGTATTTCCAAACGATAATTTAGATAAACAATTGTTTTGACTATTTAGATGTCTGTGGAGTAGATGCTATTATTGTTGAAGTTTCAAGAAAGAAAATGTTTTTATATGGGATATACTTTAAAGCAAATCATTTGCAATTGAATGTCATACATCCTATAATCAATTGGTGGAAACCATCTTCCCAGAAACCACTATCAGAACGTACGATTACGCAATATTTTTCGACAGGTACTCGTCAGTTAAAATATTAACCTGTTTAACAATTCTAGGCCACTAGATTATTTAAAATGAATCTAACAATACTCACCTGTACAGTTGAAATATATGTAAATCTCTGCTTGACAGTCGGTAAACAGTGGATGATCGGTGTAGAACGGTTTAAAGTCTCTCTCTGGTGTATAAGTATTAAGACCACCAGGTATGATACTGGTACATTCACATCGGTGTTTGTGGTTAGCTGGCATCACCCAGCGAAGTTTATTAGACTTGTTGGGATCTGGTTCTTGTCCAAAGAAACACATATGTGCCCCGACTACCGTGAACTCAAACCAAGTAACTTAGAATATAAAACAACACAATATTTCAAAGAAACGGAGTAAAAGAAGAGAAGTGCGGAAACCGATAAAAAAGGAGAGGGACGAAGAAACAGTGAAACCAACAAATTTGTGAAATAAGCGAGAAAGGTTCAAGGGAGAACCAATGTCGGGCAACTCGTTTTTCTCTACTGACGCTAAGTGAGAAATATGGTTCAGGGAAAACCATGGAGACTTCACGGGTTATTCTCACTTAGCGACAGTAGAGAAAAACGAGTTGCCTTGAACCTTTCTCACTTCATAGGTTGAGATACGAGTTGTGCGAAAAGGTTCTTTTCGGAACCTGTGTACCTCAGCTGCGCGATAGTTGAGATAAACACGTGGTGTTACCGCAAACCGAAACGATATAGCCTACCATAATTATGTTCCATATTTGCCTTGTTCTTACTGTTCTATATTTAAGGCAAAAAAGTTTGGCCAACTAGTCAAATACATCACTATACTGTTATTGGAACTTGACCAAATTTTTCAGACACAAAGTACTGTATGGTGACTAAGAAATGCTGTATGGTGACACAACGCGACAGGATTGTGCAAAGTTTGGCTGCAATTGGACATCGTTTCATAGCAAAAAGGAAGAAGGGAAACAATTAAAATGCCAACGCGTGAGACTGAGGCGACGCGCATAGAGACCTTTTTGGCCTAATCCTTAACATCATGATTTTGTATGCACCGTAGTCCTAATACTCCACCCCACGCATAAAACCCCCCTCAAAATCCAAGGTTACCAGACACTAACACCCCAACCCACCTACGCCCCACCTCACACATAAAAATCCTCCTCACAATCCAAGGTTACCAGACACTAACAACCCAACCGACGTACGCCCCACCCCACACATTTAACAACCCCCTCACAATCCAAGGTTAGCAGACAATAACGCCCCAACCCACCTACACCCCACCCAACCATACAAATCCCCTCACAATCCAAGGTTATCAGACAATAACACCCCAGCCCACGTACGCTCCAGCCCACCTACGCTCCAGCCCATCTACGCCCCAGCCCATCTACGCCCCAGCCCACCTACGCGCCACCCCACCTATGCCCCAACCCACCTATGCCCCACCCCACCTATGCCCCATCCCACCTATGCCCCACCCCACCTACGCCCCACCCCACACATAAAAACCTGCTCACATAAAATCCCCCTCACAACCCAAGGTTGGCAGACACCAACGCCCCAACCCACCTACACCCCACCCCACCCCACCCATAAAAATCCCCCTCACAATCCAAGGTTACCAGACACTATCACCCCAACCGACCTAGGCCCCACCCTACACATAACAATTCCCCTCACAATCCAAGGTTAGCAGATACTAACACCCCAAACCACCTATGCCCCACCCACCCATAACAATCCCCTCACAATCCAAGGTTAGCAGACACTAACACCCCAAACCACCTATGCCCCACCCACCCATAACAATCCCCTCACAATCCAAGGTTACCAGACACTAACACCCCCAACCCACCTACACCCCACCCACCCATAAAAATCCCCCTCACAATCCAAGGTTACAAGACACTAACACCCCAACCCACCTACGCCCCACCTCACACATAAAAATCCTCCTCACAATCCAAGGTTACCAGACACTAACAACCCAACCGACCTACGCCCCACCCCACACATTTAACAACCCCCTCACAATCCAAGGTTAGCAGACAATAACGCCCCAACCCACCTACACCCCACCCATCCATAAAAATCCCCTCACAATCCAAGGTTATCAGACAATAACACCCCAGCCCACCTACGCGCCACCCCACCTATGCCCCACCCCACCTATGCCCCATCCCACCTACGCCCCACCCCACACATAAAAACCCGCTCACATAAAAACCCCCCTCACAACCCCAACCCACCTATGCCCCACCCACCCATAACAATCCCCTCACAATCCAAGGTTACCAGACACTAACACCCCCAACCCACCTACACCCCACCCACCCATAAAAATCCCCCTCACAATCCAAGGTTACAAGACACTAACACCCCAACCCACCTTCGCCCCACCCCACACATAACAATTCCCCTCACAATCCAAGGTTACCAGACAATAACACCTCAGCCCACCTACACCCCAACCCACCTACGCCCCAGTCCACCTACGCCCCAGCTCACCTACGCCCCACCTCACCTACGCCCCAGCCCACCTACGCCCCAGCCCACCTACGCCACAGCCCACCTACGCCACAGCCCACTTACGCCCCAAGGTTACCAGACACTAACGCCCCAACCGACCTACGCCCCACCCGACACATAAAACCCCCCTCACATAAAAATCCCCCTAACAATTCAAGGTTACCAGTCACTAACACCCCAATCCACCTACATCCCACCCTCACATAACAATCCCCCTCACAACCCAAGGTTAGCAGACACCAACGCCCCAACCCACCTACACCCCACCCACCAATAAAAATCCCCTCAACACCCCAACCGACCTAGGCCCCCACCCCACACATAACAGTCCCCTCACAATCCAAGGTCACCAGATACTAACACCCCAACCGACCTATGCCCCACCCCACACATAAAAATCCCCCTCACAATCCAAGGTTACCAGACAATAACACCCCAACCGATTTTAGGCCCCACCCCACACATAAAAATCCCCCTCACAATCCAAGGTTACCAGATACTAACACCCCAACCGACCTACGCCCCAGCCCACACATTAAAATCCCCCTCACAATCCAAGGTTAGCAGACACCAATGCCCTAACCCACCTACACCCCACCCCACCTACACCCCACCCCACACATAAAAATCCCCTCACAATCCAAGGTTAGCAGACACCAACGCCCCAACCCACCTACACCCCACCCCACCGACGCCCCACCCACCCATAACAATCCCCTCTCAATTCAAGATAACACCGCAACCGACCTACGCCCAACCCCACACATAAAAATCCCCCTCACAATCTAAGGTTACCAGATACTAACATCCAAACCCACCTACACCCACCCCACACATTTAACACCCCTTCACAATCCAAGGTTACCAGACACTAACACCCCAACCTATCTACGCCCCACACCAACACATAACAATACCCCCACAATCCAAGGTTACTAGACATTGACGTCCCAACCCACCTACGCCCCACTGCACCAATAAAAACCCTTTCACAATAGAAGGCTACCAAACAATAATACCCCAACCCACCTACACCCACCTACACCCACCTAATAATAATAATTATAATGAACATTTGTAATGCGCAGGTATCCGTCAAAAGAGACGCTCATGGCGCAGTGACACATCAGTGTAAACAATAAAACAAAATACATGGTAAGAACAATGCAATATAAAATTACAAGGAACAATGATTGTAAAAAGGCTGACTGGCCCTGGTCAGGATATGCTAGGCAAAGATGATATTCTGACAACAAGGAAAAACCCTGCATACACAACCATGCAAACAAGGTTGATTTGCAAAAAATGTAAACACCGAAGCAATGCTCTTCACATATTAAACAAAAACAAAAGGTATAAATACATCATCATAAAAGTCAATAGTTAAACATAAGTAAATTATACATTAATTTTCATGAAATGAGTTTTGAGAGCAGTTTTAAATGAAGCAAGAGATGGACATTGTTTGACATGCTCAGGTAAATCATTCCGCAAAGAAGGAGCAGCAGCAGCAAAAGAACGTTTTCCCCAGGATCTCTTTGTCAATTTCTTACTCAGAAGAAGTTTATGATGTGATCCCATGAAATCACGATTTGAGTGATACGGTTGAAGTAATTCTGATAAATATGTTTGTGACATATCAATGTAAGAGCGGTAAACATACATTAAGATTTTGAAAACAATCCTGTCCTTAATCGGGAGCCAATGAAGATCTCGCAATATTGGTGTAATGTGTTCTCTTGGTTTAGTCCGGGTTACAATTCTAGCAGCTATGTTGTTTGAAGACGGGACAGACGATAAATTTGTGTATCTGGTAGACCATATAAAAGTGAATTGCCCATGTCCAGGCGGGAGGTGACATATGCATGTACAAGTTGTTTTGTAGCCTCTTGAGAGATGTATTTTCTGATGAGGCCGATGTTGCGCAGATGAAATGAGGAACATTTAGAAATTGAAGAAATATGATCATTAAGTGACATGTCACAATCGAATATAGCCTACACCCCACCACACATAACAATCTCCTTTACAATCCAAGGTTACCAGACAATAACACCGCAACCCACCTACACCCCACCCCACCTATAAATGCCCCTCACAATCCAAGGTTACCAGACAATAACACCCCAACCCACCTACACCCAATCCAATGTAATCAGCCTTGACCTGCCCATACCAAAAACACAAAGCAATGTAAATTAAACTGATTAAGACTCAAAACCATGTGACACAAATATAAATGCTGAATTAAAAATATAAAATACCTGAACAGAAAATGTATTGAGATAGTGCCTACACAGCTCTTGGATACAAAACCTGTTATTAAATTCATATGTTAAGTCCTTGTTTTTGGTGTAATTTTACAGAAAATTTTTACAATTGTATGGGTGTTTCATCTGAACATTGATAATTTCCTCTTACAAAGGAAAACGTGATCGACAATCCTTAAAAACCATACTTTCACGATTAGGTTGAGAAATGTGTTTAAGGCCAACAGTTTATGTTTATGTCTCCACGCTCGTCGCCTCAGACCCGCACGTCGGCATTTTAATTTTTTTTAAATTCCAATTGCAGCCAAAATTGCTGGATCGATTGGAATTCTGCCGTGCTGTGTTTCAAACGACTTTTTCACATAGGGGTATGAACGTTTGCCCGATTTGTGAGGCCTCTCTTATCCACCATACTTTGTATATGGGAAATTTGTTCGCAGCGTATACCTGTATTTCCCTGTTTGGGGGGGGGGGGGGAGCACGTTACCGCACCGATTTTGTGTATGTTGGATTTTCTTTCCAATGAAACAAAATTTGTCTTTTTGCTGCTGTTTTTCAACATGATAAATGCCTGAGTTTGTGCCTGTTAAAACCAGAAATTATACAATCAAGAAAATCCCATCAGAGGTCAAATCCATTATCAACATCGTAAAAACGATCAAGCGAATAATGACTAAAGACCAATATCAGGTCATGATTGAGAAAATACACTCCATACTAGTTGATGTTTGTGTGAGTTAGGTTGTACGTAAATAATATGAAACTGATTGTACGTGCTCATTTGTATTGCATTTTAATGTCATTGACTTGAACTGCCTGTAACAAATTCTGCTGTAAGTAGCTACCTGCATGTCGAATGTGTCCGTGGGAGCTAGGCACGTTTCGGGAAAAAGTCGTGTATGAAAATGATCTTTTGCAAGATTCATGAGTGTCCGTCGCTTTTTAAAATGGGTCGAGTGCGTACCGCTTAGTACGAAGCGTATGTGACCCGCTCTGGCAAAACCCAAAACTTGACCATAAAAAGGTAAAAACCGACCCCAGGGACCAGTTTGTCACAATATAGAGCATTTTCTCTAAATTTTCATGGAAAAAGAAAAATCCTGAAACGTTGTTGGGAACATTGATGTTCACTTTTGAAAATTGGGTCCAAATTTAGGGTTTTGCCAGAGTCAGTCACATAATTATAGCGTTGGATAATTATGTATACGGTGTATTTTGATACATGATTGCCACGTTTTCTGGGAATTATATTGCTATGAGAATACTGATGATATTATTGACATTACTATGAGAATACTGATATTATTGCCAAGATACTATTTTCATTGAGCCCCCTTCTCGTCGTGACCCTGCTACATATAACGAATTGTTAAAAATGTTCTTCCTCGTTTCTCCCCGCCCCCTTTTTTATTGTATTTTTGTTGGTGGGGTGGGGCAGATTTTTCACCTAGACTGCACAGAGTCTTGCGTGTTTTGTTTTCACTGACGACAATTGGCGCAATGGCGCGCCAGCAACGGTGGCTACCACCATAGGAATTATGTAAATGGTGTTGCAATCACGGCAATAGTGACCGCAGTAAAGATGTAATGAGCTAATAAGCTTGTCAAATGTTCAGATTAAAATATGGCGGAGGTATGATACTCTATGAGTGACCGACCTCGTGGCCAGTGTTGTACCTTTTTAACTTTAACAGTGATTATGTATTCAGATTGTTCGTATTCATTGTAACGTGGAATTTCTGTCTTCGGTGGATCAGAAGAGATAAATTAATTTGGGACATTTGTTTCTTTATTTGTCCTGAAATGATAGCACATTCACAGGATGTTTGGTACCATCATAAACTTTCACATCAAGCAAGTCTTATGTCAAACTTTGTTTTACAAGATTACCAATGATGTAAAGTGACTTTAATGTAACATTTTACACAAAGTATTAAAGTTTAATTTAAAAATTTAAAAACTAAAAATAAATAATCAGTGTTGTACAGTCCATTATGCAACAATATTAAATTTATTACCAAATTATAATTATGTTAACAAATACGTACATGTATACAGAGCCATACGGATTGTACTATTGCCGTACTTGATATCAGGTTATAGCGCCCTCTATATATGTGCTAACAAGTGCACAGTGCATGGCGGGCGTCCCAACCTAGTCCAAAGGCCTTCGAGCAGTAGCGAGATTCTTCAGTATTGTAATTAGGCACTTTGCAGGCGATGGTTTTTAAAGACTTATGGTTTTATACATTTTGTATACTGAAGTAATAGTGTTTGCTGATGTATACGATGTCTAGGGGACTAAACCAACTTTCAAATCCCATGCATTTCAGGTAGACAATTATTTATTCATACGCGGTTTGTATGAATTCTTTTTCGATACAAAAAAAGATACATATATACAGGCCTAAATACATGATAGTATGAAGAACATTTATTGAAAACATATAGAATGGTTTCCTAGAAATTATATTAAATCTGTTTTGTTGCATATGACTGTTGTAACCAATGAGCATTTTCAGCAATCATATTCATTTTTCCCACCTGGGTCTAACTTTGTAGACATCAATATCGTTTCGGTTTGCGGTAACACTATGTCTTTACCTCAATAAACGTGAAGCTGAGGTACAGGTTCTGAAAAGAACCGTATCGCACAACTCGTATCTCAACCTTCGTTAAGTGAGAAAGGTTCAAGGGAGAACCAATTTCGGGCAATTTGTTTTTCTCTACTGTCGCTAAGTGAGAAATATGGTTCAGGGAGAACCATGGGGACTTCACGGGTTAATATGGTTCAGGGACAACCATGGGGACTTCACGGATTATTCTCAACGTTTCGATTAGCCTGCTCTAATCTTCGTCAGGAGAATGAAGAGGTTTGCCGATGCAGCTCCTTAAGTAGTATTTGCTGGGATTATGTGTAGAATGGGAAGTGTTCCGATTGGTGCCACTGTTGTGTGATGTGTTGTGATTGGTTGCCACCGTGGCATTGTTCTTGTTGTGTGTGTTTCCTGCTGTGTGTGAGTTGCCTGCTCGCTGAGGCGTGTCAGTTGACTGTCGGGTGTGAGTGTTGGTGGATGGTAGGATTGAATGCCAAATGTTGCTGACAGTGTCATGTTTATGAATCTCAATAGCCTCTCTGATACGACGGGTGTACCAGTGCTTCTCCGGGGCTATGATCTTTGCATTCTGCCAGTCAATGATGTGGTCTAAATCGGTGGAGTGTTTGATGATCGCAGATTTGTCACATTCCCCTCTGCGGCCGTGGGCCTTGTGTTCATTGAGCCTGGTCGTAAGGTCTCTGCCGGTCTCTCCAATGTACACTTTCCCACAAGTGCAAGGAATTCGGTAAACCCCAGCTTGACGGCTGGGATCATATGGCTGTCCTTGTGGGTGTGTAACTTCGTTTCCAACTTGTTTCGAGTCCGGTAGTAGACCTTAATGTCAGCTTGTAGACATCATTTAGACATTAAATGCCGGTCGCGAAATAAAAAGTGAAAATCTCGGTCATAACTTCACAAACACCAAACACTAATTAATCTAGCCAAGAATAATCTAGTCTGTCATACACAGTAAAGTGTACAATCGATTGACTGTTAGTTCAATTTACATTGGAGTCAGTAATATGCAAATATATTCAATTTTGTATTGCTTGTATAAAATCTTTGAATGGATAACATCCAAAATGAGTACCATATGCCAAGGATCCAATGGGGATAAATTGTGCACTGTGTGGTAACAATAACTTGGATCTCGCCTATATTTTGGGAGGGGGCTAGATTTTTGAAATGTTGGAGTATAACGTCATGAGGACTTTACACCATGTTATGTCTGAAAAAGATAATGGAATACATCAGATGGAGATTGATCTTTGATTCTGACTGTTTCATGAGCGGGGCTTGTTGTTCAAAAGACCAAAAGACCAAAAGACCAAAGACCTATCTTACCCTGGCAGTTATAGGTAAGTGTTGTATACCTAGATGCAGACCCATCTTGTGTTTAAATTTGTTTTAACAGTAGGGTCGTGCATCACCGCCAATAAACGTTATGGTACTGACCCAATACCTACACTCTTCTAACAATGTGTCCCTGCCCCTACAATAGGCAACACATGTATTACATGGGTCTACATCTGAAAACATTTCACCTTTTGTATTTTGATTATAATATTGTCTTGCCCATAAAATAAGCAGATTAAAAGAAGGGTCCACACCGGAAAATGTGTTATCTTCATCCAGTTTTTATTTTACACACAAATTTAAACAGACTTTCAATGTTAAAGTTAGATTTCCTGATTTGTAGTGTTTAGTATTGGAGCATTTGTCTTCCCGTGGGCATTTCGTGAACATTGTTTTCCTGGCTGGAAATTGTAGGTTAGGATGTTAGAAAACAAATGAAATAGGGCACCAATTTTTTAAGCCAGTTTTAGGGTGTTTTTATGCAAATGAAGTATGACGTCATAATCCCTATATAAAACACTGTATTTTCTATGGTTTTTGCACTATTTTTATATTTCAACTCTTATATATTAATGGAATATTTTTTTTCAATCATATTTACAAGTTGAACCATCATTCGTGTTTCAGACCTAGCTATAAAAATGATCTATGAAGTCATGACGTAAGTATAACACACACTTAAACCACACATTAGCTAAAATTGTAACCCAAATGAACTTATTCAGGTGTGGGCGATCATTGGTTGAACCAAAAAAAATGATACCGTGTGTGAAGGCGTTTGCTCTGGTCATACAAATTCCTGGTTCTTGTTTATCAATTGAACAGCTGGTACTTGTGGATTGTTCTGCTTATTGTAGGTCTATAAGGGTACTGTGCCTGAAAATACTGTGCCCTGGCATGCCCCCAAAAGTTGACAATGGTATGTAATTTGCACTGTTACTATTATATAATTATTAGTGAATTGGTCTTTCCACACAACAATTAACAAATCTGAATAGCCCTTATTGTTCGATCGCTACAAAACCATCTCATGTTTCTAATGTTGTAACTGTCTATGACTCAGTCAAATGCAATACCTAAAATGTAATTTCAATCTTTATGCTTTCTTTCAGGTATCTCCAGACTATTGAACAATTAAGAAAGAGAAGGCACGCCCAAGTAAACCGTTATTCCAAGATACAACCATGGAGAGTCCTCCTGAGAAACGACCACAGTATGTGTATAATACATGTATGTCAGAAAGTATCTAGTGAGCGGCTTGTGAAGAAACCTAATAAAGGAACTTGGAAGAATATTCTTCAATATGTGACAGACCGAGCAAAATACGGTGAAATTGTCTTCAAGGAAGCAAGTAAACGGTTGGAAAATGCCACAGAGGATACGCTGATACGTGACGATGCAACTTATCATGTCAGTTGTAGAAAAGAAGTTGTGAGTTCACAGAAACTTTCAAGGGCCAAAGGAAGATATCAAGAAGCAGTCACTTCCAAGAACGTCAACGTGCTATTGCATAAAAAGGGTTAAAATTATGCAATTTGTTTTCAATGACTAAACGTAATCTAAATGACTACTACCAAAAGGAAACTATAAAATGTTTCAAACTCTGAAGTATTCAAGAACAATAACAGGGTTATACACCCATCACAACTTCAGAGTTCCCCCTAGCGACTGTTTAAATATCTCGAGAAAGGTAAGAGGTATTTTAAAAATTCAAAAAGTAGCATGTAGATTTGCATGTTTTCCAACATGTTTACTGATTTCGTTTAAATCCGTTGATTAGTTTGTGATTAATGAGAGGTAGATTAAAGTTGGAGGCTGTTTCAAAAGTTGCAATAAACTGTATTGTGTGGAAAAATAACATTAAAGTGGAATCAATCAATAGAAAAGACATGGCAAAGAATGTACTAGTAATATCTCTGTTAATGGATAAATGACATATAGGGCAACATGCCAAAGCCCTTTGCTGGAACTTTCTGAACATGATCAACTGTCTTTGAATCATGGATACATCGCTGTCTGGCTGTCATTGGCACCAATGAAGGAAAAGCAAAATTCTGAACTTGTGTTATTGTTGACTTGAAACATAACTGAAGAAACTGGTTGCATCTTAATGTCATTTTTTTGTTAGATTGACATTTTTATTTAGTTTACCTTATATACCTGGTGTTTTAAGCTGTAAAAAACATTCTGTGAAAGCTAGTAAATTGATTCTCCGAACATCAGGTTATTGTGAATGCAAGTAACGTTGTAACGCACATCTCAAAGTGTTGCCATTAACGTAGACACGAATGACATTTCCCACACAATGCAGTTTACTGCAACTTTGAATATGGCTCCTATTTTTAATCCACCGCCCACAAATCTCGAATTATTCAACAGATGTAAACGAAATCAACAACAAAGATGCAGGATATGTAATTCTGTATTTTACTCTTTGAATTTTTAAAATATGTTGAGCCGTTGTCGAGATATTTATACATTCCTTAGGGGGAGCTTAGAAGTTGTGATGGGTGTATGGTTCTATACAATAGGTACGGTATTGTGACGTAATCTTTAATTTGTATAAAAATGGTCGAAAATATGCATACAAAAATTGGTGCCCTATTTTAAATTGTTCAGCTAGGTCTAAATAACAAATCCCAACAAAGAAAACAAATTGTTCACAAAATGCCCACGGGCCCCTATATAGTGACATACGTTCCAACACTAGTTGTCCGCCAACATTGTGGTCTTGCCCATACAAGTGTCTACATCTGAAAATGTTCTATCTTCATTCTGTTTCCTTTTAGGACACATTTTGAAACAAACTATTAATGAAATCAGGTTTTTAGTTGTTGGTGTTGTGCCGCCCAATGTTTTAATATTGTGGCCCATAAAATAGGCAGAATTTTAGAGAAAATTTACCAGACTTTCAATTTTGAAGACAGGTATCTCGTTATTGGTATTGTGCCTACCACTTTTTTAATATTGTGGCCTCTCCCACTGAAAAAACAAGATGCAAGCACATCTAAATATCTTCTTCCTATTTCATTTTAAGATATGACACAATGCAGTAAGTTTTCAAATGTTTGGGTCTCATGCCCCTGCACCTCACAACATCCTTATTCCTCCAAGTATTGACGGAAAAACGTCAGGTGACAGCAAATTTCAACTTTTGAGAGTATTTATATTTTTAATTTTTTTTTAAATTTCCCCCTTCCTTGAGTTCTAGTCTGCACTTTGAGTGGCATTTAAGATCCTTGTGTTTTGGCAACCTTTCATAAAAAAAATCCCTTTAGTCGAGCTGTCGAGCACACATTGTTGGAGTTTGAACTATTGCATCCACAGTTTAAATTAATACATTTTACGTTGAACATTTTGAAGAGATTATGTAATTATTTGAATTTTTTATTAAATCGTTGGCCAAATCGTGAACAATTACGAGACCATAATTATTTGCAATATTGTTCAACGTATTTACAGGCAATTTCTATAATTTCTAGAAATTGTTGTTTTAATTGGAACATTTATAAAATTTAAAAACTATTTGTCAGAAGCTTGGTGTAACAGTAAAAAGTGCCAAAATTTAATTATGGCAGGACCCACCATTAATTCATTCCGGTACATATTAAGCAGAACCATGTTTCTCACGACTATTTTGAGTATTCATATCATTTAGTAAAACAGCAATGTTCCGATGTTAAAATAGATAAAGTTGCCGTTAAATTACCGAAAAACAATAGCGATACATATTTAATTTCCCTTTGGACAAAAGGTGCGGGTATATATTGATGGGGATATTGGAATTCGCCCATAGTGAAGTTAATCATTTATACAAGGTGTCTGGACTCATTCTGTATTTTCGTGAACTCTCGTTTGTTATTGAAGTAAACTTGTGCGCTCTATGTGTATCGCCCAAGAAAATGAGTGATGTGTACAAATACAGGGACAATATCGTCACGATTGGAGCAATAAAAACTGCTGGCTCATTTATTCAGCAGCAACGGTAATGTGACTTATTATGTGGGGTATTATTTTCAGTCACTTAATCTAAAACTAGCACTCCGATTCCATGCTCTATTGATCGTGATGATATTATCCCTTTAAACATAATAAGAAAACTACCAATAATGTTTGTATCTTTCTAATGGACATATTCAAGCGGTTTAACTGCTAATACAATACACGTCGGGCACTCAATAGCGTAAAATAGAGATGTGCGAAGATAGCACATCTACATGGTGTAGTAGGTTAACGAACTTTCTGTAATTATTCCTTAATTAAACGGTGAAATTTTTTAATTCTTCGTAAGTTCCTTTCAATCCCCATTAGAAATAATGTGTTAGAAGCTTAAAGTTCTGGGGAAGTTCGTTCACCCGTTTAAGCCAGCCACAACTTCCATGCCTGAGGGGTCCCTATGGGATTTGTGTACAAACTGTGGCTTAGTGTTGGGGTTCACCAAGGTCATAAACACAGTATGATTACCATCAGATAACATGCCTGCGGCGGTCTGGGAGACATCTCAAAGGCCTCTGTGATGGCCATTTGACAGGTCTTAGGTATTTAGACCAATAAAAACGTCTATGTTGGGGGATGGCTGTGGGGGGGGGGGGTCGGATGATGGCGGTATCTGAGTGATTGATGAGGTTCTTCGATAGCAGGTGGCTTTTTATGAATGGGCCATGGGTTTGTATACATGGCAGGATGTTGTATTTATAGACTGGACTACTATTGAGTGAATAAAGTACAGATTTTGGGTTTAAAAATGAGTTTTTTTTATGGAAAATGAGGTTTTTTAGTGTTAATTAAGTAATTAATTTTCTAAGAAAAACATAAAATTTTACCCAAATAAATTGTTTTTATAGAAAACATCTCTAGACCCTCTGAAACAAGTTAAAATTAATAAAATTGGGAAAATCAGTTCATTTACCCATGTAATTAACGATTTTACAACCTACTACACGGTGTAGTTGTGCTCAAGACTCCGCGTATAATTAAATACCGTACTGCCTGCAGGGTTTTAAAGTGCATGTCAAGTAACATTTCTTAGTGAAAAAAGTATAAATAAATAAAGGAAGGCTACGGTGTGCTATTAATAATTGACGGTAATTATCTCTGGGTGACGCTCAATGATCAAAGTGACTCAAAACATTTACTTGACTGTTTATACTGATTTATCCAGAAAAAGTCACTTGAACACAGGATGTATCCCTGCACACGAAACGAATTATAAATACGGACTGCTGGTTACATTATTCCATGAATGTACATCTCTAAACAACGGTCCATATTAAATCATTCAATCGCAACCATTAATAGCGGTATTTAAATTATTTATACAAGCAAGCAATGACGTCATGGTTTGATGCCGGTGCTGACTATAAATCAAAATTCAGTCAGTCCACTTGCTGCAGGCTACCAGGCTGCTGCAGTCTACCAGGCGTTTATGCTTGATATCTGAGGCAATATGAACCAGGTAATTTGTGCACACATTTGATTGCTTTCCATGAGGTTAGCAAATCAGATGACAATTCGTCTTTGTCGAAGGAAGTTACGGTGGTGAGTCTCACCAGGATCCATTTTTTTTTATTTTTAAGAAATATATTTAGACTTCCTGAAAATGGTCGTGTTATTTATTGACGCATTTTATTTTGAGTAGAATCTCTTTTCATAAATGTTCAAATTTGTACTCGGTCAATACTCTAAGCATTTTTAAAGCCTTTTTTTTATTTTGTTTTAATTTTAATATCTCACTGTTTACCTTTCCCCTCGCTTTCACATGTATTTGTTTTAAATAATAACATGATATTCCAAATATTTTTTGCAAAATTAGACTGATAATCCTACATTGTGTGCATAGGTGTGTAAGATCTTCTGTATTACTACCATCCAAAGCCTTCAGTGCTTCAACAGGTGTCTTATCCGGTCCTGACGCTTTTCCATTTCTCATTGTATTAATTGCCTTTTGAGACTTCTTCTTCCATAAATATCCAGGCCTTCATCTTTATTGAAGACCGGACTATCTCCTCTGTCATCATCATACAACTGCTGATCATATTCAAACATTTAAATCTCTTTCTATGTCCTCTTTATCAAACAGAATGTTTCCCTCCTTGTCCTTTATGTATCCACTCTCTTCTCTCTTTTTCTTTCCCGCCACTTCCTTTACCTTTCTATGCATTTCCTTCATTTCATGATGCTTTTCCAAATTTTCTACTTCCTCACATTGCTTTCCAAGCCATGTCTCTTTGGCCTCCCTGCATGCAGCTGTAATCCTCTTGTGAATTTGTTTATATTTGACTTTGTCACTGTTCTGGTAAGGCCTTCTTTCTTCCATTATTTCAAGTATTTCACTGGTCATCCATTCTGGTACCTTCCTTTTGCTTCTTTTAGGTAACAATCTCTTTAGTGTCGACTGTATACCATCCTTTAATCCTTCCCATTTTGTTTCCACCTTCTTCTGCATTTCCTCATCCTCAGGCTGCTGTACACACTCCTCAATATGTAGTTGACCAAACATGTTACTGATTTTAATATTGAATTTACTCTTCATTTCGTCTTCCTTTAGCATGTAAAATGGTAGTAAAATGGCGACCAGTGTGCACACTCTACAACTTGCTCTGATATTTCTATTCATTGTACCTGGTTTCAGCTACATAAGTACTCTGAATTTTGTACTAGCTGAAAGAGCATTCCACACTGACTACTCTAGATCATTTTCCTTCGGAAATGCAGTCTTTATCTGTGAATTTCATGATGATTTTGAGCCTGATTTCCAGCTTTCTCAACAAGCAACCCTTCAAGAATGCGACACACTTGACCGATTCCACAACCAGGATGATGCCAGCTATTGTGTTCCAAGTCAATCCCTTTGTCCACACCCTGCATTCACTTGCTTATGGTATGGTATGCCACAGTACTATATAAGTACATGTACAACTTTGCTGATTAATCTCCAAGGGAAACTCCAAGGGAAATCGAGAGCTGGATGGACCACAAGGTTTGGGCATGTCCCAGTCAGGTACTACCCAAATTGTACATCTACATTCAACTGTGTGTTATCTGCTTGTGGTGACATTGAACTAAACCCTGGACCAGAATCAAGTACAACACACTCATCCCATAATGTCAGTGGAACCTTATGCTACAGTCACACTATCACGAACTGGCGTTACGATTGTTCACGTATGACCACGATTAAAAAAATAAATTTCATCCGTTGCCATACGTGTACATCCGTGGAACTTTCACTTCTACATGATTACACAAAGACTCCACTAAGGTTCCACAACGTATGACCCCGATTATACAACGATTGCTATAAGAGTATACAAAGTATTAGGTATGCGTAACGATTACCCACGGATAATCACGTATACACAGCGATTGACCACGACGTTACTAAGGATTCACAACGTATGACCACGATTATACACGGATGTACAGCGATTGGTTAACGATTGCCCAACGATTGCTACAAATGAATGAAATATAAAAGTTCTGACCCCATTTATACTTCGTTGTGAAATCGTGATTAATCGTGCTAGATCGTGATAAATCGTTATGATCGTTGTGTAATCTTACTGCAATCGTTATAAATCGTTGTCATATTTGGTCATCCGTAGTGTAATCTTAACATTCGCAGTGTATCCGTTGAGCATCGGTTGTGTATCCTGTGTACATCCCTAGTCATACGTAATGCTTCATGTGTGCATCCCTAGTGCATCCATGGTGATTTCTGCCACGATTGTACAAAGGATGTTCACGTATGTCTACGATTGCTCACGATTGCCATTACGTATGCACTACGTATGACTAGGGATGTACACAGGATACACAACGGATTTTTTCCCCACGATTCCAGAACGATAGTTTTGAACCGTTTGAAACTTCCGTTGTGCCATCGTGGACCATAACGGATGCCCGCGTATGATTAGGACTCTACTACGAATGACTAAGTATCCCCAACGTATCATTACGTATGACTACGGATGACCATCCGCTGGACATCAAAAATCGTGACAGTGTGACCGTAGCATTACTTAATGCCCGAAGCATCAGAAATAAAGACATCGACCTTGCATCATCTATTGCATTTGATACCAACAACAAACAGATTGACATAGTAACACTTACGGAAACATGGCTCACCGATCAAGATCATGACTCCGTTTTGAATCTACCTACCGAGTACATCATTTTCCGTAAAGATCGCCCTATACCAGGTGGTGGTGTTCTCCTTGCAATAAATAACAGTCTACACCCTGTTCGTCTTTGTGAACATGAGTCAACCGAGCTGGAACTGATGTGGGTGTCAGTATCCTGTCTTTACACAAAATGGCTCATCGGATTGATATACCGACCCCCAAATGAGAATAGATCCTATTGGGACAAATTGAACAATGCAGTTGGGAATATAGAACATCTTATTCCTGATTTTGATGGTGTTATTCTCATGGGCGATTTCAACGTTGACTGTTCACCAGGAGTTGTATCTTCCAACCGGTCATCACTTTTTGAAATTGCTGATCATTTACATCTCACTCAGCTTGTTTCAGACATTACACGTCCTTCACCTAATAACCCGTCAATTGGAACCATAATTGACCTCATATTTATCAGTAAGCCGGATTGTGTAACACAAGTCTGCACCGTTCCAAATCTAGTCTCTAGTGATCACAATGGAGTCAATTTTGACTTTCGCGCTAACCGTGCTGGAGCAATTGTGCGGCAGTTCCCGTCTTACAACAACCCCGAGCATATTCAACACTTAAATGACCTGCTACACTTTGCACCATGGGACCTTTTTATTGACAAAGATGACATCGAGTCAACGTGGGAAGGCTTTTTAGATGTTGTGGATGCTGCCGTCAAGGATGCCTTACCATCATCCACGAGACGTATGAAAAAGAAAAACTACCCGTGGATTAATGGTGAATTGAAGCATCTCATTTTCCGAAAACGCAAACTCTTTAATAGGGCTAGACATTCTGCAACTCATGAAGACTGGAACATTTATAAACAATTACGTAATCAAATCAAATACAAAATTCGTGTGGCATATAAGAAATTTGTTAATGGTCTTTTAAAATCCAATGATAACTGTAGTATCCAAACTGTGTTGTTTAAATGGCTCTTCAGGAGCACCTTACTCTCTGTATATGACCTGCATGCTAATGAGGTCAAGCTCATGGTCAATGCATTCAACATGTAATAAAGTATCATATCATGGCAGCTATCTAGTACTTGAATCCAACTTTATCTAGCAACATCACACTGGCGACGAGGATAAATCCACCAGAAACATTTGAACTGTGCATCAGATCAGAGCTCATGTGTAAGTCTGAATTATTCTAGCCACGCCTGTGGAAGAACTGAAATTTTCAGCTAAAATTCAGCTTGGGATCTGTCATCTGTCTAACTTTACACATTGTATTGCATGCATACATGTGCACATATCCGTGTCCTGCCCAATAATCGTAACTCAAAGATAACCTCAACATGGCTTCATCTGTGTTAGCAATGCCCATACTGCCTAACTTTGATGTTCACACTGATCTATCTTCAGTAGCAACGCGATGGGAAAAGTGGACACAAAGATTCGAGGGGGCCATGGTTGGTTTCGATATATCTGATGATGCACGCAAGAGGGCGCTCTTACTCCACTATGGGGGCGAGGAGCTTCAGGACATATTTGAAACACTGAAACCAGAAAACACTGATTACGCAGCAGCCAAGAAAGCCCTTACTGAGTATTTTGCACCAAAGAAGAACACTGTGTATGAAACGATACTTTTCAGACGCACAAAGCAAAATGGCTCTGAAAATATCGACCAATACTGCACACGATTACGATAACAAGCAGCCAAATGCGACTTCTCCGACCTTGACCGTGAACTCAAGACACAAATAATTGAGGGATGCCACTCCAAACATCTACGGCGTAAGGCATTGGAGAAGGACGGAAATCTAAATGATCTCCTTGATCTCGCCCGTTCCCTGTCACTATCAGAGACCAGAGCGAATGATGTCGAAGGAGAACGGACACCTTCATCTGTTAACAAGATCACGAAGCAAAGGAATGATCGTAGAAAGCCCACGCAAAGCGTAGCCAAGCCGCAAGAGCGTACTTGCTACTACTGTGGCGGATCATATCCCCACCAGAACCAATGCCCAGCGAGAGGGCAGACATGCTCCAAGTGTGGTAAGCAAGATCACTTCGCTAAAGTGTGCAAATCAGCTAAACCACAAAACAAATCGAAATACCGCAAGCCAGTTGCAAACGTCGCGGAGTCGGAGTCGGACTCTGAAGATGAAAATGACTATGTTTTCGGTATTAGCCACAACAAGCCGAATTCACAGCCAAGAGTCGACATTCGTGTATGTAATTCATCCATCAATGTTCTGATTGACACTGGAGCATCAGTAAATATCATGAGTCAGAACACATTCAAGACACTCGTGAACACACCACCACTGACAAAGCCTGCTCGTACACGTGTTTATGCATACAACAGTGATGAGCCACTGAATATCATAGGCACGTTTGAAGCATCAGTGAGTTACAAAGACCGCACAGCTCCTGCCAAGTTCTTTGTTATAGCTGGCAGTCGTGATACACTGCTCAGTTTCGAAACAGCCCTGACACTCGCAATCGTACATATCTCGTACGCCGTCCAGGAGGACCGTGACATCCTCAAACGATATTCAGATCGTTTTGAAGGAATCGGCAAATTACAAGGCGTTAAATGTAAACTTCACGTCGACAACGCAGTAAAGCCAATTGCTCAACCGCACCGCCGTATTCCCTTTCACGTTCGGAAGCAAACCGAAAACGAACTGCACCGCCTCCTAGATTTGGACATCATAGAACGTGTAGGTGAAGAACCAACGCCGTGGGTCTCACCGATCCAAATCGTTCCTAAGCCCAAAAGCCCAAGCCAGATTCACATCTGCGTCGACATGCGCGCTCCAAACAAAGCAATCCAACGCGAACGCCATATAACGCCAACGATCGACGATATAATCGCAAAGGTAAATGGAGCCAAGGTCTTCTCAAAACTTGACCTGAATGCTGGCTACCATCAAGTTGAACTAGCGCAAGAATCGCGTCACATCACAGTTTTCTCAACGCACGTTGGTCTGTTTAGATACAAGAGACTAAACTTTGGAGTATCTTCCGCAGCGGAGGTCTTCCAAAACCTCATTCAGTCAGCCCTTCAAGGACTAGACGGTGTTGTAAACATAAGTGATGACATACTTATATATGCTAAATCACAAGAGGAAATGGACATTAGACTTGAAGCATGCCTGCAGAGAATGTGTGTCTGTAACCTCACTCTGAACAAAGCCAAATGTGAGTTTAATCGCGATCGCATTGAGTTCTTTGGACATGTCTTCAGTGCAAAAGGTATATCACCAGACCCCAAAAAGGTCAAAGCCATCCTCAATGCCTCCGATCCACAGACTGTAAGTGAAGTGCGCAGTCTACTCGGTCTCACAATATACTGTGCTCGATTCATTCAAGCTCTAGCGACGATATCGGCACCCCTACGCGATTTGACAAGATAATCTTCTGAATGGAATTGGACAGCAACACATCGCAATGCCATTCACGAAATAAAACGCAGACTCGCCGAAAGCTGTACAACTGCATACTATGACCCAGCCAAGGCTACCCAGCTAATCGTTAATGCAGGCCCTTTGGGACTTGGAGCCATCCTTGCCCAATGTGACAAACACGGACAATCGTCCATAGTAGCCCTTGCCAGTCGGTCATTGACACCAGTTGAACAGAGGTACTCGCAAACAGAGCGCGAAGCCCTAGCTATCACATGGGGAATTCTACATTTCCACCTATACCTCTATGGAAGCAAATTCGAGATTATCACTGACCACAAGCCCCTTGTGACTCTGTTCAATAACCCCAACAGCAAGCCACCCATGAGAATTGAACGCTGGATTCTCAAACTGCAGGAATACAACTTCCAGGTCGCATACCGGCCTGGTAAACTGAACCCTGCAGACTATCTGTCAAGGCACCCGCTTCCAACGACTGACAAATCAAGCCATGAAGAAAAGATCGCTGAAGAACATGTGCGTTTCGTAAGTTCTAATGCAATTCCGAAAACACTCACTCTAAGCGATATCAAGGAAGCGACGGGTAAAGACACCGCACTGCAATTGTGCATCAGTGCCCTGGAAAGCACGTGGAAAACGGTACTGAAGCAGGATACCGACCCCGAAACGCGCAAAACACTCCAAGGTCTCCACAAAGTGAGAAAAGAGCTGACGATTGTCGCCACCAGAGATATCATCTTAAGAAACAATCGCATCATCGTTCCCCAATCCCAATGGCACAAAGTTATTGAACTTGCCCATGAGGGACATCAGGGATAGTAAAGACTAAAAAATTATTACGGGAGAAAGTCTGGTTCCCGGGTATTGATCGGATGGTGGAACATAAAATCAGCCAATGCGTCCCCTGTCAAGCAACCACCATGGCCGATCTTCGCGAGCCACTACAAAATGTCCACCCTACCCAGTGGACCATGGCTCGAGGTAAGCATGGACTTTGCCGACTTACCCTCAGGTGAACAACTACTTGTCGTAATTGATGACTACAGCCGCTATCCAGTTGTCAAAGTCGTAACATCAACCTCATCCAGAGCAGTCATCCCCAAACTTGATGCAATATTTGCCCAATTTGGCGTACCGCAAATAGTGAGAACAGACAACGGACCGCCTTTCAACAGCGAGGAATTTAAACAATTTGCTAACTACCTTGGTTTCAAACACCGAAGAATCACGCCCCACTGGCCAAGAGCAAACGCGGAAGCAGAGCGGTTCATGCGTACGCTCAAGAAAATATACCGCATCGCAAACGCTGAACGCAAATCGTGGAAGCAAGAACTCTATCGATTTCTACGCAACTATCGCGCTACTCCCCACATCACAACAGCTACACGCCCAGCTACGCTCATGTTTGGACGCGCAATGAGGACACGCCTCCCAGAAATAACAAACATCATGAACAATGAACAACTTCGCGAACGAGACAAATCCAAGAAACTGGACATGAAGCGAAATGCAGAAAAACGCATGACCATGAGAAAAACCCCAATCATTCACGGTGACTCTGTACTAGTCAAACGTGATGGTTTCATTGGAAAACAGATGACACCATATGACATGCAGCCATACCGCGTGACTGATATTAAAGGTCCCATGATAACTGCGGAACGAGGATCACACAAAATTACGCGTAACTCCTCATTCTTCAAACCACTCGGCGAACATCGCGAAACATCAGAAGATGACAACTCTGACATCGGAGAAACCTCAATGGAAATGCAGCAAACAGACGAACGCGGAGACGAACAAACAGACGACATGCCTACACCCATATCTCCAACAACAACACAGGAAACTACAACCGGAAACACAAAACGTTATCCATCACGCACACGCAGAACACCAGCATACCTCAAAGACTATGTGAAAACCTATCAACGAACTATGAACTATGAACTATAAACCCTGGCAAAACTTGGTTATTTGTAACAAAATCGTCCAATATTCAAAGCATCCTAAATATTCTCAGTCAAGACACACCCCAACAAACAAACACCCCAACAAACAAACAAACAAACGAACAGCTGATGAAAGAAAGAAAGTTATACAAAATCTACACTGTTCCTTAATGGTTTTACACCTTTCCTTTTGACTTGTTATGTACATCACTAGTTTAGTATAGTGCATGAGTTAGTGTAAATGATCTTGGTGTTCCAATTTGTTTTGTTCTCTCTCTCAAAAAAAACAAAAAAACAAAGACAAAACAACTAGATATAAGTTTTTGTCACAACAAAAACAAGGTGTTCGGTTGAAGTTAAAATGGTTACGTCATCAATTCGAAGTGTTGGAGAAGTCAAATGTTAACGTCTGTTGAAGTTTTCGCGAGAAGTTTATTTGAATACAATACAATACTGAATTTAGAAATTATTTTAATATTAAACTTTGACTTCCGGTTTGGACAGGAAGTAAGGTCAAATTGGGGTCACCTTTGTGTAAATACTTTTCACAATTAACAATCTGTACAAAAATGTCAATTTACCTCCTGTGGTTGTTGAGATATGATTTTTTAAAATATTAAACTTTCACTTTCGGTTTGGACAGGAAGTAAGGTCAAATTGGGGTATAAATATTTTTTGACAATTAACGATCTGTATAATGGTACAAAAATTGTGAATTTACCTCTTGTGGTTGTTGAGATATGATTTTTTTTTAATATTAAAATTTGACTTCCGGTTTGGACAGGAAGTAAGGTCAAATTGGGGTCACCTTTGTGTAAATATTTTTCAACAAATTAACAATCTGTATAATGGTACAAAAATTGTGAATTTACCTCTTGTGGTTGTTGAGATATGATTTTTTTTTAATATTAAAATTTGACTTCCGGTTTGGACAGGAAGTAAGGTCAAATTGGGGTCACCTTTGTGTAAATATTTTTGACAATTAACGAATCTGTACAATGGTACAAAAATTTGTGAATTTACCTCTTGTGGTTGTTGAGATATGATTGTTTTAATATTAAACTTTGACTTCCGGTTTGGACAGGAAGTAAGGTCAAATTGGGGTCACCTTTGTGTAAATAATTTTGACAAATAACAATCAGTACAATTGTACAATAATGTCAATTTACCTCCTGGTGTTGTTTAGATATGTTTTTTTTTAAATATTAAACTTTGACTTCCGGTTTGGACAGGAAGTAAGGTCAAATTGGGGTCACCTTTGTGTAAATATTTTTCGACAATTAACAATCTGTATAATGGTACAAAAATGTAAATTTACCTCTTGTGGTTGTTGAGATATGATTTTTTTTAATATTAAACTTTGACTTCCGGTTTGGACAGGAAGTAAGGTCAAATTGGGGTCACCTTTGTGTAAATATTTTTCAACAATTAACAATCTGTATAATGGTACAAAAATTGTGAATTTACCTCTTGTGGTTGTTGAGATATGATTTTTTTTAATATTAAAATTTGACTTCCGGTTTGGACAGGAAGTAAGGTCAAATTGGGGTCACCTTTTTGTAAATATTTTTTGACAATTAACGATCTGTACAATGGTACAAAAATTGTGAATTTACCTCTTGTGGTTGTTGAGATATGATTGTTTTTAATGTTAAACTTTGACTTCCGGTTTGGACAGGAAGTAAGGTCAAATTGGGGTCACCTTTGTGTAAATACTTTTGACAATTAACAATCTGTACAATGGTACAAAAATGTCAATTTACCTCCTGTGGTTGTTGAGATATGATTTTTTTAAATATTAAACTTTCACTTCCGGTTTGGACAGGAAGTAAGGTCAAATTGGGGTATAAATATTTGTTGACAATTAACGATCTGTATAATGGTACAAAATTTGTGAATTTACCTCTTGTGGTTGTTGAGATATGATTTTTTTTTAATATTAAAATTTGACTTCCGGTTTGGACAGGAAGTAAGGTCAAATTGGGGTCACCTTTTTGTAAATATTTTTTGACAGTTAACGATCTGTACAATGGTACAAAAATTGTGAATTTACCTCTTGTGGTTGTTGAGATATGATTGTTTTTAATGTTAAACTTTGACTTCCGGTTTGGACAGGAAGTAAGGTCAAATTGGGGTCACCTTTGTGTAAATACTTTTGACAATTAACAATCTGTACAATGGTACAAAAATGTCAATTTACCTCCTGTGGTTGTTGAGATATGATTTTTTTTTAATATTAAACTTTCACTTCCGGTTTGGACAGGAAGTAAGGTCAAATTGGGGTATAAATATTTGTTGACAATTAACGATCTGTATAATGGTACAAAATTTGTGAATTTACCTCTTGTGGTTGTTGAGATATGATTTTTTGAAAATATTAAACTTTGACTTCCGGTTTGGACAGGAAGTAAGGTCAAATTGGGGTCACCTTTGTGTAAATATTTTTCGACAATTAACAATCTGTATAATGGTACAAAAATTGTGAATTTACCTCTTGTGGTTGTTGAGATATGATTTTTTTTAAATATTAAACTGACTTCCGGTTTGGACAGGAAGTAAGGTCAAATTGGGGTCACCTTTGTGTAAATATTTTTTGACAATTAACGATCTGTACAATGGTACAAAAATTGTGAATTTACCTCTTGTGGTTGTTGAGATATGATTTTTTTTAATATTAAAATTTGACTTCCGGTTTGGACAGGAAGTAAGGTCAAATTGGGGTCACCTTTTTGTAAATATTTTTTGACAATTAACGATCTGTACAATGGTACAAAAATTGTGAATTTACCTCTTGTGGTTGTTGAGATATGATTGTTTTTAATGTTAAACTTTGACTTCCGGTTTGGACAGGAAGTAAGGTCAAATTGGGGTCACCTTTGTGTAAATACTTTTGACAATTAACAATCTGTACAATGGTACAAAAATGTCAATTTACCTCCTGTGGTTGTTGAGATATGATTTTTTTAAATATTAAACTTTCACTTCCGGTTTGGACAGGAAGTAAGGTCAAATTGGGGTATAAATATTTGTTGACAATTAACGATCTGTATAATGGTACAAAATTTTTGAATTTACCTCTTGTGGTTGTTGAGATATGATTTTTTGAAAATATTAAACTTTGACTTCCGGTTTGGACAGGAAGGGTCAAATTGGGGTCACCTTTGTGTAAATATTTTTCGACAATTAACAATCTGTATAATGGTACAAAAATTGTGAATTTACCTCTTGTGGTTGTTGAGATATGATTTTTTTTAATGTTAAAATTTGACTTCCGATTTGGACAGGAAGTAAGGTCAAATTGGGGTCACCTTTGTGTAAATATTTTTCGACAATTAACAATCTGTATAATGGTACAAAAATTGTGAATTTACCTCTTGTGGTTGTTGAGATATTATTTTTTTTTAATATTAAACTTTGACTTCCGGTTTGGACAGGAAGTAAGGTCAAATTGGGGTCACCTTTTTGTAAATATTTTTTGACAATTATCGATCTGTACAATGGTACAAAAATTGTGAATTTACCTCTTGTGGTTGTTGAGATATGATTTTTTTTAAATGTTAAACTTTGACTTCCGGTTTGGACAGGAAGTAAGGTCAAATTGGGGTCACCTTTTTGTAAATATTTTTTGACAATTAACGATCTGTACAATAGTACAAAAATTGTGAATTTACCTCTTCTGGTTGTTGAGATATAATTTTTTTAAATTATTAAATTTTGACTTCCGGTTTGGACAGGAAGTAAGGTCAAATTGGGGTCACCTTTTTGTAAATATTTTTTACAATTACCAATCTGTACAATGGTACAAACATTTTGAGTTTACCTCTTCTGGTTGTTGAGATATGATTTTTTTAAATATTAAACTTTGACTTCCGGTTTGGACAGGAAGTATGGTCAAATTGGGGTCACTCACAACTCGTGTTTCATCGACTTGTTAAAGTTCTAAGTATATAATGCCAAGTTTCAAGTTCATGTGAAGTTTGCAAGTATGTGTTTTTTGTAGACAATCTATTTGTGTAAAGACCACTAAAGCTGTATAGCGCCCTCTATAGTTAGCATTTCTAACGCACGAATGTGGGTCATTATGTATGTTGGCTTGACGTCATCATGACGTCAGTGTTGCGGTTTCCTGATTATCATGACGTCACTAAGTTTCATCTACAAGTTAAGGTCTAACTATGTGTGAAGTTTGAAGGTTTTTTAAACTTGGCAAGTATGTTTTTATTTGCGGACAACATGGGGGAGAAGAAGAAGAAGAAGAAGAAGTAAAAAAAATAAAAATAAAAAAAACCGAACAAAAACAATAGGTGTTTCGGGTACATACCCGAACACCTAAAAAGTCTGGAATTGCACATGCTCTCTTAAAGATGGACTACAACGAGAACTCTCACATTAAATTGACTATCGAACCTTGTTTATGTTGTGTTCAGGTAACAATTTATTGTTGTGGTCATGTTTTCTCTTTATAATTTTGTTGCAATTTGACCGAAAAAATTAGACCCCTTCTTCGATTTTTGAAATTTCCGCCCTGCACTGGTTCCCGACAAAAACCCATTGAAAATCCACTATGAAATCCACGATATAGTACCAGCGGACTTGTAAACCAGCGAAAAGGGATGACGTACAACCCATGAGCACCCGAGAGTAAACAGAATACGCCATGTTACTTCCGTGTATATTATACATGCTACGTCACACACGAAGTATTAATTATTCATGAGTTGAGGGCTTTTGGTGAAACTGGGCTTTTCTGGGTCGTAGAACGCCGATCAAATTGATTTTTGTTTGCATGAAGGAACAAGTTTTATTGAATAATAATAATATGTTAGTAGTCATTACACATTTCTCGAACGAAAACAGAAACACAGCACTTATCATTATTCCGTTGTAATCAATCTTTAAATCCCTCCTGTTACTTTTGCTAAAGAAAATTTTGTCTTTCTCCAAGCTGGAGAGGGATGTAGTATCCAAACTGTGTTGTTTAAACGGCTCTTCAGGAGCACCTTACTCTCTGTATATGACCTGCATGCTAATGAGGTCAAGCTCATGGTCAATGCATTCAACATGTAATAAAGTATCATATCATGGCAGCTATCTAGTACTTGAATCCAACTTTATCTAGCAACATCACAATAACAAACAACGTTTTGGGGCTTTTGTCCGTATTAGCTCCCCCTTCATTTAATCATGGCCCACATGTCTTAAGTAAACCTCTTGACCAAAGCCAATGCCTTCAGTGATCACTTTGTTTCTGTTTTTTCTCCGTCTGTCACTGTTAGTGATGAACCCTCAACTTGTGATCTCCCTATTCCCGAGTTTTCCTCTGTCCCATTTACCGTCAGTGATATTTGCAACATCATCAAGTCCCTTCCTGTAGGAAAGGCCCCTGGTCCTGACGGTATTAGTGCTACATTTTTACGTAACATTGTGTCTCCCTTCTCTTACATACTTCATAAAATATTTCAGATTTCTCTTGCCATGGGCCAACTTCCAAAAAGTTGGAAACTTGCTAATATCTCACCAGTTTTTAAGTCAGGTGACCGTTCCCTTCTAGCTAACTACAGGCCTATTGCCCTCACCTCGTTAGTTAGCAAGCTGATGGAGAGATTATTGTCAAATGGTATAAAGATGCATCTTTTTGACAATGGCCTTTTAACCGAAAGCCAACATGGTTTTGTTGCTCGTAGGTCATGTGTGACCCAGCTGTTAAATGTTCACCATGCATGGGCTTCCATTCTTGACCAGCGTAATCCGCCCAGGATAGATGCTGTCTTTCTAGACATCTCTAAAGCCTTTGACCGTATGCCTCACCATCACATGCTTACCAAACTTACTACTATGTTCAACATTAGGGGCTCTCTTTGGAGATGGGTCAAAGATTTTCTGGTTGACCGTCAACAAAGGGTACACTTCCTTGGGGAAAAATCTGAATGGGCCAATGTTCGATCAGGTGTTCCCCAGGGGAGTGTGCTTGGCCCCTTACTATTCAACTCGTTTGTTAATGATATCACTTTTGGCTTGACATCTACTTGTGTTTTATTTGCTGATGATGTCTTAATATATCAGCCAATCAAATCTATTTATGATGTGACTCACAACAGGACCTAGACAAGCTGTATAACTGGTGTACCGACAATGGAATGACTTTTAATGCTACTAAATCCAAAGTTATGCATGTTACTAGAAAACGTAACTTGCAGCTGCCCGTTTACATGTTAGGTCATTCTCAATTATATATTACTAGTTCATTTAAGTACCTCGGTGTAACTTTAAACTCTCAGTTAACTTGGAATGATCATGTTAAGGATGTTGTTTCTCGTGCCAATAGAATGCTTGGATTGATTAGGACTGTTGCTTGTAATTCCTCTGTTTGTGCTAAATTATGTTTGTATAAGAGTCTTGTTCTTCCTGTATTGGAGTATGGCATACCTGCTTGGTTTCCTCAAACTCGGATGCAGGAGGAGGCTCTTGAACGTGTCCAGAGGTGTGCGATTCGATTTATCTTAGGTCAGCGATTTGGAGAAATGTCTTACATCGACAGACTTTGTACTCTAAAATGGTCTTCTTTATCAAGTCGCCGTAATTGTTTGATGATTTCCTTTGTTGTTAAGTGTCTTTTTAATACAATTAAATGTGAATCTGTAAATAGGAACATCAGTGTTAACCATAGGTATGATAGCGCTTTAACATTCAAACACTTAATTGCCAGAACCCAGTCCTTGCATCTCAATGCGATCAGTAGATTCCCCAGGCTCTGGTCAGCTCTGCCAGTTGAATTTCGCAATTCTGCCATTTTAACTTCTCTGCCGTCCTTTTTAAAAGCACTGAAGCATGAAGAAAGTGTAACCACTGCTAATATTTCTTAATTAGGTGTTCGGGTTTGTGCCCGAAACAGCTCTCCTCCTCCTCCTCCTCCTCCTCCTCCTCCTCCTCCTCCTCCTCCTCCTCCTCCTCCTCCTCCTGCTCCCCGACGTCTGTCCACAAAAAAACACATACTTGCAAACTTCACTTGAACTTGAAACTTGGCATGTACTTAGAACTTAACAAGTAGATGAAACACGAGTTGTGAGTGACCCCAATTTGACCTTAATTCCTGTCCAAACCGGAAGTCAAAGTTTAATATTTAAAAAAATCATATCTCAACAACCACAAGAGGTAAATTGAAATTTGTTGCACCATTGTATAGATTGTTAATTGTCAAAAAATATTTACACAAAGGTGACCCCAATTTGACCTTACTTCCTGTCTAAACCGGAAGTCAAAGTTTAATATTTTAAAAATTATATCTCAACAACCACAAGAGATAAATTCACAATATTTGTACCATTGTACAGACCGTTAATTGCCAAAAATATTTACAAAAAGGTAACCCCAATTTGACCTTACTTCCTTTCCAAACCGGAAGTCAAAGTTTAATATTTAAAAAAATCGTATCTCAACAACTACAAGAGGTAAATTAACATTTTTTGTACCATTGTACAGGTCGTTAATTGTCAAAAAATATTTACAAAATGGTGACCCCAATTTGATCTTACTTCCTCTCCAAACTGGAAGTCAAAGTTTAATATTAAAAAAAATCATATTTCAACAACCACAAGAAGTAAATTCACATTTTTGCACCATTGTATAGATTGTTAATTGTCGAAAAATATTTACACAAAGGTGACCCCAATTTGACCTTACTTCGTGTCCAAACCGGAAGTCAAAGTTTAATATTTAAACAAATTTAATCTCAACAACCACAAGAGGTAAATTCACAATTTTTGTACCATTGTACAGATCGTTAATTGTCAAAACAATTTTACACAAAGTTGACCCAATTTGACCTTTACTTCCTGTCTAAACCGGAAGTCAAAGTTTAATGTTTAAAACAAAATCTTCCACAAGAGGTAAATTCACAATATTTGCACCATTGTACAGATCGTTATTTGTCAAAACAATTTTACACAAAGGTGACCCCAATTTGACCTTTACTTCCTCCCGAACACCTAGAGTTTGTGTAAACAAACTCGAATTTCAAGTTTGTTTTTGTTTTATCCTTTATACAAATTTATAATATCTATGTGCAATTTCCATAATTAATTTAATATTTATTTAGTTACTTACTTAAGTTTATTATTCATCTATAAGATTATTATTTATTTACTTATTTACTTATTTAATTAATTATTAGGTGTTCGGGTATGTGCCCGAAACACCTATTGTTTTTGTTCGGTTTTTTAGGTGTTCGAGCGACAGCGCGAACACCTCTTGTTTTTGTTCGTTTTTGTTTTGTTTTTACTTCTTCTTCTCCCCAATAACTGTCCGGTAACAAACACATACTTGCAAACTTCACATGAACTTGAAACTTGGCATGTACATAGAACTTAACAAGTAGATGAAAGACGAGTTGTGAGTGACCCCAATTTGACCTTACTTCCTGTCCAAACCGGAAGTCAAAGGTTAATATTTAAAAAAATTATATCTCAACAACCACAAGAGTTAAATTCACAATTTTTGTACCATTGTACAGATCGTTAATTGTCAAAAAACATTTACAAAAAGGTGACCCCTATTTGACCTTACTTCCTGTCCAAACCGGAAGTCAAAGTTTAATATTTAAACAAATTTAATCTCAACAACCACAAGAGGTAAATTCACAATTTTTGTACCATTGTACAGATCGTTAATTGTCAAAACAATTTTACACAAAGTTGACCCAATTTGACCTTTACTTCCTGTCTAAACCGGAAGTCAAAGTTTAATGTTTAAAACAAAATCTTCCACAAGAGGTAAATTCACAATATTTGCACCATTGTACAGATCGTTGTTGTCAAAACAATTTTACACAAAGGTGACCCCAATTTGATCTTTACTTCCTCCCGAACACCTAGAGTTTGTGTAAACAAACTCGAATTTCAAGTTTGTTTTTGTTTTATCCTTTATACAAATTTATAATATCTATGTGCAATTTCCATAATTAATTTAATATTTATTTAGTTACTTACTTAAGTTTATTATTCATCTATAGGATTATTATTTATTTACTTATTTAATTATTTAATTAATTATTAGGTGTTCGGGTATGTGCCCGAAACACCTATTGTTTTTGTTCGGTTTTTTAGGTGTTCGAGCGACAGCGCGAACACCTCTTGTTTTTGTTCGTTTTTGTTTTGTTTTACTTCTTCTTCTCCCCAATAACTGTCCGGTAACAAACACATACTTGCAAACTTCACATGAACTTGAAACTTGGCATGTACATAGAACTTAACAAGTAGATGAAACAGGAGTTGTGAGTGACCCCAATTTGACCTTACTTCCTGTCCAAACCGGAAGTCAAAGTTTAATATTTAAAAAAATTATATCTCAACAACCACAAGAGTTAAATTCACAATTTTTGTACCATTGTACAGATCGTTAATTGTCAAAAAACATTTACAAAAAGGTGACCCCTATTTGTTCTTACTTTCTGTCCAAACCGGAAGTCAAATATTAATATTTAAAAAAAATCATATCTCAACAACCACAAGAGGTAAATTCACAATTTGTATACCATTGTACAGATCGTTAATTGTCAAAAAATATTTACAAAAAGATGACCCCAATTTGACCTTACTTCCTGTCCAAACCGGAAGTCAAAGTTTAATATTTAAAAAAATTATATCTCAACAACCACAAGAGGTAAATTCACAATTTTTGTACCATTGTACAGATCGTTAATTGTCAAAACAATTTTACACAAAGTAGACCCAATTTGACCTTTACTTCCTGTCTAAACCGGAAGTCAAAGTTTAATGTTTAAAACAAAATCTTCCACAAGAGGTAAATTCACAATATTTGCACCATTGTACAGATCGTTATTTGTCAATACAATTTTACACAAAGGTGACCCCAATTTGACCTTTACTTCCTCCCGAACACCTAGAGTTTGTGTAAACAAACTCGAATTTCTAGTTTGTTTTTGTTTTATCCTTTATACAAATTTATAATATCTATGTGCAATTTCCATAATTAATTTAATATTTATTTAGTTACTTACTTAAGTTTATTATTCATCTATAGGATTATTTATTTACTTATTTAATTATTTAATTAATTATTATGTGTTCGGGTATGTGCCCGAAACACCTATTGTTTTTGTTCGTTTTTTTAGGTGTTCGAGCGACTGCGCTAACACCTATTGTTTTTGTACGTTTTTTTAGGTGTTCGGGCATGTGCCCGAAACACGTATTGTTTTTGTACGTTTTTTTTTTTAGGTGTTCGAGCGACAGCGAGAACAGCTCTTGTTTTTGTTCGTTTTTTGAAGGTGTTCGGATATGTGCCCGAAACACCTATTTTTTTTGTACGTTTTTTTTTTTTTTACCTCTTCTTCTTCTTCTCCCCGACGTCTGTCCGCAAAAAAACACATACTTGCAAACTTCACATGAACTTGAAACTTGGCATGTACTTAGAACTTAACAAGTACATGAAACTCGAGTTGAGAGTGACCCCAATTTGACCTTACTTCCTGTCCAAACCGGAAGTCAAAGTTTAATATTTAAAAAAATCATATCTCAACAACCACAACAGGTAAATTGACATTTTTTGCACCATTGTATAGATTGTTAATTGTCCAAAAATATTTACAAAAACATGACCCCAATTTGACCTTTACTTCCTGTCCAAACCGGATGTCAAAATTTAATATAAAAAACTATCATATCTCAACCACAAGAGGTAAATTCACAATTTGTGAACCATTGTACAGATCGTGAATTGTCAAAAAATATTTACAAAAAGGTGAGCCCAATTTGACCTTACATCCTGTCCAAACCGGAAGTCAAAGTTTAATATTTAAAAAAATCATATATCAACAACCACGGGTAGTAAATTGACATTTTTGCACCGTTGTATAGATTGTTAAGTGTCGAACAATATTTACACAAAGGTGACCCCAATTTGACCTTAATTCCTGTCCAAACCGGAAGTCAAAGTTTAATATTTAAAAAATCATATCTCAACAACCAAAACAGGTAAATTCACAATTTTTATACCATTGTACAGACCGTTAATTGTCAAAAGATATTTACAAAAAGATGACCCCAATTTGACCTTACTTCCTGTCCAAACCAGAAGTCAAGGTTTAATATTTTAAAAAATCATATCTCAACAACCACAAGAGGTAAATTAAAAATGTTTGCACCATTGTACAGATCGTTAATTGTCACAAAATATTTAAACAAAGTTGACCCCAATTTGACCTTACATTCTCCCGAACACCTAGAGTTTGTGTCGAGACAAACTCTGAATCTCTAGTTTTTTTTTTTTTTTTTACTTCTTCTTCTCCCCAATAACTGTCCGGTAACAAACACATACTTGCAAACTTCACATGAACTTGAAACTTGGCATGTACATAGAACTTAACAAGTAGATGAAACACGAGTTGTGAGTGACCCCAATTTGACCTTACTTCCTGTCCAAACCGGAAGTCAAAGTTTAATATCGAAAAAAATCATATCTCAACAACCACAAGAGATAAATTCACAATTTTTGTACCATTGTACAGATCGTTAATTGTCAAAAAAATGTACAAAAAGATGACCGCAATTTGACCTTACTTCCTGTCCAAACCGGAAGTCAACATTTAATATTTAAAAAAATCATATCTCACCAACCACAAGAGGTAAATTCACAATTTTTGTACCATTGTACAGATCGTTAATTGTCAAAAATATTTACAAAAACATGCCCCCAATTTGACCTTTGCTTCCTGTCCAAACCGGAAGTCAAAGTTTAATATTTAAAAAAAAATCATATCTCAACAACCACAAGAGGTAAATTCAAAATTTTTGAACCATTATACAGGTCGTTAACTGTCAAAACATATTTATACAAAGGTGACCCCAATTTGACCTTACTTCCTGTCCAAACCGGAAGCCAAAGTTTAATATTTAAAAGAATCCTATCTGAACAACCACAAGAGGTAAATTGACATTTTTTGCGCCATTGTATAGATTGTTAATTATCGAAACATGTTTACACAAAGATGACCCCAATTTGACCTTACTTCCTGTCCAAACCGGAAGTCAAAGTTTAATATTTAAAAAAATCATATCTCAACAACCACAAGAGGTAAATTGACAGTTTTATCACCATTGTACAGATAGTTAATTGTCAAAAGTATTTACAAAAACATGACCCCAAATTGACCTTTACTTCCTGTCCAAACCGGAAGTCAAAGTTTAATATTAAAATAATTTCTAAATTCAGTATTGTATTGTATTCAAATAAACTTCTCGCGAGAACTTCAACAGACGTTAACATTTGACTTCTCCAACACTTCGAATTGATGACGTCACCATTTTAACTTCAACCGAACACCTAGTTTTTGTTGTGACAAAATTTTATATCTAGTTACTTCTTCTTCTTCTCCCCCGCGACTGTCCGCAAAAAAACACATACTTGCAAACTTCTCATGAACTTGAAACTTGGCATGTACTTAGAACTGAACAAGTAGATGAAACACGAGTTGTGAGTGACCTCAATTTGGCCTTACTTCCTGTCCAAATCGTAGGTCAAAATTTAATATTTAAAAAAATCATATCTCAACAACCACAAGAGGTAAATTCACAATTTGTGTACCATTGTACAGATCGTTAATTGTCACAAAATATTTGCAAAAAGATGACCCCAATTTGACCTTACTTCCTGTCCAAACTGGAATGCAAAGTTTAATAATTTAAAAAATCATATCTCAATAACCACAAGAGGTAAATTGACATTTTTTGCGCCATTGGATAGATTGTTAATTACCGAAACATGTTTACTCAAAGATGACCCCAATTTGACCTTACTTCCTGTCCAAACCGGAAGTCAAAGTTTAATATTTAAAAAAATCATATCTCAACAACCACAAGAGGTAGAATGTAAATTCACAGTTTTTGCACCATTGTACAGATAGTTAATTGTCAAAAACATGACCTGAATTTGACCTTTACTTCCTGTCCAAACCGGAAGTCAAAGTTTAATATTAAAATAATTTCTAAATTCAGTATTGTATTGTATTCAAATAAACTTCTCGCGAGAACTTCAACAGACGTTAACATTTGACTTCTCCAACACTGCGAATTGATGACGTCACCATTTTAACTTCAACCGAACACCTAGTTTTTGTTGTGACAAAAACTTATATCTAGTTACTTCTTCTTCTTCTCCCCTGCGACTGTCCGCAAAAAAACACATACTTGCAAACTTCTCATGAACTTGAAACTTGGCATGTACTTAGAACTGAACAAGTAGATGAAACACGAGTTGTGAGTGACCTCAATTTGGCCTTACTTCCTGTCCAAATCGGAAGTCAAAATTTAATATTTAAAAAAATCATATCTGAACAACCACAAGAGGTAAATTCACAATTTTTGCACCATTGTACAGATCGTTAATTGTCAAAAAATATTTACTAAAAGATGACCCCAATTTGACCTTACTTCCTGTCCAAACCGGAAGTCAAAGTTTAATATTTAAAAGAATCCTATCTCAACAACCACAAGAGGTAAATTGAAATTTTTTGCGCCATTGTATAGATTGTTAATTATCGAAACATGTTTATACAAAGATGACCCCAATTTGACCTTACTTCCTGTCCAAACCGGAAGTCAAAGTTTAATATTTAAAAAAATCATATCTCAACAACCACAAGAGGTAGAATGTAAATTCACAGTTTTTGCACCATTGTACAGATAGTTAATTGTCAAAAACATGACCTGAATTTGACCTTTACTTCCTGTCCAAACCGGAAGTCAAAGTTTAATATTAAAATAATTTCTAAATTCAGTATTGTATTGTATTCAAATAAACTTCTCGCGAGAACTTCAACAGACGTTAACATTTGACTTCTCCAACACTGCGAATTGATGACGTCACCATTTTAACTTCAACCGAACACCTAGTTTTTGTTGTGACAAAAACTTATATATAATTACTTCTTCTTCTTCTCCCCTGCGACTGTCCGCAAAAAAACACATACTTGCAAACTTCTCATGAACTTGAAACTTGGCATGTACTTAGAACTGAGTAAGTAGATGAAACACGAGTTGTGAGTGACCTCAATTTGGCCTTACTTCCTGTCCAAATCGGAAGTCAAAGTTTAATATTTAAAAAAATCATATCTCAACAACCACAAGAGGTAAATTCACAATTTTTGTACCATTGTACAGACCGTTAATTGTCAAAAAATATTTGCAAAAAGATGACCCCAATTTGACCTTACTTCCTGTCCAAACCGGAATGCAAAGTTTAATAATTTAAAACATTATATCTCATAAACCACAAGAGGTAAATTCACAATTGTTGTACTATTGTACAGATCGCTTATTGTCACAAAATATTTACAAAAAGGTGACCCCAATTTGACCTTACTTCCTATACAAACCGGAAGTCAATGTTTAATATTTCTAAAAAATCATATCTCAACAACCACAAGAGGTAAATTCACATTTTTTGCACCATTGTATAGATTGTTAATTGTCGAAATATATTTACACAAAGGTGACCCCAATTTGACCTTACTTCCTGTCCAAACCGGAAGTCAATTTTTAATATTGAAAAAAATCATATCTCAACAACCACAAGAGGTAAATTCACAATTTTTAAACCATTGTACAGGTCATTAATTGTCAAAGATATTTACAAAAAGGTGACCCCAATTTGACCTTTACTTCCTGTCCAAACCGGAAGTCAAAGTTTAACATTAAAAAAAAATCATATCTCAACAACCACAAGAGGTAAATTCACAATTTTTGTACCATTGTACAGACCATTAATTGTCAAAAGACATTTACAAATAGATGACCCCAATTTGACCTTACTCCCTGTCCAAACCGGAAGTCGTCAAAGTTTAATATTTAAAAAAATAATATCTCAACAACCACAAGTGGTAAATTCACAATTTTTGTACCATTGTACAGATCGTTAATTGTAAAAGAATATTTACAAAAAGGTGACCCCAATTTAACCTTACTTCCTGTCCAAACCGGAAGTCAAAGTTTAATATTTAAAAAAAATCATATCTCAACAACCACAAGATGTATATTGAAATTTTTTGCACCATTGTATAGATTGTTAATTGTCGAAAAATATTTTCAAAAAGGTGACCCCAATTTGACCTTACTTCCTGACTAAACCGGAAGTCAAAGTTTAATATTTAACAAAATTATATCTCAACAACCACAAGAGGTAAATTCACATTTTTTGCACCATTGTATAGATTGTTAATTGTCGAAATATATTTACACAAAGGTGACCCCAATTTGACCTTACTTCCTGTCCAAACCGGAAGTCAAAGTTTAATATTTAAAAAAATCATATCTCAACAACCACAAGAGGTAAATTCAAAATATTTGTATCATTGTACAGACCGTTAATTGTAAAAAATATTTGCAAAAGATGACTAATTTGACCTTACTTCCTGTCCAAACCGGAATGCAAAAATTTAATAATTTAAAAATTATACCTCATAAACCACAAGAGGTAAATTCACAATTTTATACAGTTGTACAGATCGCTTATTGTCAAAAATATTTACAAAAGGTGACCCTAATTTGACCTTACTTCCTGTCCAAACCGGAAGTCAAAATTTAATATTGAAAAAAATCATATCTCAACAACCACAAGAGGTAAATTCACATTTTTTGCACCATTGTATAGATTGTTAAGTGTCGAAATATATTTACACAAAGGTGAGCCCAATTTGACCTTACTTCCTGTCCAAACCGGAAGTCAAAGTTTAATATTGAAAAAAATCATATCTCATAAACCACAAGAGGTAAATTCACAATTTGTGTACTATTGTACAGATCGCTTATTGTCACAAAGTATTTACAAAAAGGTGACCCCAATTTGACCTTACTTCCTGTCCAAACCGGAAGTCAAAGTTTAATATTGAAAAAAATCATATCTCAACAACCACAAGAGGTAAATTTACATTTTTTGCACCATTGTATAGATTAATTGTCGAAAAATATTTACACAAATGTGACCCCAATTTGACCTTACTTCTTGTCCAAACCGGATGTCAAAGTTTAATATTTAAAAAATCATATCTCAACAACCACAAGAGGTAAATTCACAATTTTTAAACCATTGTACAGGTCGTTAATTGTCAAAAATATTTACAAAAAGGTGACCCCAATTTGACCTTTACTTCCTGTCCAAACCGGAAGTCAAAGTTTAACATTAAACAAAAATCATATCTCAACAACCACAAGAGGTAAATTCACAATTTTTGTACCATTGTACAGACCATTTATTGTCAAAAGACATTTACAAATAGATGACCGCAATTTGACCTTACTTCCTGTCCAAACCGGAAGTCGTCAAAGTTTAATATTTAAAAAAATCATATCTCAACAACCCCAAGTGGTAAATTCACAATTGTTGTACCATTGTACAGATCGTTAATTGTAAAAGAATATTTACAAAAAGGTGACCCCAATTTAACCTTACTTCCTGTCCAAACCGGAAGTCAAAGTTTAATATTTAACAAAAATCATATCTCAACAACCACAAGATGTAAATTGACATTTTTTGCACCATTGTATAGATTGTTAATTGTCGAAAAATATTTTCAAAAAGGTGACCCCAATTTGACCTTACTTCCTGACTAAACCGGAAGTCAAAATTTAATATTAAAAAAAAATTATATCTCAACAACCACAAGAGGTAAATTCACATTTTTTGCACCATTGTATAGATTGTTAATTGTCGAAATATATTTACACAAAGGTGACCCCAATTTGACCTTACTTCCTGTCCAAACCGGAAGTCAAAATTTAATATTGAAAAAAATCATATCTCATCAACCACAAGAGGTAAATTCAAAATGTTTGTACCATTGTACAGATCGTTAATTGTCAAAAAATATTTGCAAAAAGATGACCCCAATTTGACCATACTTCCTGTCCAAACCGGAATGCAAAGTTTAATAATTAAAAAAATCATAGCTCATAAACCACAAGAGGTAAATTCAAAATTTTTGTACTATTGTACAGATCGCTTATTGTCATAAAATATTTACAAAAAGGTGACCCCAGTTTGACCTTACTTCCTATACAATCCGGAAGTCAATGTTTAATATTTAAAAAAAATCATATCTCAACAACCACAAGAGGTAAATTCACATTTTTTGCACCATTGTATAGATTGTTAATTGTCGAAATATATTTACACAAAGGTGACCCCAATTTGACCTTACTTCCTGTCCAAACCGGAAGTCAAAGTTTAATATTGAAAAAAATCATATCTCATAAACCACAAGAGGTAAATTCACAATTTGTGTACTATTGTACAGATCGCTTATTGTCACAAAGTATTTACAAAAAGGTGACCCCAATTTGACCTTACTTCCTGTCCAAACCGGAAGTCAAAGTTTAATATTGAAAAAAATCATATCTCAACAACCACAAGAGGTAAATTTACATTTTTTGCACCATTGTATAGATTAATTGTCGAAAAATATTTACACAAATGTGACCCCAATTTGACCTTACTTCTTGTCCAAACCGGATGTCAAAGTTTAATATTTAAAAAATCATATCTCAACAACCACAAGAGGTAAATTCACAATTTTTAAACCATTGTACAGGTCGTTAATTGTCAAAAATATTTACAAAAAGGTGACCCCAATTTGACCTTTACTTCCTGTCCAAACCGGAAGTCAAAGTTTAACATTAAAAAAAAAATCATATCTCAACAACCACAAGAGGTAAATTCACAATTTTTGTACCATTGTACAGACCATTAATTGTCAAAAGACATTTACAAATAGATGACCCCAATTTGACCTTACTTCCTGTCCAAACCGGAAGTAAAAATTTAATATTTAAAAAATCATATCTCAACAACCACAAGAGGTAAATTCACATTTTTTGCATCATTGTATAGATTGTTAATTGTCGAAATATATTTACACAAAGGTGACCCCAATTTGACCTTACTTCCTGTCCAAACCGGAAGTCAAAATTTAATATTGAAAAAAATCATATCTCATCAACCACAAGAGGTAAATTCAAAATGTTTGTACCATTGTACAGATCGTTAATTGTCAAAAAATATTTGCAAAAAGATGACCCCAATTTGACCTTACTTCCTGTCCAAACCGGAATGCAAAGTTTAATAATTAAAAAAATCATACCTCATAAACCACAAGAGGTAAATTCAAAATTGTTGTACTATTGTACAGATCGCTTATTGTCATAAAATATTTACAAAAAGGTGACCCCAGTTTGACCTTACTTCCTATACAAACCGGAAGTCAATGTTTAATATTTAAAAAAAATCAAATCTCAACAACCACAAGAGGTAAATTCACATTTTTTGCACCATTGTATAGATTGTTAATTGTCGAAATATATTTACACAAAGGTGACCCCAATTTGACCTTACTTCCTGTCCAAACCGGAAGTCAAAGTTTAACATTTAAAAAAAAATCATATCTCAACAACCACAAGTGGTAAATTCACAATTTTTGTACCATTGTACAGATCGTTAATTGTAAAAGAATATTTACAAAAAGGTGACCCCAATTTGACCTTACTTCCTGACTAAACCGGAAGTCAAAATTTAATATTTAAAAAAATTATATCTCAACAACCACAAGAGGTAAATTCACATTTTTTGCGCCATTGGATAGATTGTTAATTACCGAAACATGTTTACTCAAAGATGACCCCAATTTGACCTTACTTCCTGTCCAAACTGGAAGACAAAGTTTAATATTTAAAAAAATCATATCTCAACAACCACAAGAGGTAGAATGTAAATTCACAGTTTTTGCACCATTGTACAGATAGTTAATTGTCAAAAACATGACCTGAATTTGACCTTTACTTCCTGTCCAAACCGGAAGTCAAAGTTTAATATTAAAATAATTTCTAAATTCAGTATTGTATTGTATTCAAATAAACTTCTCGCGAGAACTTCAACAGACGTTAACATTTGACTTCTCCAACACTGCGAATTGATGACGTCACCATTTTAACTTCAACCGAACACCTAGTTTTTGTTGTGACAAAAACTTATATTTACTTCTTCTTCTTCTCCCCTGCGACTGTCCGCAAAAAAACACATACTTGCAAACTTCTCATGAACTTGAAACTTGGCATGTACTTAGAACTGAACAAGTAGATGAAACACGAGTTGTGAGTGACCTCAATTTGGCCTTACTTCCTGTCCAAATCGGAAGTCAAAATTTAATATTTAAAAAAATCATATCTGAACAACCACAAGAGGTAAATTCACAATTTTTGCACCATTGTACAGATCGTTAATTGTCAAAAAATATTTACTAAAAGATGACCCCAATTTGACCTTACTTCCTGTCCAAACCGGAAGTCAAAGTTTAATATTTAAAAGAATCCTATCTCAACAACCACAAGAGGTAAATTGAAATTTGTTGCGCCATTGTATAGATTGTTAATTATCGAAACATGTTTACACAAAGATGACCCCAATTTGACCTTACTTCCTGTCCAAATGGGAAGTCAAAGTTTAATATTTAAAAAAATCATATCTCAACAACCACAAGAGATAAATTCACAGTTTTTGCACCATTGTACAGATAGTTAATTGTCAAAAGTATTTACAAAAACATGAACCCAAATTGACCTTTACTTCCTGTCCAAACCGGAAGTCAAAGTTTAATATTAAAATAATTTCTAAATTCAGTTTTGTATTGTATTCAAATAAACTTCTCGCGAGAACTTCAACAGACGTTAACATTTGACTTCTCCAACACTTCGAATTGATGACGTCACCATTTTAACTTCAACCGAACACCTAGTTTTTGTTGTGACAAAAACTTATATCTAGTTACTTCTTCTTCTTCTCCCCCGCGACTGTCCGCAAAAAAACACATACTTGCAAACTTCTCATGAACTTGAAACTTAGCATGTACTTAGAACTGAATAAGTAGATGAAACACGAGTTGTGAGTGACCTCAATTTGGCCTTACTTCCTGTCCAAATCGGAAGTCAAAGTTTAATATTTAAAAAAAATCATATCTCAACAACCACAAGATGTATATTGACATTTTTTGCACCATTGTATAGATTGTTAATTGTCGAAAAATATTTTCAAAATAGTGACCCCAATTTGACCTTACTTCCTGACTGAACCGGAAGTCAAAGTTTAATATTTAAAAAAATTATATCTCAACAACCACAAGAGGTAAATTAACATTTTTTGCACCATTGTATAGATTGTTAATTGTCGAAATATATTTACACAAAGGTGACCCCAATTTGACCTTACTTCCTGTCCAAACCGGAAGTCAAAGTTTAATATTTAAAAAAATCATATCTCAACAACCACAAGAGGTAAATTCAAAATATTTGTATCATTGTACAGACCGTTAATTGTCAAAAAATATTTGCAAAAAGATGACCCCAATTTGACCTTACTTCCTGTCCAAACCGGAATGCAAAATTTAATAATTTAAAAAATTATACCTCATAAACCACAAGAGGTAAATTCACAATTTTTATACAGTTGTACAGATCGCTTATTGTCACAAAATATTTACAAAAAGGTGACCCCAATTTGACCTTACTTCCTGTCCAAACCGGAAGTCAAAATTTAATATTGAAAAAAATCATATCTCAACAACCACAAGAGGTAAATTCACATTTTTTGCACCATTGTATAGATTGTTAATTGTCGAAATATATTTACACAAAGGTGAGCCCAATTTGACCTTACTTCCTGTCCAAACCGGAAGTCAAAGTTTAATATTGAAAAAATTCATATCTCAACAACCACAAGAGGTAAATTTACATTTTTTGCACCATTGTATAGATTAATTGTCGAAAAATATTTACACAAATGTGACCCCAAAATGACCTTACTTCTTGTCCAAACCGGATGTCAAAGTTTAATATTTAAAAAATCATATCTCAACAACCACAAGAGGTAAATTCACAATTTTTAAACCATTGTACAGGTCATTAATTGTCAAAGATATTTACAAAAAGGTGACCCCAATTTGACCTTTACTTCCTGTCCAAACCGGAAGTCAAAGTTTAACATTAAACAAAAATCATATCTCAACAACCACAAGAGGTAAATTCACAATTTTTGTACCATTGTACAGACCATTAATTGTCAAAAGACATTTACAAATAGATGACCGCAATTTGACCTTACTTCCTGTCCAAACCGGAAGTCGTCAAAGTTTAATATTTAAAAAAATCATATCTCAACAACCACAAGTGGTAAATTCAAAATTTTTGTACCATTGTACAGATCGTTAATTGTAAAAGAATATTTACAAAAGGTGACCCCAATTTAACTTTACTTCCTGTCCAAACCGGAAGTCAAACTTTAATATTTAACAAAAATCATATCTCAACAACCACAAGATGTAAATTGAAATTTTTTGCACCATTGTATAGATTGTTAATTGTCGAAAAATATTTTCAAAAAGGTGACCCCAATTTGACCTTACTTCCTGACTAAACCGGAAGTCAAAGTTTAATATTTAAAAAAAATTATATCTCAACAACCACAAGAGGTAAATTCACATTTTTTGCACCATTGTCTAGATTGTTAATTGTCGAAATATATTTACACAAAGGTGACCCCAATTTGACCTTACTTCCTGTCCAAACCGGAAGTCAAAATTTAATATTGAAAAAAATCATATCTCATCAACCACAAGAGGTAAATTCAAAATGTTTGTACCATTGTACAGATCGTTAATTGTCAAAAAATATTTGCAAAAAGATGACCCCAATTTGACCTTACTTCCTGTCCAAACCGGAATGCAAAGTTTAATAATTAAAAAAATCATACCTCATAAACCACAAGAGGTAAATTCAAAATTGTTGTACTATTGTACAGATCGCTTATTGTCATAAAATATTTACAAAAAGGTGACCCCAGTTTGACCTTACTTCCTATACAAACCGGAAGTCAATGTTTAATATTTAAAAAAAATCAAATCTCAACAACCACAAGAGGTAAATTCACATTTTTTGCACCATTGTATAGATTGTTAATTGTCGAAATATATTTACACAAAGGTGACCCCAATTTGACCTTACTTCCTGTCCAAACCGGAAGTCAAAGTTTAATATTGAAAAAAATCATATCTCAACAACCACAAGAGGTAAATTTACATTTTTTGCACCATTGTATAGATTAATTGTAGAAAAATATTTACACAAATGTGACCCCAATTTGACCTTACTTCTTGTCCAAACCGGATGTCAAAGTTTAATATTTAAAAAATCATATCTCAACAACCACAAGAGGTAAATCCACAATTTTTAAACCATTGTACAGGTCGTTAATTGTCAAAAATATTTACAAAAAGGTGACCCCAATTTGACCTTTACTTCCTGTCCAAACCGGAAGTCAAAGTTTAACATTTAAAAAAAAATCATATCTCAACAACCACAAGTGGTAAATTCACAATTTTTGTACCATTGTACAGATCGTTAATTGTAAAAGAATATTTACAAAAAGGTGACCCCAATTTGACCTTACTTCCTGACTAAACCGGAAGTCAAAATTTAATATTTAAAAAAATTATATCTCAACAACCACAAGAGGTAAATTCACATTTTTTGCGCCATTGGATAGATTGTTAATTACCGAAACATGTTTACTCAAAGATGACCCCAATTTGACCTTACTTCCTGTCCAAACTGGAAGACAAAGTTTAATATTTAAAAAAATCATATCTCAACAACCACAAGAGGTAGAATGTAAATTCACAGTTTTTGCACCATTGTACAGATAGTTAATTGTCAAAAACATGACCTGAATTTGACCTTTACTTCCTGTCCAAACCGGAAGTCAAAGTTTAATATTAAAATAATTTCTAAATTCAGTATTGTATTGTATTCAAATAAACTTCTCGAGAACTTCAACAGACGTTAACATTTGACTTCTCCAACACTGCGAATTGATGACGTCACCATTTTAACTTCAACCGAACACCTAGTTTTTGTTGTGACAAAAACTTATATCTAGTTACTTCTTCTTCTTCTCCCCTGCGACTGTCCGCAAAAAAACACATACTTGCAAACTTCTCATGAACTTGAAACTTGGCATGTACTAGAACTGAACAAGTAGATGAAACACGAGTTGTGGTGACCTCAATTTGCCTTACTTCCTGTCCAAATCGGAAGTCAAAATTTAATATTTAAAAATCATATCTGAACAACCACAAGAGGTAAATTCACAATTTTTGCACCATTGTACAGATCGTTAATTGTCAAAAAATATTTACTAAAAGATGACCCCAATTTGACCTTACTTCCTGTCCAAACCGGAAGTCAAAGTTTAATATTTAAAAGAATCCTATCTCAACAACCACAAGAGGTAAATTGAAATTTGTTGCGCCATTGTATAGATTGTTAATTATCGAAACATGTTTACACAAAGATGACCCAATTTGACCTTACTTCCTGTCCAAACGGAAGTCAAAGTTTAATATTTAAAAATCATATCTCAACAACCACAAGAGATAAATTCACAGTTTTGCACCATTGTACAGATAGTTAATTGTCAAAAGTATTTACAAAAACATGAACCCAAATTGACCTTTACTTCCTGTCCAAACCGGAAGTCAAAGTTTAATATTAAAATAATTTCTAAATTCAGTTTTGTATTGTATTCAAATAAACTTCTCGCGAGAACTTCAACAGACGTTAACATTTGACTTCTCCAACACTTCGAATTGATGACGTCACCATTTTAACTTCAACCGAACACCTAGTTTTTGTTGTGACAAAAACTTATATCTAGTTACTTCTTCTTCTTCTCCCCCGCGACTGTCCGCAAAAAAACACATACTTGCAAACTTCTCATGAACTTGAAACTTAGCATGTACTTAGAACTGAATAAGTAGATGAAACACGAGTTGTGAGTGACCTCAATTTGGCCTTACTTCCTGTCCAAATCGGAAGTCAAAGTTTAATATTTAAAAAAAATTATATCTCAACAACCACAAGAGGTAAATTCACAATTTTTGTACCATTGTACAGATCGTTAATTGTCAAATATATTTACAAAGTTGACCCCAATTTTACCTTACTTCCTGTCCAAACCGGAAGTCAAGGTTTAATATTTAAAAAAATCATATCTCAACAACCACAAGAGGTAAATTCACAAATGTTGTACCATTGTACAGATCGCTAATTGTCAAAATATATTTACAAAAAGATGACCCCAATTTGACCTTACTTTCTGTCCAAACCGGAAGTCAAAGTTTAATATTTAAAAATATCATATCTCAGCAACCACAAGAGGTAAATTAAAAAAATTTGCACCATTGTACAGATTATTTAATTATCCCGGATATATTTACACAAACAGTGACCCCAATTCTAATTTACTTCTTCCTGTCCAAACCGGAAGTCAAGTTTTAATATTGAAAAAATTCATATCTCAACAACCACAAGAGGTTGAAATTTACATTTTGGCACCATTGTATAGATTAATTGTTGAAAAATATTTACACAAAGTTGTGACCCAATTTGACCTTACTTCCTGTCCAAACCGGAGTCAAAGTTTAATATTTAAAAATCATATCTCAACAACCACAAGAGGTAAATTCACATTTTTGTACCATTGTACAGATCGTTAATCGTCAAAAATATTTACAAAAGGTGACCAATTTGACCTTACTTCCTGTCCAAACCGGAAGTCAAAATTTAATATTTAAAACAAATCATATCTCAACACCCACAAGAGGTAAATTTACATTTTTGCACCATTGTATAGATTGTTAATTGTCGAAAAATATTTACACAAAGGTGACCCCAATTTGACCTTACTTCCTGTCCAAACCGGAAGTCAAAGTTTAATATTTAAAAAAATCATATCTCAACAACTACAAGAGGTAAATTCATTTTGTAAACCATTGTACAGGTCGTTAATTGTCAAAAAATATTTACACAAAGGTGACCCCAATTTGACCTTACTTCCTGTCCAAACCGGAAGTCAAAGTTTAATATTAAAAAAAAATCATATCTCAACAACCACAAGAGGTAAATTCACAATTTTTGTACCATTGTACAGATCGTTAATTGTCAAAAATATTTACAAAAGATGACCTTTAATTTGACCTTACTTCCTGTCCAAACCGGAAGTCAAAGTTTAATATTAACAAAAATCGTGTCTCAACAACCACAAGAGGTAAATTCACAATTGTTGTACCATTGTACAGATCGGATCATTAATTGTCAACAAATATTTACAAAAAGGTTACCGCAATTTGACCTTGCTTCCTGTCCAAACTGGAAGTCAAAGTTTAATATTTAAAAAAATCATCTCAACAACCACAACAGGTAAATTGAAATTTTTTGCACCATTGTATACATTGTTAATTGTTGAAAAATATTTACACAAAGGTGACCCCAATTTGACCTTACTTCCTGCTCCAAACCGGAAGTCAAGTTTAATATTTAAAAAATTATATCTCAACAACCACAAGAGGTAAATTCACATTTTTGCACCATTGTATAGATTGTTACTTGTCAAATGAATATTTAGAACTGAATAAGTAGATGAAACCCCAGAGTGACCACTTGGCCTTACTTCCTGTCCAAACCGGAAGTCAAAGTTTAATATTGAAAAAATCATATCTCAACAACCACAAGAGGTAAATTCACAATTTTGTACCATTGTACAGATCGTTAATTGTCAAAAATATTTGCAAAAGTTGACCCCAATTTGACCTTACTTCCTGTCCAAACCGGAATGCAAAGTTTAATAATTAAAAAATCATATCTCATAAACCACAAGAGGTAAATTCACAATTTTGTACTATTGTACAGATCGCTTATTGTCATAAAATATTTACAAAAAGGTGACCCCAATTTGACCTTACTTCCTATACAAACCGGAAGTCAATGTTTAATATTTTAAAAAAATCATATCTCAACAACCACAAGAGGTAAATTCACAATTTTTGAACCATTGTAAAGATTGTTAATTGTCGAAATATATTTACAAAAGGTGACCCCAATTTGACCTTTACTTCCTGTCCAAACCGGAAGTCAAAGTTTAATATTGAAAAAAATCATATCTCAACAACCACAAGAGGTAAATTTACAATTTTGTACCATTGTACAGATTAATTGTCAAAAATATTTACACAAATGTGACCCCAATTTGACCTTACTTCTTGTCCAAACCGGAAGTCAAAGTTTAATATTTAAAAAATCATATCTCAACAACCACAAGAGGTAAATTCACAATTTTTAAACCATTGTACAGGTCGTTAATTGTCAAAAATATTTACAAAAAGGTGACCCCAATTTGACCTTACTTCCTGTCCAAACCGGAAGTCAAAGTTTAACATTAAAACAAAATCATATCTCAACAACCACAAGAGGTAAATTCACAATTTTGCACCATTGTACAGATCGTTAATTGTCAAAAATATTTACAAAAGGTGACCCCAATTTGACCTTACTTCCTGTCCAAACCGGAAGTCAAGTTTAATTTTAAAAAATCATATCTCAACAACCACAAGAGGTAAATTCACATTTTTGCACCATTGTACAGATTGTTAATTGTCGAAACATATTTACACAAAGATGACCCTAATTGACCTTACTTCCTGTCCAAAACCGGAAGTCAAAGTTTAATATTTAAAAAATCATATCTCAACAACCACAAGAGGTAAATTCACAGTTTTTGTACCATTGTACAGATCGTTAATTGTCAAAAATATTTACAAAAACATGACCTTAATTTGACCTTACTTCCTGTCCAAACCGGAAGTCAAGTTTAATATTAAAAAATTCATATCTCAACAACCACAAGAGGTTTTTCATTGTATTCACCATTGTATAGAACTTAACAGACGTTAAAATATTTACTTCTCCAACACTTCGAATTGATGACCACCATTTTAATTTGAACACCTTACTTTGTGACAAACCAGTCAAAGTTTAATATTTAAAAATCATATCTCAACAACACAAGAGGTAAACTTCTCATGAACTTTTAAACCATTGTACTTAGGTCGTTAATTGTAGAAAATATTTACAAAAGGTTGTGAGTGACCCCAATTTGGCCTTTACTTCCTGTCCAAACCGGAAGTCAAGTTTAATATTTAAAAATCATATCTCAACAACCACAAGAGGTAAATTCACAATTTTGTACCATTGTACAGATCGTTAATTGTCGAAATATATTTACACAAGGTGACTTAATTTGACCTTACTTCCTGTCCAAACCGAAAGTCAAGGTTTAATATTTAAAAAATCATATCTCAACAACCACAAGAGGTAAATTCACAATTTTGTACCATTGTACAGATCGTTAATTGTCAAAAATATTTACAAAAAGATGACCTAATTTGACCTTTACTTCCTATCCAAACCGGAAGTCAATGTTTAATATTTAAATAATCATATCTCAACAACCACAAGAGGTAAATTCACATTTTTTGCACCATTGTATAGATTGTTAATTGTCGAAATATATTTACACAAAGGTGAGCCCAATTTGACCTTACTTCCTGACTAAACCAGAAGTCAAAATTTAATATTTAAAAAAAATTATATCTTAACAACCACAAGAGGTAAATTCACATTTTTTGCACCATTGTATAGATTGTTAATTGTCAAAGATTTACACAAAGGTGACCCCAATTTGACCTTACTTCCTGTCCAAACCGGAAGTCAAAGTTTAATATTTAAAAAAAATCATATCTCAACAACCACAAGAGGTAAATTCACAATTTTTGTACCATTGTACAGATCGTTAATTGTCAAAAAATATTTAGAAAAAGATGACCCCAATTTGACCTTACTTCCTGTCCAAACCGGAAGTCAAAGTTTAATAATTAAAAAAATCATATCTCAACAACCACAAGAGGTAAATTCACAATTTTTGTACTATTGTACAGATCGCTTATTGTCACAAAATATTTACAAAAGGTGACCCCAATTTGACCTTACTTCCTGTCCAAACCGGAAGTCAATGTTTAATATTTAAAAAAATCATATCTCAACAACCACAAGAGGTAAATTCACATTTTTGCACCATTGTATAGATTGTTAATTGTCGAAAAATATTTACACAAAGGTGACCCCAATTTGACCTTACTTCCTGTCCAAACCGGAAGTCAAAGTTTAATATTGAAAAAAATCATATCTCAACAACCACAAGAGGTAAATTCACATTTTATGCACCATTGTACAGATAGTTAATTGTCAAAATATTTACAAAACATGACCCAAATTTGACCTTTACTTCCTGTCCAAACCGGAAGTCAAAGTTTAATATTAAATAATTTCTAAATTCAGTATTGTATTGTATTCAATAAACTTCATGAGAACTTCAACAGACGTTAACATTTGACTTCTCGAACACTGAATTGATGACGTCACCATTTTAACTTCAACCCGAACACTAGCTTTTGTTGTGACAAAAATTATATCTAGTTACTTCTAATCTTGACTTCTTCTTTCTGTCCCCTGCGACTGTCCGCAAAACAAGCATACTTGCAAACTTCTCATGAACTTGAAACTTGGTATGTACTTAGAACTGAATAAGTAGATGAAACACGAGTTGTGAGTGACTTAATTTGGCCTTTACTTCCTGTCCAAATCGGAAGTCAAAGTTTAATATTTAAAAATCATATCTCAACAACCACAAGAGGTAAATTCACAATTTTTGTACCATTGTACAGACCGTTAATTGTCAAAAATATTTGCAAAAGTTGACCCCAATTTGACCTTACTTCCTGTCCAAACCGGAATGCAAAGTTTAATATTTAAAAAATTATATCTCAACAACCACAGAGGTAAATTCACAATTGTTGCACCATTGTACAGATCGTTAATTGTCACAAAATATTTACAAAAGGTGAGCCCCAATTTGACCTTACTTCCTGTACAAACCGAAGTCAAAGTTTAATATTTAAAAAAATCATATCTCAACAACCACAAGAGGTAAATTTACAATTTTTGCACCATTGTACAGATCGTTAATTGTCGAAAAATATTTACATAAAGGTGACCCCAATTTGACCTTTACTTCCTGTCCAAACCGGAAGTCAAAGTTTAATATTTAAAAAAATCATATCTCATAAACCACAAGAGGTAAATTCACAATTGTTGTACTATTGTACAGATCGTTAATTGTCAAAAATATTTACAAAAGGTGACCCCAATTTGACCTTACTTCCTGTCCAAACTGAAGTCAAAGTTTAATATTAAAAAATCATATCTCAACAACCACAAAGAGGTAAATTTACATTTTTTGCACCATTGTATAGATTAATTGTCGAAAAATATTTACACAAATGTGACCCCAATTTGACCTTACTTCTTGTCCAAACCGGAAGTCAAAGTTTAATATTTAAAAAATCATATCTCAACAACCACAAGAGGTAAATTCACAATTTTTTAACCATTGTACAGGTCGTTAATTGTCAAAAATATTTACAAAAAGGTGACCCCAATTTGACCTTTACTTCGTGTCCAAACCGGAAGTCAAAGTTTAACATTTAAAAAAAATCATATCTCAACAACCACAAGAGGTAAATTCACAATTTTTGTACCATTGTACAGACCATTAATTGTCAAAAGACATTTACAAATAGATGACCCCAATTTGACCTTACTTCCTGTCCAAACCGGAAGTCGTCAAAGTTTAATATTTAAAAAAATCATATCTCAACAACCACAAGTGGTAAATTCACAATTTTTGTACCATTGTACAGATCGTTAATTGTAAAAGAATATTTACAAAAAGGTGACCCCAATTTAACCTTACTTCCTGTCCAAACCGGAAGACAAAGTTTAATATTTAAAAAAATCATATCTCATAAACCACAAGAGGTAAATTCACAATTTTTGTACTATTGTACAGATCGCTTATTGTCACAAAATATTTACAAAAAGTTGACACCAATTTGACCTTACTTCCTATACAAACCGGAAGTCAATGTTTAATATTTAAAAAAAATCATACCTCAACAACCACAAGAGGTAAATTCACATTTTTTGCACCATTGTATAGATTGTTAATTGTCGAAATATATTTACACAAAGGTGACCCCAATTTGACATTACTTCCTGTCCAAACCGAAAGTCAAATTTTAATATTTAAAAAAATCATATCTCAACAACCACAAGAGGTAAATTCAAAATATTTGTATCATTGTACAGACCGTTAATTGTCAAAAAATATTTGCAAAAAGATGACCCCAATTTGACCTTACTTCCTATACAAACCGGAAGTCAATGTTTAATATTTAAAAAAAATCATACCTCAACAACCACAAGAGGTAAATTCACATTTTTTGCACCATTGTATAGATTGTTAATTGTCGAAATATATTTACACAAAGGTGAGCCCAATTTGACCTTACTTCCTGACTAAACCAGAAGTCAAAATTTAATATTTAAAAAAAATTATATCTTAACAACCACAAGAGGTAAATTCACATTTTTTGCACCATTGTATAGATTGTTAATTGTCGAAATATATTTACACGAAGGTGACCCCAATTTGACCTTACTTCCTGTCCAAACCGGAAGTCAAAATTTAATATTGAAAAAAATCATATCTCATCAACCACAAGAGGTAAATTCAAAATGTTTGTACCATTGTACAGATCGTTAATTGTCAAAAAATATTTGCAAAAAGATGACCCCAATTTGACCTTACTTCCTGTCCAAACCGGAATGCAAAGTTTAATAATTAAAAAAATCATATCTCATAAACCACAAGAGGTAAATTCACAATTTTTGTACTATTGTACAGATCGCTTATTGTCATAAAATATTTACAAAAAGGTGACCCCAGTTTGACCTTACTTCCTATGCAAACTGGAAGTCAATGTTTAATATTTAAAAAAAATCATATCTCAACAACCACAAGAGGTAAATTCACATTTTTTGCACCATTGTATAGATTGTTAATTATCGAAATATATTTACACAAAGGTGACCCCAATTTGACCTTACTTCCTGTCCAAACCGGAAGTCAAAGTTTAATATTGAAAAAATTCATATCTCAACAACCACAAGAGGTAAATTTACATTTTTGGCACCATTGTATAGATTAATTGTTGAAAAATATTTACACAAATGTGACCCCAATTTGACCTTACTTCTTGTCCAATCCGGAAGTCAAAGTTTAATATTTAAAAAATCATATCTCAACAACCACAAGAGATAAATTCACAATTTTTAAACCATTGTACAGGTCGTTAATTGTCAAAAATATTTACAAAAAGGTGACCCCAATTTGAGCTTTACTTCCTGTCCAAACCGGAAGTCAAAGTTTAACATTAAAACAAAATCATATCTCAACAACCACAAGAGGTAAATTTACATTTTTTGCACCATTGTATAGATTAATTGTCGAAAAATATTTACACAAATGTGACCCCAGTTTGACCTTACTTCTTGTCCAAACCGGAAGTCAAAGTTTAATATTTAAAAAATCATATCTCAACAACCACAAGAGGTAAATTCACAATTATTAAACCATTGTACAGGTCGTTAATTGTCAACAATATTTACAAAATGGTGACCCCAATTTGACCTTTACTTCCTGTCCAAACCGGAAGTCAAAGTTTAACATTAACAAAAAATCATATCTCAACAACCACAAGAGGTAAATTCACAATTTTTGTACCATTGTACAGACCATTAATTGTCAAAAGACATTTACAAATAGATGACCCCAATTTGACCTTACTTCCTGTCCAAACCGGAAGTCGTCAAAGTTTAATATTTAAAAAAATCATATCTCAACAACCACAAGTGGTAAATTCACAATTTTTGTACCATTGTACAGATCGTTAATTGTAAAAGAATATTTACAAAAATGTGACCCCAATTTAACCTTACTTCCTGTCCAAACTGGAAGTCAAAGTTTAATATTTAACAAAAATCATATCTCAACAACCACAAGATGTAAATTGACATTTTTTGCACCATTGTATACATTGTTAATTGTCGAAATATATTTACACAAAGGTGAGCCCAATTTGACCTTACTTCCTGACTAAACCAGAAGTCAAAGTTTAATATTTAAAAAAAATTATATCTTAACAACCACAAGAGGTAAATTCACATTTTTTGCACCATTGTATAGATTGTTAATTGTCGAAATATATTTACACGAAGGTGACCCCAATTTGACCTTACTTCCTGTCCAAACCGGAAGTCAAAATTTAATATTGAAAAAAATCATATCTCATCAACCACAAGAGGTAAATTCAAAATGTTTGTACCATTGTACAGATCGTTAATTGTCAAAAAATATTTGCAAAAAGATGACACAATTTGACCTTACTTCCTGTCCAAACCGGAATTCAAAGTTTAATAATTAAAAAATCATATCTCATAAACCACAAGAGGTAAATTCACAATTTTTGTACTATTGTACAGATCGCTTATTGTCATAAAATATTTACAAAAAGGTGACCCCAGTTTGACCTTACTTCCTATGCAAACTGGAAGTCAATGTTTAATATTTAAAAAAAATCATATCTCAACAACCACAAGAGGTAAATTCACATTTTTTGCACCATTGTATAGATTGTTAATTATCGAAATATATTTACACAAAGGTGACCCCAATTTGACCTTACTTCCTGTCCAAACCGGAAGTCAAAGTTTAATATTGAAAAAATTCATATCTCAACAACCACAAGAGGTAAATTTACATTTTTGGCACCATTGTATAGATTAATTGTTGAAAAATATTTACACAAATGTGACCCCAATTTGACCTTACTTCTTGTCCAATCCGGAAGTCAAAGTTTAATATTTAAAAAATCATATCTCAACAACCACAAGAGATAAATTCACAATTTTTAAACCATTGTACAGGTCGTTAATTGTCAAAAATATTTACAAAAAGGTGACCCCAATTTGAGCTTTACTTCCTGTCCAAACCGGAAGTCAAAGTTTAACATTAAAACAAAATCATATCTCAACAACCACAAGAGGTAAATTTACATTTTTTGCACCATTGTATAGATTAATTGTCGAAAAATATTTACACAAATGTGACCCCAGTTTGACCTTACTTCTTGTCCAAACCGGAAGTCAAAGTTTAATATTTAAAAAATCATATCTCAACAACCACAAGAGGTAAATTCACAATTATTAAACCATTGTACAGGTCGTTAATTGTCAACAATATTTACAAAATGGTGACCCCAATTTGACCTTTACTTCCTGTCCAAACCGGAAGTCAAAGTTTAACATTAACAAAAAATCATATCTCAACAACCACAAGAGGTAAATTCAAGATTTTTGTACTATTGTACAGATCGCTTATTGTCATAAAATATTTACAAAAAGGTGACCCCAGTTTGACCTTACTTCCTATGCAAACTGGAAGTCAATGTTTAATATTTAAAAAAATCATATCTCAACAACCACATGAGGTAAATTCACATTTTTTGTACCATTGTACAGATTGTTAATTGTCTAAATATATTTACAAAAGGTGACCCCAATTTGACCTTACTTCCTGTCCAAACCGGAAGTCAAAGTTTAATATTGAAAAAAATCATATCTCAACAACCACAAGAGGTAAATTGACATTTTTGCACCATTGTATAGATTAATTGTCGAAAAATATTTACACAAAGGTGACCCCCAATTTGACCTTACTTGTCCAAACTGGAAGTCAAAGTTTAATATTTAAAAAAAAAATCATATCTCAACAACGACAAGAGGTAAATTCAGTTTTTTCACCATTGTACAGATTGTTAATTGTCAAAAATATTCACAAAAAGGTGACCCCAATTTTTACTTTACTTCCTGTCCAAACCGGAAGTCAAAGTTTAATATTAAAACAAATCATATCTCAACAACCACAAGAGGTAAATTTACATTTTTGCACCATTGTATAGATTGTTAATTGTCGAAAATATTTACACAAAGGTGACCCCAATTTGACCTTACTTCTTGTCCAAACCGGAAGTCAAAGTTTAATATTTAAAAAATCATATCTCAACAACCACAAGAGGTAAATTCACAATTATTAAACCATTGTACAGGTCGTTAATTGTCAACAATATTTACAAAATGGTGACCCCAATTTGACCTTTACTTCCTGTCCAAACCGGAAGTCAAAGTTTAACATTAACAAAAAATCATATCTCAACAACCACAAGAGGTAAATTCACAATTTTTGTACCATTGTACAGACCATTAATTGTCAAAAGACATTTACAAATAGATGACCCCAATTTGACCTTACTTCCTGTCCAAACCGGAAGTCGTCAAAGTTTAATATTTAAAAAAATCATATCTCAACAACCACAAGTGGTAAATTCACAATTTTTGTACCATTGTACAGATCGTTAATTGTAAAAGAATATTTACAAAAATGTGACCCCAATTTAACCTTACTTCCTGTCCAAACTGGAAGTCAAAGTTTAATATTTAACAAAAATCATATCTCAACAACCACAAGATGTAAATTGACATTTTTTGCACCATTGTATACATTGTTAATTGTCGAAATATATTTACACAAAGATGACCCCAATTTGACCTTACTTCCTGTCCAAACCGGATTGCAAAGTTTAATAATTAAAAAAATCATATCTCATAAACCAGAAGAGGTAAATTCACAATTTTTGTACTATTGTACAGATCGCTTATTGTCACAAAATATTTACAAAAAGTTGACCCCAATTTGACCTTACTTCCTATACAAACCGGAAGTCAATGTTTAATATTTAAAAACAATCATATCTCAACAACCACAAGAGGTAAATTCACATTTTTTGCACCATTGTATAGATTGTTAATTGTCGAAATATATTTACACAAAGGTGACCCCAATTTGACCTTACTTCCTGTCCAAACCGAAGTCAAAATTTAATATTGAAAAAAATCATATCTCATCAACCACAAGAGGTAAATTCACAATTTTTGTACCATTGTACAGACCGTTAATTGTCAAAAAATATTTACATGATAGTTTGACCTTACTTCCTGTCCAAACCGGAATGCAAAGTTTAATAATTTAAAAAATCATATCTCATAAACCACAAGAGGTAAATTCACAATTGTTGTACTATTGTACAGATCGCTTATTATCACAAAATATTTCCAAAAAGGTGACCCCAATTGACCTTACTTCCTATACAAACCGGAAGTCAATGTTTAATATTTAAAAAAAATCATATCTCAACAACCACAAGAGGTAAATTCACATTTTTTGCACCATTGTATAGATTGTTAATTGTCGAAATATATTTACACAAAGGTGAGCCCAATATGACCTTACTTCCTGTCCAAACCGCAAGTCAAAGTTTAATATTTAAAAACATTCATATCTCAACAACCACAAGAGGTAAATTCACATTTTTGCACCATTGTCTAGATTGTTAATTGTTGAAAAATATTTACACAAATGTGACCCCAATTTGACCTTACTTCTTGTCCAAACCGGAAGTCAAAGTTTAATATTTAAAAAATCATATCTCAACAACCACAAGAGGTAAATTCACAATTTTTAAACCATTGTACAGGTCGTTAATTGTCAAAAATATTTACAAAAAGGTGACCCCAATTTGACCTTTACTTCCTGTCCAAACCGGAAGTCAAAGTTTAACATTAAAACAAAATCATATCTCAACAACCACAAGAGGTAAATTCAAAATTTTGGTACTATTGTACAGACCGTTAATTGTCGAAAAATATTTACACAAATGTGACCCCAATTTGACCTTACTTCTTGTCCAAACCGGAAGTCAAAGTTTAATATTTAAAAAATCATATCTCAACAACCACAAGAGGTAAATTCACAATTATTAAACCATTGTACAGGTCGTTAATTGTCAAAAATATTTACAAAAAGGTGACCCCAATTTGACCTTTACTTCCTGTCCAAACCGGAAGTCAAAGTTTAATATTTAAAAAAATCATATCTCAACAACCACAAGACGGTAATTGAAATTTTTGCACCATTGTACAGACCGTTAATTGTCAAAAGACATTTACAAATAGATGACCCCAATTTGACCTTACTTCCTGTCCAAACCAGAAGTCGTCAAAGTTTAATATTTAAAAAAATCATATCTCAACAACCACAAGTGGTAAATTCACAATTTTTGTACCATTGTACAGATCGTTAATTGTAAAAGAATATTTACAAAAAGGTGACCCCAATTTAATCTTACTTCCTGTCCAAACCGGAAGTCAATGTTTAATATTTAACAAAAATCTTATCTCAACAACCACAAGATGTAAATTGACAATTTTTGTACCATTGTATAGATGTTAATTGTCGAAAATATTTACAAAGGTGACCCCAATTTGACCTTACTTCCTGTCCAAACCGAAGTCAAAGTTTAATATTTAAACAAATCATATCTCAACAACCACAAGATGGTAAATTCACATTTTTGCACCATTGTATAGATTGTTAATTGTCGAAAAAATATTTACAAAAGGTGACCCCAATTTGACCTTACTTCCTGTCCAAACCGGAAGTCAAAGTTTAATATTTAACAAAATCATATCTCATCAACCACAAGATGTAAATTGAAATGTTTTGCACCATTGTACAGATTGTTAATTGTCGAAAATATTTACAAAGGTGACCCCAATTTGACCTTACTTCCTGTCCAAACCGGAAGTCAAAGTTTAATATTTAAAAAAAACATATAACCACAACCCCAAGAGGTAAATTGACAATTTTTGCACCATGTGTAGATTGTTAAGTGTCGAAAATATTTACAAAAGGTGACCCCAATTTGACCTTACTTCCTGACTAAACCGGAAGTCAATGTTTAATATTTAAAAAAATCATATCTCAACAACCACAAGAGGTAAATTTCATTTTTTGCACCATTGTATAGATTGTTAATTGTCGAAATATATTTACAAAAGGTGACCAATTTGACCTTACTTCCTGTCCAAAACCGGAAGTCAAAGTTTAATATTAAAAAAATCATATCTCATCAACCACAAGAGGTAAATTCAAAATGTTTGTATCATTGTACAGATCGTTAATTGTCAAAAATATTTGCAAAAGATGACCCCAATTTGACCTTACTTCCTGTCCAAACCGGAAGTCCAAAGTTTAATATTTAAAAATCATATCTCAACAACCACAAGAGGTAAATTCACAATTTTTGTACCATTGTATAGATTGTTAATTGTCGAAATATATTTACACAAAGGTGAGCCCAATATGACCTTACTTCCTGTCCAAACCGCAAGTCAAAGTTTAATATTGAAAACATTCATATCTCAACAACCACAAGAGGTAAATTTACATTTTTTGCACCATTGTATAGATTAATTGTTGAAAAATATTTACACAAATGTGACCCCAATTTGACCTTACTTCTTGTCCAAACCGGAAGTCAAAGTTTAATATTTAAAAAATCATATCTCAACAACCACAAGAGGTAAATTCACAATTTTTAAACCATTGTACAGGTCGTTAATTGTCAAAAATATTTACAAAAAGGTGACCCAATTTGACCTTTACTTCCTGTCCAAACCGGAAGTCAAAGTTTAACATTAAAACAAAATCATATCTCAACAACCACAAGAGGTAAATTTACATTTGTTGCACCATTGTATAGATTAATTGTCGAAAAATATTTACACAAATGTGACCCCAATTTGACCTTACTTCTTGTCCAAACCGGAAGTCAAAGTTTAATATTAAAAAAATCATATCTCAACAACCACAAGAGGTAAATTCACAATTATTAAACCATTGTACAGGTCGTTAATTGTCAACAATATTTACAAAAAGGTGACCCCAATTTGACCTTTACTTCCTGTCCAAACCGGAAGTCAAAGTTTAACATTAAAAAAAATCATATCTCAACAACAACAAGAGGTAAATTCACAATTTTTGTACCATTGTACAGACCATTAATTGTCAAAAGACATTTACAAATAGATGACCCCAATTTGACCTTACTTCCTGTCCAAACCGGAATTCGTCAAAGTTTAATATTTAAAAAAATCATATCTCAACAACCACAAGTGGTAAATTCACAATTTTTCTACCATTGTACAGATCGTTAATTGTAAAAGAATATTTACAAAAAGGTGACCCCAATTTAACCTTACTTCCTGTCCAAACCGGAAGTCAAAGTTTAATATTTAACAAAAATCATATCTCAACAACCACAAGATGTAAATTGACATTTTTTGCACCATTGTATACATTGTTAATTGTCGAAATATATTTACACAAAGGTGACCCCAATTTGACCTTACTTCCTGTCCAAACCGGAAGTCAAAGTTTAATATTGAAAAAAATCATACCTCATCAACCACAAGAGGTAAATTCAAAATTTTTGTACCATTGTACAGATCGTTAATTGTCAAAAAATATTTGCAAAAAGATGACCCCAATTTGACCTTACTTCCTGTCCAAACCGGAATGCAAAGTTTAATAATTTAAACAATTATATCTCATAAACCACAAGAGGTAAATTCACAATTGTTGTACTATTGTACAGATCGCTTATTGTCACAAAATATTTACAAAAAGGTGACCCCAATTTGACCTTACTTCCTATACAAACCGGAAGTCAATGTTTAATATTTAAAAAAATCATATCTCAACAACCACAAGAGGTAAATTCACATTTTTTGCACCATTGTATAGATTGTTAATTGTCGAAATATATTTACACAAAGGTGACCCCAATTTGACCTTACTTCCTGTCCAAACCGGAAGTCAAAGTTTAATATTGAAAAAATTCATATCTCAACAACCACAAGAGGTAAATTTACATTTTTTGCACCATTGTATAGATTAATTGTCGAAAAATATTTACACAAATGTGACCCCAATTTGACCTTACTTCTTGTCCAAACCGGAAGTCAAAGTTTAATATTTAAAAAAATCATATCTCAACAACCACAACAGGTAAATTCAAAATGTTTGTACCACTGTACAGACCGTTAATTGTCAAAAAATATTTGCAAAAAGATGACCCCAATTTGACCTTACTTCCTGTCCAAACCGGAATGCAAAATTTAATAATTTAAACAATTATATCTCATAAACCACAAGAGGTAAATTCACAATTTTTGAACTATTGTACAGATCGCTTATTGTCACAAAATATTTACAAAAAGGTGACCCCAATTTGACCTTACTTCCTATACAAACCGGAAGTCAATATTTAATATTTAAAAAAAAATCATATCTCAACAACCACAAGAGGTAAATTCACATTTTTTGCACCATTGTATAGATTGTTAATTGTCGAAATATATTTACACAAAGGTGACCCCAATTTGACCTTACTTCCTGTCCAAACCGGAAGTCAAAATTTAATATTGAAAAAAATCATATCTCATCAACCACAAGAGGTAAATTCAAAATTTTTGTATCATTGTACAGACCGTTAATTGTCAAAAGACATTTACAAATAGATGACCCCAATTTGACCTTACTTCCTGTCCAAACCAGAAGTCGTCAAAGTTTAATATTTAAAAAAATCATATCTCAACAACCACAAGTGGTAAATTCACAATTTTTGTACCATTGTACAGATCGTTAATTGTCAAAAACTATTTGCAAAAAGATGACCCCAATTTGACCTTACTTCCTGTCCAAACCGGAATGCAACATTTAATAATTAAAAAAATCATATCTCATAAACCACAAGAGGTAAATTCAAAATTTTTGTACTATTGTACAGATCGCTTATTGTCACAAAATATTTACAAAAAGGTGACCCCAATTTGACCTTACTTCCTATACAAACCGGAAGTCAATGTTTAATATTTAAAAAAAATCATATCTCAACAACCACAAGAGGTAAATTCACATTTTTTGCACCATTGTATAGATTGTTAACCCTTTCGATCCCACGGGCTCTAAAAAGAGCCTTTGTTGTGATACGCTTCCTTCCCGTGGGCTCTAAAAGGTGCCGGGAATCGGCATTCCCTTGACGACCACGGCGACTTAAATCACCACCTGAAAATGCTTGAGTGGTTTTTGGGGTTGGCGCCCTCTATTGACAGGAATGAAGTGTATACAAGTTTATGAAAAGAAAAGTGCGTCACTTTGCGGTTCCCGGTGCTAGCGTCCACTCGCTTCCACAACGGTCAGTTTAATTTAGTTGCAATCATGATGGAAACGGACATAAATGATGGCATTTTGGCTGAGATTTTGGCAGACAGTGGCTCAGAATCAGATGACGAAGTAACGGATGACGACAGCACATTAGAAGTACTAATTCCAGCGGAATTCGTTGAACTTGAAGAGGTAGGCCAAAATCACAGTAAAAATTAATAACTAATATTAATAACAGTTAACGTTACTCTTCCTGGCCCAATGCAAATTAACGTAATTCACTTATTTTCCTAGGCTATAGCGTAAATAGCGTTACAACTGTTGGAGTTGAGTAATGTAAATTTAGAAAATGGATCCCTTTTAATAGGATTGACCAAATCCCCACCCCCTGGACTGGGTCAAAAAGTCAAGTGAAAATGTACAATTATTAGTAGTTTGTTGGGGTAATATTTGTATTCATTGAAACAGCAAGTTGATGTATAGATATAGCATAGAAATTTTAACATTTACCCATAGCCGGTCGTGCTGTTTAGCGTTAACAGGCTGAAAATGCACTCTTAGTCTCAAGCTTCCAAAATAATAGCCTTGTATTCGAAAGGCCCTCATAAGTCGTATTATGCAAGAAGTTGGGGGAATTCACATTCACAATCCCACATTAAAACGAAAATTTATCGACAACGAGTTTTGGAGAGTGGATGGAATCTGCCATATTTGTTTTCTCAGCACAATATTCATTTTGAGCATGACCCCCTGTGGCCTGTGCACATGCAGCATTGAGATATTGTATTTACAAAGGACCGAGATTAATCCTCCTTTGCCTTGTTTTTCTGTTGCAGCCTACCTACCAAGGTGACAGCCGACCGAGATCAAGGACGACAGGAAAGTTAGATTTCCGATCCGGTTGGGAACGACGAGACCATTACGAGTGTGGGACTGTGCAGTTCAATGGAAATTCTGGCCCCACCGGCGACTTTGCCACACTGTCGGCAGTGGAGATCTTCAAGCTGTATTTTTGTCAACTCGTGTGGGACATGCTCGTCGATGAGACTAATCGCTATGCGCAGCAAACAATAGACTCAAATCCTGGTCAATAATTCTCCTGGCGCAAACCAACATTCCAGAAATGATGGCATTTGTGGCACTTATCATTGCTATGGGCATAAACAAATCCTCTCAATACAAGATGTACTGGTCAACATCTGAAGTTCTTCGCATCCCATTCTACCCGTCGATCATGTCCCGAAATCGGTTCAGTTCAATTCTTCGGTTCCTCCACATCTCAAATAACCAAATTCCTCGTAGAGCCTTGGCTAAACAGGACAAACTTTCCAAAGTTCGGCCCTTGATAGAAGTCCTCGTCCCGAAGTTTCTCAACCTGTATAACCCTGCGCAGAATCTGTCTCCAGACGAGAGTATGTTGAAATTCAAGGGACGCTTAAGTTTTGTTCAGTACATGCCTAACAAACCTATCAAACGGGTATTAAAGCCCTTCTCCCTGAACGAGTCCAAAACAGGATACACGTGTGCTTGGAAACTGTACACAGAACCGACGACACCCAAACTGTTTGTGATGCAGACGTAGATTTCAAGTCATCAGACTGCCATCCACCAAACCCAACAGTTGCAGGAAAAGTCGTCATTGATCTGGTCAATGGACTTGAGAATAAGGGACACGTAATATATTATGATAATTACTATACTAGCCCAGCTCTTTTAGCTAAACTTGCTAAACTAGGATTCAGATGTTGTGGAACTGTTCGTTACACCACACAGGGAATACCCCAGGCCGCAAACCCAAAAAAACATAAAATGAAGAAAGGAGATGACCGATTTTTTTTGGTGAAAGGTGGGCAATTGTGTATCGTTTGGCAAGACAAAAAATCTGTAACACTTTTAACTAATGTAGGCAACAGTGATTTGTCCAAAAAGCAAAATCGGTGTAATAAGAGCACAAGTGGATTTCGTGATGTTATGAAGCCAATTGTATTGAAGATTACAACAAAAACATGGTGGAACTGATCTTGCCAACCAATGTTTTCAGTACTACAATCATACACACAGAAGCTTGAAATGGTGGGAAAAGGTTTTCCATATGCTGAATATCTGTATTGTCAATAGCAGAGTAATATTCACCAACATAGCAGGAACAAACATGTCAGTAACCTTGATTTTCGTATAGGGATTGTACAGGGCTTGCTGTTGGGTTGGGAACGTAACGCAACAAGTCAGTTGAGATACCATATTCCTATTGAGTTGACAGGGCAACAGCACTATCCTGGCAAAACCCCAATGGAAAGAAACAGGACTGCATTGTTTGCAGTAACCGAAAAGTGGCAGGCGAAAACAAACAAAGATGATCTGTAAACAATGTACACAACCTCTGTGCATAGTTCCTTGCTTTGAGAAATACCACATCACTTGATTGTAAATCTATACTATTTGCCTTCAACCCCCCCCCCCCCCTTCAATGTTGGGAATGGTCGGACAAGCCGCAGATTACAGTCAAACCAACATTGAATTGGAGAATAATTGTTAGCATGGATTGTGATGTATGTACACTGAATGGTTCATTTCCAAGTAGAAAAAAAAAATCCCCAAAAATCTCATCCAAGTTATTGTTTTTCACATGGAAAAGAAATCGTATACATGTACCGTATTTGCATGAAATATCACCCATTTGTATTACTTTTCTTCAGTGTAAATACTGATCTAAATATTTCATTGTTTTGCTTTTACACTTAAAAATCTGCACAATATTTTCCTCCCTTTGTATACTCATTTTTACCATCAGTTTAACATACAAATATATTTGAGCCATTTGGTATGTACAGTACACATGTAAAAAAAGTGTCTATTACTGCACAGTGAGGGCGCACTTCAATGAAATTGTGAAAAACCCACTGGTGCTGAAGTGACATTGGGCTCCTAATTACTGTGGTAAAGAAGGGTACTCTCTTACATAACTGGCTGGTAATGAAAGGTTTAATTGTCGAAATATATTTACACAAAGGTGACCCCAATTTGACCTTACTTCCTGTCCAAACCGGAAGTCAAAGTTTAATATTGAAAAAATTCATATCTCAACAACCACAAGAGGTAAATTTACATTTTTTGCACCATTGTATAGATTAATTGTCGAAAAATATTTACACAAATGTGACCCCAATTTGACCTTACTTCTTGTCCAAACCGGAAGTCAAAGTTTAATATTTAAAAAAATCATATCTCAAAAACCACAAGAGGTAAATTCAAAATTTTTGTACCATTGTACAGACCGTTAATTGTCAAAAAATATTTGCAAAAAGATGACCCCAATTTGACCATACTTCCTGTCCAAACCGGAATGCAAAGTTTAATAATTAAAAAATATATATCTCATAAACCACAAGAGGTAAATTCACAATTTTTGTACTATTGTACAGATCGCTTATTGTCACAAAATATTTACAAAAAGGTGACCCCAATTTGACCTTACTTCCTATACAAACCGGAAGTCAATGTTTAATATTTAACAAAAATCTTATCTCAACAACCACAAGATGTAAATTGACATGTTTTGCACCATTGTATAGATTGTTAATTGTCGAAATATATTTACACAAAGGTGACCCCAATTTGACCTTACTTCCTGTCCAAACCGGAAGTCAAAGTTAAAAATTAAAAAAATCATATCTCAACAACCACAAGAGGTAAATTCACAATTTTTTAACCATTGTACAGGTCGCTAATTGTCAAAAATATTTACAAAAAGGTGACCCCAATTTGACCTTTACTTCCTGTCCATACCGGAAGTCAAAATTTAACATTTAAAAAAAATCATATCTCAACAACCACAAGAGGTAAATTCACAATTTTTGTACCATTGTACAGACCATTAATTGTCAAAAGACATTTACAAATAGATGACCCCAATTTGACCTTACTTCCTGTCCAAACCAGAAGTCGTCAAAGTTTAATATTTAAAAAAATCATATCTCAACAACCACAAGTGGTAAATTCACAATTTTTGTACCATTGTACAGATCGTTAATTGTAAAAGAATATTTACAAAAAGGTGACCCCAATTTAATCTTACTTCCTGTCCAAACCGGAAGTCAAAGTTTAATATTTAACAAAAATCTTATCTCAACAACCACAAGATGTAAATTGACATGTTTTGCACCATTGTATAGATTGTTAATTGTCGAAATATATTTACACAAAGGTGACCCCAATTTGACCTTACTTCCTGTCCAAACCGGAAGTCAAAGTTTAATATTTAAAAAAATCATATCTCATCAACCACAAGAGCTAAATTCACAATTTTTGTACCATTGTACAGATCGTTAATTGTCAAAAAATATTTGCAAAAAGATGACTGAATTTGTGCCACTTCCTGTCCAAACCGGAATGCAAAATTTAATAATTTAATAAATCATATCTCATAAACCACAAGAGGTAAATTCACAATTTTTGTACTATTGTACAGATCGCTTATTGTCACAAAATATTAACAAAAAGGTGACCCCAATTTGACCTTACTTCCTATACAAACCGGAAGTCAATGTTTAATATTTAAAAATCATATCTCAACAACCACAAGAGGTAAATTTACATTTTTGCACCATTGTATAGATTGTTAATTGTCGAAATATATTTACACAAAGGTGACCCCAATTTGACCTTACTTCCTGTCCAAACCGGAAGTCAAAGTTTAATATTGAAAAATTCATATCTCAACCACCACAAGAGGTAAATTTACATGTTTTGCACCATTGTATAGATTAATTGTCAAAAAATATTTTACAAATGTGACCCCAATTTGACCTTACTTCTTGTCCAAACCGGAAGTCAAGTTTAATATTTAAAATATCATATCTCAACAACCACAAAGGGGTAAATTCTAAATGTTTGTACCATTGTACAGACCGTTGATTGTCAAAAATATTTGCAAAAAGATGACTAATTTGACCTTACTTACTCTCCAAACCGGAATGCAAAGTTTAATAATTTAAAAATTATATCTCATAAACCACAAGAGGTAAATTCACAATTATTATTACTATTGTACAGATCGCTTATTGTCACAAAATATTTACAAAAGGTGACTAATTTGACCTTACTTCCTATACAAACAAGTCAATGTTTAATATATAAAAACAATCATATCTCAACAACCACAAGAGGTAAATTCACATTTTTTGCACCATTGTATAGATTGTTAATTGTCGAAATATATTTACACAAAGGTGACCCCAATTTGACCTTTACTTCCTGTCCATACCGGAAGTCAAAATTTAACATTTAAAAAAATCATATCTCAACAACCACAAGAGGTAAATTCACAATTTTTGCACCATTGTACAGATCGTTAATTATCAAAAATATTTACAAAAAAGTGACCCCAATTTGACCTTTACTTCCTGTGCAAACCGGAAGTCAAAGTTTAATATTTAAAAAAATCATATCTCAACAACCACAACAGGTAAATTAATTTTTTTGAACCTCTGTACTGATTGTTAATTGTCGAACAATATTTACAAAAAGGTGACCCAATTTGACCTTTACTTCCGGAAGTCAAAGTTTAATATTTAAAAAAAATCTTCCACAAGAGGTAAAATTCACAATCTTTGCACCATTGTCGTTAATTGTCAAAATATATTTAAACAAAGTTGACCCCAATTTGACCTTTACTTCCTCCCGAACACCTAGTGTTTGTCAATACAAACACCAATCCCTAGTTTAGTTTTTTATTTGTATACTTACTTATATATATATTTGTTTTAATTGATTTATTGATTTATTTACTTATTTATTTATTTATTTATTTATTTTATTTATTTATTTATTTATTTATTAATGAATTTATTATTCATTTACAGTGTAATGTGCCTATATCTGTTAGGTTTCATCAATTATTTTCATATTTTTAATTTGAAGTGCCTTGTGCATTTTAATTTCACTTCAGTTTTCATCAGTATTCCTTTTTCTTTTTCCTTTTTTCTACTCTTAAAAACTGGTTTATTCTCACGTATTTCATGCTTTTTAATGTTATATTTAAATTTAAAACATTTGAAGTACATGTATTTATTTATATCTTTTTTGATTATTTGTTTATTTTTATTTACATAAATTATTCTAAATCAATATATATTTTTATCTACTCCTTGTTTTACAACCAGATGTGGGGCAGCAGGTCTACGGATCACAGTAATTACTTTGCTTTTGTTGCTCCAAGCCCATCTGGAAGTATTGTTTTGTATTGTTGTATTGTTTTGTTTGTTGTGATGACTGAATAAATAATAATAATAATAATAATAATGTGTCAAGATTGAGTGCTGCTTTCTTGGTGTTGCCCTTTGTTGGTATTTTCAGCTTCAATACCATTCGCATCAGTAGTAATAGTGGTCAGAGTGATAAGTTGTCACATCTGGATAAGTTTTCACATCTTTAACACTGTTCGGAATCTCTGTCTCACTAGAATGTAATCAATCTGATGTCTTGAGGTATCTCAAACTTTATCCAAATATAAAGCCTTCTAGCGTGGTGTTGAAACCATGTATTTGTGATCATAATAATAAGAATAATAAAGATTTGTAGCGCTAACATACACACACCCTGCTGGGCACTGAGGTGCGGAAACAAAGACAAAACATGAATACAAACAATATACAATGATAGCATAGAAAAACAATTATGTACCAAGATACATGTACCTACAATGCAATTACAAAAATACCTCATCTTTGAAGAATTGTGACATAAGATAAGTTTTAAGCAGCGACTTAAATCTGAGCCTAGTTATACTATGACAAGATTTGAGGTTTAGTTGGAAAGATGATTCCAGAGTCTCAGAGCCGCGACAGAAAAAGAACCTATCACCCCAGTTCCTTTTTGAAGTTGGTTCCTTTTGAGTGACATGTTGCTGGAGCAAATTGCGTGATGGAGTGTAGACTTTAAGCAGTTCAGAAATATAAATTGGAGCAATGTTATTAAAGATTTGTGAACAATTAGCATAAGTTTAAAAACAATTCTCTGTGAAACAGGAAGCCAGTTCATTTCTTTCAAGATTGGCGTGATATGGCATGACTTTCTGGACAAAGTTACAACACGAGCTGCTGTGTTTTGTATGTGCTGAAGACGAGATATTTGATTCTGCAGGGAGACCGTGGGAAACATTCCGTTATCGACCGTGATGTGACAAAGTGCTGCTGAAATTTGTTCAGCAGCACTTTTTATTCAATATTTCCTTATTCGGCTAATATTTCTGATATGAAATGATGATATGCGAACAATGTTGGAGATATGAGGTTTTAAAGTTATTGTCGAGTCAAATATAAACACCAAATTACGTGCTTGTGATGAGGGATTATCTGCAGTGACCAATTGTAATAAATGGAAGAAACCTTAGATAATTTGACGTGATCCAAATAGAACAAATTATGTTTTCGGCGTTCAATTTTAAGAGGTTTTGTCTCATCCAACCACGAATCTCTTGAATACATTCCTCCAGCGTTGTAATACACGAATCGGCAGGTTCTTGAGAAAATTTAAAAGTAATGTAAAGCTGCGTATCATCAGCGTATAAATGGTAAATTTAAATTATACATCAAATTTGATATCACGAACTGGAAAGGTATAAACAGTAAACCACTGTGGGCCAGGATGGAGCCTTGGGGTACAGAAATAGTCATGAAAATTGAATCAGCCTGTCTCCCGCTCGTTTCTCTTCCCAAGACCATGTTTACCAACTATCTTTGTATATTCCTCATTACCAATTTGTTGCGTTAAAATTCCCTAGTACACAACCATGTCATCAGATTTGGCTAATAGTATTTAAATCCCCTTATTGCCATCGCCGGTAATGGCCTCAATCATAAAATCAACCCATATGATTTTATGGAGGATCCGTACTATTTCAATCCTTTAAAATCAACTGAACTGATATACATAATATATTTTTTGGTAGGCTAAGTCAATTTTCAAATCCTACCTCAATCACCTACAAATTCAAATCCCCGTTGATTTTGAAGGATTTGGGATGGTTAGGGCTTTAGAACATGTTGGAATAGGAGCCTGATGTAATCATTTCTGAACTCTGTAATCCCTAATTTTTTAAGGGATAATAATTATGGAACACTGCCATCCCCGTTATTTCCTCTCTGTAGTCACTGCCGCAATAAAAGGTTGTCGGACTAATTAGCTTTTGGACTATTTTTGACGTTTTTATGGATGGTGTTTCCCAGCATAATGTGGTGTCAGAATATCGACTACCCGCCTCCATCAACATACTAAAAGCCTGACCCACTATGGACAACATGGTCAATTAACTGAATCTATTATGTTGGTTTATATTTGAAACTTCATGTAACTGGCATACACCAACAATGACACATAAGGGAGCAATATATCCGCCACAACACGCACGTGTCTATACAATGTGACATAATACGATAACATGCTGTGAGTTACTTATGCTTTGTGTGGTTGCCTTTACAAATCATTCGGTGACGCGTTCAATTCAGTATATTATGTGTGTTAATACTAGAGCCTTACGTATTGATGAAGTCGCTTAAATTTCAGAGCTAAATGAAAAAAATATATATCCCAAAATAAATCTAGGATGGTTGAACGAGGGATGGGTGGCTACATGGACAAATGTGGGCTAATTACAGAATGCATGACTAGAATAGAGTTACATTATTCCTCTCCCAACTTTGCCGTGTGGGTCCACTAACGTTTAATAAAGTAATAACAACGCTTGTAAATATTTTTTTTTAACTGTCAATATAGTAGGCCTACATACAGTTTTATATTACATGATGGTCCTATTGTATTAATATATTTCATGAACACAATACTAAAAATTACTGGCTCATTTATGCAGCAGCAACAGTATATGACCTTATCATGTGGGGTATTATTTTACACTGATTTAATCAAAACTAGCACTTTCAATTCCATGCCCTATTGATCGTTTGATATTGTCCCTTAAACATAATAAAAAACGACCAATAATGTCACGCTGGGAATGTTTGTATCTTTCTAATGGATATATTCAAGCGGTCTTGGCAAAGTACAGAAGAAATCCCATTACGGCATAATTTCGCCGCATATTATTACAAATAATTATAGGCCCAAAATTCTTCCATGGAGTAGTAATTCTTAAGATCTTTTTGGGGGAATTGAAAGAGATGGTATTTCTTGGTATAATTTCCTCTTATATTCGGACAAATTAATAGGATCAGGTTAATACCTTTACACTGGAAGTCAGTTTTATGACAAAAATACTTCATTGTCTAAGATGATGTTAAAATTAGTTTTACCACGAACAACTGAAGAATAAAATGAAATTGTTGAGTCGCATGAGCAAAACAGATGGATAAGAGTCTTCCTCTTCATTGTTACACAAAGTACATAAATTCGTGTTCGACTTGTTAATTTTGAAAATAATTTGTTACCTCAAATCCTGTGTGTTAGTCTATACTGGAACCATCTCAACATAGTGTATTGTACAGTTGAAAGGAATATTAAAGACTAACGACCATTTAGAAAACTACTGTCTATTTACAACTTATTATTGTTCCCTTTAGAAATGGTCTTATAAAAAGGCACTTTCCTGGAGGAGGTCAGGACTTTAGAAATTCTACTCGAACCTTTCTTATTCCTCAAAATAATTTTTTTGAAATTAAAGGAATAAAAGGACACATGGATCATGATTTTTTAAAGGAACATATTGGAAAAAGCAAACTTGAAACCCTGACCACTCCCGTATTCCAAGAAATTAGTTCTAATGTTAAACTTATTCCTGAAATCCTCAATTTCCCGTTGTCATTCAAAAGATCGAAAATATATTTGACACCTGCAGACTCCCAATGTTTATAACAGATGCATTTTTACACACCTTAATTTTATCATTGTGCCACAGAGTATTTGACAAAACATCTTCAGCAGTCACGGGGTATGTGCCAGGTGAAATTTAGACCAGGATGTAAAAACACCCCTCAAAAAAGGTTCCCCATTCTTCTGGGTATAAGGCAAAGATCCCCTTCCAAAGGACAACTATTGTCAGAAACAAGGAGTCTGTGGAGCCAAGGATTTTAAGGGCCACTTGATCCATTTGATTTCTACTAACCTGTCATTACCCCCAAAATGAATTTGAAAAACAGGAATAGAAATAAAATTTGACAACAGTGATACTGCCAAGAATGTTAAATGCAGCTTCTTAGATTTCTCAGATCCATCAAGAAAAACAGTGTCATCAGCATATTGAGATAATCGAAAACTCTTTACCGGTTCCTTAATACCTTTTAAGTCTTTGTCATTACATACCATCATAGCAAAAACCTCTACACACAAAATAAATAAATACGGGCTAAGACCGTCACCTTGTCTAAACCCCTCACTGTTTTAAAGGACTGAGAAGAAAACTAAAATCGAAGAAGAAGAGGCGTGGTTGTAGAAATTTTGATCCATTTTTTATAGATGGACCAAAGTTAAATTTATCCAAAATATTCAGGATAAACTCATGAGTCAACTCTGAGTCAAACGCTTGTTCAAAATCAATAGAAATTAATAGACCATGAATGTTATCCGAATCAGTAATATAAATTAAGTCGTACATTAGACGAATATTTCACCATAAAACGACCCGCCACTCTTTTGGCGCTCATTAATATTATGGGCAGACAAGATTTCAATCTCCTCAGCGATACATGCAGACGCCAGTTTATAAGATGTGTTAAGGGGGAATAACGCTTTTTCAAAACTCAGGGGTTTATCCCTTTTGGCAACAAGGTGATAATCCATTATAATAAAAACAGTTGTTTTATTTTTGTTTTAATTTTAATTTCTCACGACTCGAACTGTTTACCATTTTTTCGCACTATTTGTTTCAAATAATAACATGATATTCCAAATATTTCTTATTTTGCAAAATTACTCTAAACTACCAATGAGTGATAATAAACTGTGATACGGAACAGAAATAAATATTCGCTCGCCATTCTGTATTTAAATACGCACATTCCGTGTGTTTCGCATCACCGGTTATTTGGTTGTACTTTGTTCTGTTAAATAACTCACTTTCATATGAGATATTTCTCCAAATAATTCACAATAAATATCGACCATGGGTAGGCCTATCATAGGTATCACTGTTTCACCAGCAAATGAATTTTGCGTTGAATTTGAATGTTGTTTAACGAAAATGAACAAAGTTTTGAAATTGGCCGAGAAAACCTTTAATAAAATAAAAATTATAAAACCCAAATTTTACATCATAAAAGCCATATTTGGGAATAATTTAAATAGTTTCAGAAAATCACCGATTATTGTTATACCATGCTAAACTATACAATTATAATATTATAGGAAGCTAAGGATGGTACCAAGAAGAGCACAGTTTATAACTTGTTTGTATTTTATTTCAAAAAAATATATGAATCCAGCAGAAGTTAGTATGAACGTTTTTTTTCAGATTCCATACGAGGATAACATGCTGAAAAAAATCTGCGTGATGACACCACATCATTGCATTTTGAAATATAGATGATTTATCGATATTTATCAATATTATGAAGTTTTGTGAATCAAGTACAAAACTCACAAACTTTTAAAAATTGAGGATAACTAAATTTTAATCTTAATTTTTGTATTAACGATGGTGAAGGTTTTGGTGTGAGAATCATCGAGTATTTTTAATTTATGAATATTTATCAATATAAACATTTTGTACAGTGAATCAAAGCCACATACACTCACAAACTTTAATATTTAGGATAACCAGCTGTTTATATTTCTAGAACGAAACAGCTGTTTATATTTCTAGAACGAATCATCATAAAGGTCTGTAGTGTGTTTGTCCAAATTTTACCCTTGTGGCTGTGCCATCCGTCTTGTATATTCCGTTTCTTATTTTATGTGTGTGCAATTTATTCTTTTTGTTTGGCTGGACCATCACTTTCGCTTTTCTTTCATTTTAACTGTTTAGTATTTTTAATGTTTTTATTGTAATATTCTTGTAATTTGGCCTTGGGCACACGAGAGAGATGTAAATAAACCAATAATAATAACCAATAATAATAAAGGCAAGGTTAGAGGATGAGAAACGTTTAGTGTAAACTTTAAAAGCTTCAGAAACCAACAAATTTTAATATTTAGGATGATCACTTGTCCATAATTTACGTATAAACAATCATCTTATAGGTGAAGGTAGGAGTAGGAAGGACTGGGGAGGATGTGGGAAGGGTGTGAGGAGGGTGGGATGCGGAATATATTCATATATGTAATCAATCACTGCATTCTAAATACTTCAAAGTGTTTTGAATCAACATTTTATAGACTTCTGTCATATTGACAACTCTTTATAAAGTTAAATTTAGCTTTTAAACGTATTGAATTAAAGGTACACACCGCCTTTGTCGCGCGAAATTGGGCGATAAAGCGCCTCGTCAATAGTTCATTGTTTTACATACATGGTTGGAAAGATCAAAGTAGAATATAATTGTCCACACAAGTACTCTGAAAAATGCGTCGTTTTTCTGTTGTGTACAAAACAAATGTCATGTGACTTTTTGAACCAAAATTTGTCCAGAAAACTCACGAGGACAAAATTAATAGTCGCACTTTCAGACGTTTAAAATGTTTATTACCAGAACCAAATTCAAGAATAATTATTTTTATAATTCATTGATACTTGACAAAAGTGAAATGATTTTGAAACAATGGGTGAAAAATCAAAATCGACAAAGGACGAAAGTCTTGGCACTTTCCGAGACACTGGGAACCGAACCAAGACTGTACCAGTACAGCCATGGGCGCCAGCGCGGCCAAGCGCCCGAGGCGTGAGCCTGCTGGTTAGGCCATAAATATATCAACACTTTCGCGTGGAGCGTAAAGCAGGGTGTCAACCACTGTGGTGCTTTTGTGTCGGGTATTTTGGAATTATGATACTGCCAGCGAGTTTAGTTTTGGAAACAACAATGACGCATTCATTCGAACATCGTCACAGCCCTTCATCATATCAACGCCAATAAAAGTGACAAAAACTGTTCAGCTTGGAAGGCCATCCGTCAAAATCAACGCCAGAATTTCGACCGAGCGGGCTGGGCGAAGAAAGGCTCACCTGTTCACGGCAATAAAACGACGCATGCCTGGCGACCATTGACGGGCCAGCCAACCTCAAATGATGGCACACACCAGGGATTTGATTGTTGAACGATGATGTGACCATGATGATACCATGAATAATGTCGCATTTGTAGGATTATTGTTGGACAGGTAAGAGTAATAAAAGAGAAATATTGTTTGATAATATAATACTGTAGGGCTTTTGTTGTGGCTGTATGCTGAACTCTTATGATGAATTTCTGTTAGCCATCACATTATTTTTCTTGATAGTTCCTATAGCCAAGGCCCAATGATATTGTGATGATGTTTACAATACAGACATGATAATTATAAGATATAGTTTAGAAAGCAGAACAATTTCCAGTGAAGTAGTTGTAATTTCCACCATCGATGTATTTTATGGGGAAGATGGTCAAAAGGGGTCATGGTGAAAATTCAAACATGGACTGGAGGAAATAGCATCAGGTAGGCCTCCCATTATTCCCCTAAACGTACGAGTACGAGTACGAGTACGAGTACGAGTACGAGTACGAGTTATATTTAAATGCATTTTTAATATGCACCATGTCCATCATATCCACCATTATTTCATTAGCTGTTATGTTTTGTTTTATAGTTTGAGAAAACATCACTGCCAGTATTTTTACTTGCATCAACACCATGTAGAGTTTATCAGCCTGATTCCATTTCCAGTATTCACAGCTACAAAGCATTGCCAAGGTAGAGTAAATCTTGGATTGATTCAGATTATTTTTTTTATCCCATAATTTTGTGTATATGTAGAAAACTTAGTTGATGTAAATATTTCTTTTTCTATCAAAACAAATCACATTTACAGAAACAATTTCTGATTTAGAATAAATGAAGTTGTGCATTCAGGTTTTTCCCCCAGCATGCTTAATGTTAACTTGTCCATATTAAAGGGACAATATCACGATCACAGCAGACTTTCAACAGGGCATGGAATCAGTGTCCTAGTTTAAGATGAACACAGTGACTGAACATTTCTGGCTCATTTATGCAGCAGCAATGGTAATATTGACCATATCATGTGGGGTATTATTCAGTCACATACGGTGTTAATCAAAACTAGTAATTCGATTCCATGCCCTGTTGATTGTGACGATAATGTCTCTTTAATATTACAGTCAATAAAATGTTATATTCACTGGAAAAAAAGTGGCGGAAGTTTTTACTTTAAGATATATATTTTGAGTGAATCCTCCTTGTCTCATCATGTGTCTATTATATGTTGTACTATAGCAGATTTCATTACTTTCACTTAAGTATTTGTTGAATTTGATATCAAATAATTAACGGAACATGGATAAGAGTAATTAAGTGAAGACAATAATGTATATCGCCGCATGATTGGATTGTCATCAGTTTAACAATGCTCTGATCAATCATTTTGTGAAATGATTAAATAAAAACAAATTTATTTTGAAAGTCATTTTTTCCCTTATTTATTTTGTTGGTTTTATTGAATTGTTGAATTGTACAATGATATGAGGGTTAAAGACAATAATATCGACGAATAATTTCTAGTTATACATTATTTATACAGTTTATACATTGGCAAGGCGTACAGATGAAATGAAGAGGTTAGTGAACTCATTTATTATGCTATATGTTTGCTTATTTTGGTTCTCTCTGCGTATCCAGTGTGGCAAAAGGTCTACATTATGAAAAGAGGGTGCGCTGGTAAAATGAGGGTACATTGTGAAAAGGTGTCACACTGCAAAAAGGAGTACAATTGTGAAACGGAGGCATGCTGTTAAAAATGGGATACGTTACAAAAAAAGAGTCACACTGTCAAGGTTTATAATGTGAAAAGGGGATCACAGCAAATAAGGGTTACATTGCAAATGTGGGTACACGGTAAATAGCATGTTAAATAGGGGGTACACTGCTCAAAAAGGTACATTGTAAATAGGGTAACCTACAAAAAGGTACATTGTAAGTGGGGTAACCTGCTAAAAAGGTACATTGTAAATAGGGGTAACTTGCTAAAAAAGGTACATTGTAAATAGGGGTAACCTGCTAAAGGTACATTGTAAATAATAGGGTAACACCGAAAAAAGGTACATTGTAAATAGGGGTAACTTGCCGAAAAAAAGGTACATTGTAAATAGGGGTAACTTGCTAAAAAAGGTACATTTTAAATAGGGGTAACTTGCTAAAAGGTACATTGTAAAAAACTTGCTAAAAAGGTACATTGTAAATAGGGGTAACCTGCTAAAAAGGTACATTGTAAATAGGGGTAACCTGCTAAAAAGGTACATTTTAAATAGGGGTAACCTGCTAAAAAGGTACATTGTAAATAGGGGTAACTTGCTAAAAAAAGGTACATTGTAAATAGGGGTAACCCGCTAAAAGAGGCACATTGTAAATAGGTAAATGTTAAAAAGGTACATTGTAAATAGGGTAATTGCTAAAAAACACATTGTAAATAGGGGTAACCTGCTAAAGGTACATTGTAAATAGGGTAACCTGCTACAAAAGGTACATTGTAAATAGGGGTAACCTGCTAAAAAGGTACATTGTAAATGGGTAACCCCCAAAAAGGTACATTGAAATAGGGGTAACTTGCTTTAAAAAAGGTACATTGTAAATAGGGGTAACCTGCTAAAAAGGCACATTGTAAATAGGGTAACCTGCACAAAAAGGTACATTGTAAATAGGGGTAACTTGTTAAAAAAAGGTACATTGTAAATAAACTCAAAAGGTACATTGTAAATAGGGGTAACCCCTAAAAAAAAAGTACCCAAGCAAAAGGCACATTGTAAATATGGGTAACTTTATAAAAAGGTACATTTTAAATAGGGTAAACGTGCTAAAAAATGTACATTGTAAATAGGGGTAACCTGCTAAAAAAGGTACATTGTAAATAGGGGTAACCTGCTAAAAAAGGTACATTGTAAATAGGGGTAACCTGCTAAAAAAGGTACATTGTAAATAGGGGTAACCTGCTAAAAAAGGTACATTGTAAATAGGGGTAACTTGCTAAAAAAGGTACATTGTAAATAGGGGTAACCTGCTAAAAGAGGTACATTGTAAATAGGGGTAAATTTGCAAAAAGGTACATTGTAAATAGGGTAACCTGCTAAAAAAAGGTACATTGTAAATAGGGTAACTTGTTAAAAAGGTACATTGTAAATAGGGGTAACCTGCTAAAAATGGTACATTGTAAATAGGGGTAACTCACAAAAAGGTACATTGTAATAATAGGGTAACCTGCTAAAAAGGTTTATACATAAAAATAGGGGTAACTTGCTAAAAAGGTACATTGTAAATAGGGTAACCTAACTACACAAAAAAGGTACATTGTAAATAGGGGTAATTCTACTAAAAGGTACATTGTAAATAGGGGTAACCTGCTAAAGACATTGTAAATTAATTAAAAAGGTACATTGTAAATAGGGGTAACCCTGCTAAAAGGTACATTGTAAATAGGGTAACCTTAAGCAAAAGGTACATTGTAAATAGGGGTAACTTGCTAAAAAGGTGCACATTGTAAATAGGGGTAACTACAAAAGGTACATTGTAAATAGTAACCTGCTAAAAGGTACATTGTAAATACCTGCTAAAAAAGGTACATTGTAAATAGGGGTAACTGCTAAAAAGGTACATTGTAAATAGGGTACCTTCTAAAAAGGTACATTGTAAATAGGGGTAACTTGCTAAAAAAGGTACATTGTAAATAGGGGTAACCTGCTAAAAAGGTACATTGTAAATAGGGGTAACTTGCTAAAAAAGGTACATTGTAAATAGGGGTAACCTGCTAAAAAGGTACATTGTAAATAGGGGTAACCTGCTAAAAAGGTACATTGTAAATAGGGGTAACTTGCTAAAAAAAAGGTACATTGTAAATAGGGGTAACCCGCTAAAAGAGGTACATTGTAAATAGGGGTACCTTCCTAAAAAAGGTACATTGTAAATAGGGGTAACCTGCTAAAAAGGTACATTGTAAATAGGGGTAACCTGCTAAAAAGGTACATTGTAAATAGGGTAACCAAAAGTACAAAAATAGGGTAACTGCCAAAAGGTACATTGTAATAGGGTAACCTGCTAAAAAGGTACATTGTAAATAGGGTAACCTGCTAAAAAGGTACATTGTAAATAGGGGTAACCTGCTAAAAGGTACATTGTAAATAGGGGTAACCTGCTAAAAGAGGTACATTGTAAATAGGGTAACTGCTAAAAAGGTACATTGTAAATAGGGTAACCCGCTAAAAGAGGTACATTGTAAATAGGGGTAACTTGCTAAAAAGGTACATTGTAAATAGGGTAACCTGCTAAAGGTACATTGTAAATGGGGTAACCTGCTAATATTGTAAATAGGGTAACTTGCTAAAAAAAGGTACATTGTAAATAGGGTAACCCACAAAAAACATTGTAAATAGGGTACCTTCCCAAAAAGTACATTGTAAATAGGGTAACCTGCTAAAAAGGTACATTGTAAATAGGGGTAACCTACAAAGGTACATTTAAAATTACAAAAAAACATTGTAAATAGGGTAACCTGCTAAAAACATTGTAAAAATAAAATTTTAAATTGTAAAATAAAGGTACTAAAAAAAAGGTACATTGTAAATAGGGGTATTAAAAAGGTACATTGTAAATAGGGGTAACTTACTAAAAAGGTATTGTAAATAGGGTAACCTGCTAAAAGGTACATTGTAAATAGGGTAATTTAAAAAAGGTACATTGTAATAGGGGTAACCTGCTAAAAGGGTACATTGTAAATAGGGGTAACTTGCTAAAAAGGTACATTGTTTAATAGGGGTAACCTGCTAAAAAGGTACATTGTAAATAGGGGTAACCTGCTAAAAAGGTACATTGTAAATAGGGGTAACTTGCTAAAAAAAAGTACATTGTAAATAGGGGTAACCCGCTAAAAGAGGTACATTGTAAATAGGGGTAACTTGCTAAAAAAGGTACATTGTAAATAGGGGTAACCTGCTAAAAGAGGTACATTGTTAAGAGGGGACAATCTGCCAAAAACAGAACATTGTGAAAAGGGGCACACTTCTTAAAAAGGGTGCATTGCAAGAAAATAGGAACACAAAACTGGTTATTTCGGTCGTTCGATCAGTGGACATTATTGTTTGCTGCTGTCAAACGTCAGTTTTTTATTTTATTGTTTTGTATACGAATGAATCTCAGACTTTTCACTGATTAAACGACCGGAAAGAGGAAAATGTGATATAATCTTACAAAATGAGTCTGAAGTAGCAAAACTCCTTTTCATAAAACGAATCAATGTATCTCTTCCAATAACAATCTTAATTTTCAACATATTGTGCTTGTTTTACTGAGCTCAAAAAAGACTCTTTTTGTAGGATCCGTTCACAAATGTTACTTACCCCACAGCACAACGACCAAGAATCTCATCCATTGCAAGGTGGTCATCTCGTCGAGGATGCGGTGTCCCGTCAACCGAGGAAACTAGATGCAATCTCCTCAGGAAATGTAAGGAACAACTCTATCCACGGTGAAAGAAAGGTTTCTGGAACTCCAGCTTTGCGTCTCCTTTCCGTGCCGCGCTGGTCCAATCTAACTGAAACCGCTCATCTCTCGCTCATTAAAAGAATCGCGCCCACAAGCTTGATGATACCAGGTATTTTCCAGAGGCCGGCATGTGGATATGACGTACATATATAGCTTCATAATTGGTCCTTCCTATAGACATATAATACGCATGTACGCTCCGCCTACCTAGGTTGAAACATTATAATATACATGGCAATAGTTTACACAGAAGACCACCGTCGTTAAAATCAACATAGCAGCATTAATATCCAGTAAAAATAGCAAAGCCCATACTTGTTCTAAGTTATAATAATTATATTAAAGCTAGTATACACTTGTTGTAAAATGTATGTAAATGCATCTATACTAATTTACTAAGATATAATTATGTATAAAAACCAATCTGTTAATGTTTCAGCTTATTTCATTGTGTCGTCGAGAAAATAATGAGAATGCATTCAGGTTGTTCGTATTCGTTCATATTTTGGTAAAAATTTCACTAAAATATTACTAAATTTTACTATAATTTTACTAAATTTTACTAAATTTTACTAAAACGATAGTACCTGAGATTTGTTATGAGACTGCCAATAGTTCTTTTAGTGAGTGTATAGTTGCTATTTAGACTGGGTTTAGAAGAAAGCCAGTGAAGTTAGTCTGAGGTTAGTCATCACTGTGTTGAATGCAATACTTCTATATGGTCACTGTAGAAGTATTGCATCCTTGACCGACAAACAGACCAACATCCAACACTAATCCAACCTACAGACAACTAAAGAAACACACTCAAAAGGTGAATACACAGTAAGTCCGATAAAAGGACATGAGGACAGAAACAAGACAGACAGGCAGAAACAAACATGACGTGGAATGATGCTCTGTTCCAACGACTGTTACATTAATAATTGTTTGCCAAGCAAAAAGGAGAAATACAGCAGAAAAGAAGTTATTTTAAACGACTGTTTCGTGAATATTTTGTGCAAACAAACACAACTACACAGATTCGTATACACAATCCGCTAACTGCATGGTCGGCGATTCTGGCAGGGGGAGGGGTGAGGCAGGGGCTAGGGTGAGGCAGGGGCTAGGGTGGACACCCCAATATTTATGACGCTTGGCGACGTCCCCCAATAATTTTTGACACCAAAACAAACTTATTCTGATCTCCCATAAGTTCAGTATTCCGTTGTATTTTCCATAACAGGCACCCCATTAGCGTATTTAGGCATAATTATTTATTTATTTTTAATGAACCTTCCTTTTCCCATAAGCCTAGGTCTTCAACTACAGCAGCCCAGCACGAAACCTAATTTGAAACAAAACCTCTCGAAATTCATAAATATATTATTTTTTTGTATGCGGTTGATGGAGTTGATAGTGATTGATAGGGATTGATGGGGGATTGATAGGGGTTAATGGGGAGGTTGATGGTGGGAGGTTGATGGTGGGAGGTTGATGGTGGGGGGTTGATGGGAGAGGTTAATAGTGGGGGTGGTTAATGGGCCGGTACAAATGGCCCAAGTGCCCCCGAACATCCTAGTGCCACCCACAAGTTCCGCCTACTGCATGAACCAGCTCGTTACGCGACTGATATAGAGATTAATTAATTGGTTAAGATTTTATTTATTTTTGTTTCAATTTGGGAGGAAGGGTTTACATGTATCTCGGTACATAATTTTTTTCTATGCTATCATTGTATATTGTTTGTATTCATGTTTTTCTGTGTTTCCGCGCCTTGAGCGCCCAGCAGGGTGGATATGTGCGCACTACAAATAATAATAATTATTATTATTATTATTATTATTATTATTATTATTATTATTATTATTATTATTATTATTATTATTATTATTATTATTATTATTATTATTATTATTATTATTATTATTATTATTATTATTATTATTATTATTATTATTATTATTATTATTATTATTATTATTATTATTATTATTATTATTATTATTATTATTATTGTTATTATTGTTGTTATTATTGTTATTATTATTATTATTATTATTATTATTATTATTATTATTATTATTATTATTATTATTATTATTATTATTATTATTATTATTATTATTATTATTATTATTATTATTATTATTATTATTATTATTATTATTATTATTATTATTATTATTATTAGTGGCCCACCTGGTCAACCATCCATTACAAGGTGCATTTTGAAATTTTTTGTCTACGAACCTATCTTCAGACCTCAACCAAACCTCCAATGAAGGTATGATTAGTCCATCCTTGTTTAGGGTCAGACATATGTACCTAGTTTGTACGCATATAAAATATAAAAGCAATCTGACCACTCGTGTGGTCACCAGAGGGGCCCAAAATTGCAAAAGCTTACTTACGTCGGCTCAATTGTGGGTATTGAAGGACCCCTAACTTCACCATGAGATAGAGGCCTCTGAAAATGCAAAAAAATCAGCAAAGCAACTTGGAGGGAGAAAATGGGGGCGTGGCTATATTTTTCAAGGGCCCATTACACTAATTGGCCAGGGACAATTGGACCACACAGCATCGAGCTTTAAGTAATATCTATGTTTTAAACATACCATGTCACAAAACGCAAGATACATGTAAAATGTGTGCCCTATGTGAAAGAACAGATTTCAAACTTTCCAAGTGTCAACTTTTTAACAAGGGACGGTTAATCACAACATAATTAATAATTTAAGACAATAATCTCTTCGAAAAACGCACAAATCAACACAACTTTCCCAATTGCAGCGCCCGCCAATACCGATCTATAAATAGCTCACAATTGTCTCTTCATGAAATCGCAAAAACTTCGATAAATCCGCATAGTTTTGTACAGGCGCTGTAAGGACAAAACTCACCCGCGAGGCGGTTTTCTATTTTCACTCACAAAGAGTGCTCTCATGTGTCCAAACTGTTATAATACACTTTTCATATTCGTTTGGCTTTCCAGAAATATGGATTCTGAAAAATAAGTTTTAATGTTTTTTTCATAGACGCTTAAATGAAATGAATGAATCATCACCCAAGGCAATGGCTATTTGTTTGTTTTTCATCCACTGTCGCCATAGAGTTTTTGTTCTTTTAACCCTCCGGCGAGGGAGCCCTCTTGGTAGAGGCAGATTTTATGTATTTCATTGTTTCTCCCAGAAAAAAAACCCACAGATGGCTGAGAGTCATTGATATCCTAAAGGGGACCATTCCACATATCTTAGAAGGGGTGTCAGTTCCCAGAGCTGTGTAGTTTTTTTTTCTGGGCTGGAAAAGAAAATTACTGCCATATCTGTGCACAAAATCAACCATCCATTGTGTAAACATAAAGACCCCCCCCCCCCCAAAGCTAACCCCCGGTTAGGGGGAACCATCTGTTGACCAACAGACTGTGTTGTTTGGTGGCTTGCGACAGCTAGTGTTAGGTATAACCCCCAACCCCCCCAGACAGAGTGTCTGGGTTGGGTCATGGTTGGGTCATGGTTGGGTTACATGCCGGAGAGATAAACCAGACGGTTGTTTACTGTTTGCAAGATTATACAGGAGATAGATACACTACACAGCCGTTGTGTGTCATCTGGGTTTGTAAATAATACCAAACAATAGCTGGGCATGTGTGGAAGTCATTTAGATGTAAAAAGTCAATGGGGAATGCAGAGAACAATTTTTAATATAATTACAACCTCCGAAACGGGAGCCCTACTGTTTTTTACAGTAGGTAAATTAGGGTGCCACTGAAAAGAGGAGGGGTTATGCCAACGTCTTGTCATCTGGGGGTTGAAAATAATTCTAGACAATAGCAGGGCATGTGGGGAAGTCATTTGGATGTAAATTGTCTATGGGGAATGCAGAGAACAATTTTAATATAATTAATTCCCTAGGGGATAGGGTTGCCACTGAAAAGAGGAGAGGTGCAACGTTCGAATAAAGTCGTGGGTACCTCCCTCGTCGGAGGGTTAAAGGCCATACTTGATCAACTGTACAGTTAATAATGAGAACAGCCTATGGGTTTGACAGTGGTGGATGTCAATTATAAGCCTATTGTGTTCAAAACGATCATAATAATTCAACATAATACAATAGAATAATAATGTAGACAAATGACTCAAGTTCTGGTGTTAGCAGCAGAATGTGGGTTCGAATCCCGGCCGTGACACTTGTCCTTGAGCAAGACACTTAACCATAATTGTTTCTCTCCACCCAGGGTTTAAATGGGTACCTGTGAGGGCAGAGTTGGTTGATTAGCCCTATATGCACTCTAATGGCAGCAATTGAGCTGTATACTCCCCAGGGAGCTGAGATGGTTTCAGAAATGATTTATGAGCCTTATGAGCAGGGGTAATAATATAATGCGCCTTGAGCACCACTCAGTTGGTGGATACGTGCGCTATATACATAAGTCCACACATTATTATTATTATTACATTATTATTATTATTAAATGTGCCTCAAATACATTAAAATATAACGATACACGGGGTTAATTATTTTGTCATGGTCCGTGGATTGAGGTCCATGAAGGGACCTCAGAATTTTGTATCCAGGGAAGCTTATAAATGTAATTTTATTGAGTTTTGTATTCTTTTGGGAAATAAAGGGAAAATTATTTCTCGGTTTTCTAAACCACAAAATTGATGTTGTAGAAAATAACGACCAGAACGAATATTGAATTAACAGTGTAACATGAGCATAATGTACGTTTAATATCAAACATTAAGGTTTGAAATTAGGAGATTGATCAAAAAAAATTAACATAGGTCTATATATTTTTATCTTACGATTTTATTTTAGTAATATTTATTTGAACAAAAGTATGGGATTGCTTCTGAAATTTTGGTCATTGGTGTATAAATTACAGGAAATACATTTTAAAATTACTTTGGAGGAGTTGCGATTATTATTTTAAATTGAATCTCCTTCTAACAGGCTTGAACTTCATCACCTGACAACGGGTCTTGTTTTGACTTGTTTTGACAACAGAGTGCACAATTGACCAATAAGAATCACAACCTTTACTTTTATATCTTCAACAATCCAAATATAAACAGATTATTAATAATTTTCACACATAATTGTTGAATTTAATTGTTTACTGTTTCAAATTGTAATAATGAAAACACGTTTAACATTCAATGTCTGTTCTCAGTAAGAGCTGAAACCTCTCATATAATACGAGCTGACAGCAGGCGGAAAAATGTAATGAAACACTAAATTGGCCTGCCATCAATAAGACTTCAAATTTATTGATTTCATGTCTCATGTTGACAAATGATTTATAATTATGATACACCTAATTAATTCCGGAGAGAAAGAATTAACTCTTTCTCTCCGGAATTAATTAGGTGTTTGTGCGACAGCGCGAACACCTCTTTTTGTTCGTTTATTTAGGTGTTCGCGTGCGACAGTGCAATCGTGTGTTGAATTTTAATTTCAATAACATTCATTTACTGAATTTCAATAACATTCAATTACTAAATTAAAAGTCAAGACCTTTGGACTTGAAATGGCTCATTAAGTGGAAACAACCGCAGTCGGCTTGTAAATTGAGAGGTTTCAGCTCTTGCTGTGAACAGACTATTTTTGTTCGGTATTGTTATGCTTGTAATGGTAATTATCTCAAACAAAATGACAATAAAACTACCAAATATCATATAAATCATTTGTCAACATGAGATAAGAAATCAATAAATTTGAAGTCTTATTGATGACAGGCCAATTTAGTGTTTCATTACGTTTTTCCGCCTGCTGTCAGCTCGTATTATAATTATGAGAGGTTTCAGCTCTTACTGAGAACAGACTATTGAATGTTAAACGTTGTTTTCATTATTGCAATTTGAAACAGTAAACAATTAAATTCAACAATTGTGTGTGGAAATTATTAATAATCTGTTTATATTTGGATTATTGAAGGTATAAAAGTAAAGGTTGTGATTCTTATTGGTCAATTGTGCACAAACCCAGTTAGGCGCTTGCAATGCTGTGTCAGTGAACAAACGGGGAATGGGAAGGTGTTGCTAATGGCTGATAAATACTTCTTTGGTTTATTCTGATTGAATACTGATTGATGTGGTTCCCTTTGACGTTCTCTTGTTATTGTTTCTGATCGGTTCCTTTCAGTTTGTTTCTTTCTTTCTTTTGTTTCTGTTTGTTTATATAGGCCTACTGTGAATTTAAGGAAATAAAAGAGTATGATTAACTACAAACTTAGGAAATTGTAAAGCTTGAGAGACCAGATATAGGCTACAAATTACTTTATGAATCTCCATACACATCCCAGATGATAATAACTGATTATCAAAAAGGTATAACAATAATGAGTAAAATGAGAACTCCTAGGCCACCACAATGGATAACACATGACATTACACCCACACTGACAATCACATGTGTAACGATAAAAATATGCTTCCATAAAAAGGGGAAAAATTACATGTTTATCTGAGTAAGTATGATTTTCTTGGATCTGAACCAACTTATATCACCCAGTTATCTTGAGAACAAACTGTCAAACTCCCAGAAAATGGCACTGATTTCAGGGACACAACCGCATGTTAACAGCGCCAGCCTTGTTGGTAATGACGTGCGCCCTCAATTGGTGAGCTACATGCGCCTCGCAGGTTCCAACAGTAAATTACAATTTTTTTATTTTATTACCAAAGGCATACACAGAATAACAATACAGTATAGATACATAGTATTTAAGGTATTACAGTGCAATGTTTTTTTTTTGCATAAAACATGCAATCTACGTTTTTTGTACACTCTTTATCCTAGCGTTTATGTGAAAACATAACGAAAGGATCATCCTAGCTAGTACCTTTGATGCTTCGTTTGCCGACTGAGGCTCTAAATGTCGACTGAGAAAAATTATTGGAGACGGGGGTGGGGCTATCCCAGAATAACAGATTTCATGCCAAACATGTCTGCTTGGGCAAGGTTACCTGGCACTAACTTTTGTAACAATTAACGTTAGCAGATCAAAAGTTGACAAGAAGAAAAACTGCCCCTATTTGTAGATGTTGAGTTAAAAACAAGGATACAGAGGAATGTCCAGTGTATTAGCCATACAATGGGGATAGACATCCCTTGCCGACCATTTTTTTCCTTCTTTTTAAGTAGGGGCTGCCCATGGCATGGCAAAAAAAGTAACGGGAACGACTCAAACATTTCTTGGTTTTCTTTTCCGTCGTTTCAATTGTTCTGTCAGTGGCTTTTGGATTGATGCTTCAGCTGGTGTTGCATGTTTCTTAATATTGTATTTTGTTAAATTATTTTATCTATAAAAACAATAATCGAATAATTCGTGTAAAAAGGGGAATTTTGTTTGTTTAAATATTGTGTGTTTGTTGCTTTGTCTATTTGGGTGTCATCTTTATGATAGCCGTAGGAGTTCTGAGTGGTTGTAATGAAACTGAGGGGGGGGTTCAGGGAGTTCAACTCTCCATGGGCTGCCTGATTTTATTTTGTTTTTATCCTCCCTCCGTTGATCAACGTTCGAGATCCAATATTTTGTTGTAAAGTATGCAAATAAATTTAAATATCCCTAATTTTTAACACGGATTTACGCCACTGGCAATCGTACATTAAGCCACTATGTCAAAACAACCAAAAAGTGTTTTAAAAAATCACCAAAATCATACATGTCAAATGTCTTGTAATATTATTCTGCCTGAGCTACTCTTATTTTTGATAGAAATAAACTTAAATCGAAAATGAAACTAAAAGAGTGCTTTTGGTAACAATGCATATCACCCGACCTTTTAGAGTGGGGAACAGCATATCAAATATCCCCCACACTTGTTGATGCTCATAAATAAACTTTAAAATAAATATGTTAGCCTATCCTGGCTACTGAGGTAGAATCATTCCCATTGCGGTTGGTTAGATTGTCTGATTTCAGAAAATTACCCACAGTACCCATCCAATCCAAAATGCTGTCAAATCTCTAATCGGGAAAACAGGTCTTGAATAACGATGAGCTAGTGCGGACGAAACCATTATTTGAGTAGTAGGGTATAGTTTTTATAAAAACAAACACTCGTTAGAACATAAAGCCGGAGGATTATATACATTGTTACAAACTGAATTTGTGGTTATATCTAACTCAAGTGTAATTCTACATTAAAAGTTTTGATTGAAACTCAAAAATAATTGGGGTACATGTATCCACCACATGCACAAACTCACCCACCACACACGTACACGCAGCAGCAATAATACAGGCAGCATGCGCAGAAGCCACACGGACGTACGTCGCGCAATGTAATTTACATATTATAGCGCCCTCGCGCAGACAGCACAAACGGAAAAATGAAACAACTTCTCCATATGTAAAATAATTATATCCAATTTTACATTGTAATTGTCTTTACACTGAACTATTAGATCCCCAAAATCGCTTATATCGCAAAGCAACCTCAGCATTAATTTTGTTTACAATTTTGTTAAATTACTCCTTGAATTATGCGGAATTCTTGCCGAGCGCATGATTTACCACACAGAGTAAAACAAGGCAAGTCGCACGACGAAATCCGAAAATAAATAATGATCTTTTTTTTTCACCTTTCAGATGCAATACCGCCCTCAAGAGGCTGAAACTTTGTTATTACATTCATGTTTACACTTAAGACAATTCCACATGTTTTTAATTTTATGCCAAAAGCTGCTGCAAAATTACAATATGAGTTTTCCCTCAGTATTTTGCAGTTACTAAGGTAATTGAAACTGGAAATACTTTTTAAAGAATTTTATGGAGATTTGTGGATTAAACTAGAATTTCTTCTTTTTACTGAAATGATGCTAACGTTAGAATCATTATGATCATTGAGATAACGTTACTAAAAATTGTTGATAAATGATGGTTTTGCAGATAATGCATTTTAACATTACACGTCTTTGTCCTGACATTCCCCATTCATTGGATGATACTGTTTCGTAGAGCCTGAAGTGATGAAGACACTGACAATGATTGAGTCAATAACTGCAGTTTGGTCTCAGAGGTATGGGATTTATACACCATGATAGTGCACTATCGCTGTATTCTAAAAGTAGGTTATGTTTGAAAGTATGTCGAACCCAACAGCCACGTACGTCTTTGTAAGAAATGACTGTTAACTGTTAAGTTTTTATAAGTATGTTTTTTAGCAGACAACATGACCAACATCTTTCAGGATGTGAATCATTCAATGCTGAATATCTCCCAAAATATCGTTTCCAATCTTCACCTTGACATGCTTGACTACACTTTTAAAGGAAAATCTGTGATATTTGTCACAAATATTTGTATAGAAAAATGTTTTATTTATTTTTCAAAAATGTATTTACATGTATTTCTTTGAAAACTAGTAGATTGAAATGAACGTATACAATCCAGTTAAAATGAAGCTGACCTCGTCAAAACCCTTTCCAAGTTGTTCTAAGACTACATGGAATCCTCTTTGAAGATTGCACATTTTATGATATCTCTTGAAAATAATGAGTGTTGAGGTGAACGTATGTTGTACCTTCCCATTAAGTCATTTTAAATAAAGTTCAAATGTATTCTGCGTCAGAATAAATATGAAAATCTTGTCAATGCACTTTAAATAAATTAACTCAAATGACACACTGCAATAAGCTAAACTTTCCAATTTGGTTAGAATATTTATACTTGTAGAAGAAGTTTTGCCAACATTACCAAGGTTTGTACATGTTTCTTCCCTTTAACATTACCGTAAAACCCAATAAGATTTTAGCTTGTTTGTATTTATTTACAAATTGCTTATTATCTGTTTATTTTTATAGTTTTTTTGTGGCCTTGTTGTCGCTCCTTGCACAAGGTAAGATTATAGGTTGATATAGGCCTACATTATAGAGCTCTAGAAGTACTGTCTGGGGAGACAGAATGATGTTATACAATCCAACTAGCATAGGACCAGCTAGTCTTGATGTAAGATTATAGGGTTGATATAGGCCTACATTATAGAGTTTCTAGAAGTACTGTCTGGGGAGACAGAATGATGTTATACAACTACTAAAGCATAGGGACCAGCTAGTCTTGATGTAAGATTATAGGGTTGATATAGGCTCACATTATAGAGCTCTAGAAGTACTGTCTGGGGAGACAGAATGATGTGTTATACAACTACTAGCATAGACCAGCTAGTCTTGACGTAAGGCCTACATTATAGCTCTAGAAGTACTGTCTGGGAGACAGAATGATGTTATACAACTACTAGCATTGGACCAGCTAGTCTTGATGTAAGATTATAGGGTTGATATAGGCCTACATATTATAGAGTTTCAGAAGTACTGTCTGGGGAGACAGAATGATGTTATACAACTACTAGCATAGGACCAGCTAGTCTTGATGTAAGATTATAGGGGTTGATATAGGCCTACATATTATAGAGTTTCTAGAAGTACTGTCTGGGGAGACAGAATGATGTTATACAATCACTAGCATAGACCAGCTAGTCTTGATGTAAGATTATAGGTTGATATAGGCCTACATTATAGAGCTCTCTAGAAGTACTGTCTGGGGAGACAGAATGATGTTATACAGCTACCAGTATAGGACCAGCTAGTCTTGATAGTAAGATTATAGGGTTGATATAGGCTCACATTATAGAGCTTTCTAGAAGTATCTGTTGTCTTGGGAGACAGAATGATGTTATACAACTACTAGCATAGGACCAGCTAGGTCTTGAGATGTAAGGCCTACATTATAGAGTTTCTTAGAAGTACCAAGGTCTGGGGAGACAGAAGATGACAAAGCATACAACTACTAGCATTGGACCAGCTAGTCGGATGTAAGATTATAGGGGTTGATATGAGGCCTCACATATTATAGAAACTTTGGGCATTACCGTCTGGGAGACAGAATGGAGTGCATACAACTACTTAGTTAGTGACCAGCTGAGTCTTGATGTAGATTATATGGCTTGATATAGGCCCACATTATAGAGTCGCCTAGGAAGTACTGTCTGGGGAGACAGAATGATGTTATACAACTACTAAAGCATAGGACCAGCTAGGTCTTGATGTAAGATGGGTTTGTGTTACATTGCATGCACCACACAATCCGCTTTTCTCCACAGGATCCACCACGATAAAGCACTGTATAGTCTGCAAACCTGACTCACGACAACCCAGACACGTACAGTAGATACCGACCACCTGAAAATAACGTCTTGATTATTTCAGTATGGTTGCTCTGGAAATTATCAAAGCAATTTAGTTTTTGGATATATGTAAACTTTTAAATAGAAACTGGAATGGAACAACAACAAAAAAATTTTCTTTTAGTATCAAATTGTTTGTTTCAAAAGTAAAAATTATATGGCAACCTTATAAATAATATTGAATCAGTTAGGATAAAAGTTCAACACTACAGGATGCAAATCATTATTTACCCACAGTATAATGGTGTATCCACATCAGTTAGTTACGAACTAAATAATCAAAGATGTTTTATTTCAACCCACAGTATAATGGTTGTATCCAATACCCGTTACTAACTAAATAATCCAAGATGGTTTTTTTTACCCACAGTATATATCGGTGTATCCAATATCAGTTAGTTACTAACTAAATAATCAAGATGTTTTTTTTGGCCCACAGTATAATGGTGTATCCATTACCCGTTACTAACTAAATAATCAAGATGTTTTTTTTTTACCCACAAGGTATAATGGTGTATCCAATGTAATTCTTTACTAACTAAATAATCAAGATGTTTTTTCACTCAGTATATAATGGTAAACCAATACCCGTTACAACTAAATAATCAAGGTGTCAGGATTGTGGAGTGAGGTCAGGTTTGCGCGTATTATTGTTAATGTACGTACAGTATACAATGTAACAGTAACTGCGTCTTGGTTTGGGAAACTATGGACCAGCCTTGGTGTATTGCTGAAGTGATCACATGATAAGTGATAACAAGAACGGCTGTCTGTAAGCAATTTATCAACAATAACTAGAACTATTGTGAAGCAATCTTTCACAATGAATCTGAATCCAGCCAAAGCTGCTTTGTGGAACGAATAGACTAGACCCTAAAACATTCCTGTTTTAAGGAGCATGTCAATGGGCAATTTCATTGTTACTCATATTACATTTTTGAGGGTTTCGGGCTCACTCTTTACCCAATGCCACATTATATTTATTACATCTATTACATAAAGAGAAAAAATACATTTTATGGCTGTGAACAAATGATAAATGTTCACGAGTAACCAGTATTTTTCTTTTATGTAAGCGTACATAACAAACTTCTGAATTTTTGTGTGTGCTGCTGAGTACGGTCTGGGTATAATGCATGCAACTACTTTGGATATATATATACACAGTAAGGAAGTTATGGAATTAAGAGTAGGCCCAATACCTTCATAAATATAACATGAGTAACCATGGTATTCTGCCCCAATGAATTCAATTCCTAAAAAACATTTAATTCACAAAATATAGACATGTGTTTGATAGCAAATTTAAAGATGATTATGTTATTGTTTTTACTGATGAGTGCATCCTATACAAAAATAAAAACAATTATTTTAGACTCATTTTTGTAGATTCACCGACATTTGTTTATCAAGTAACGTATGTAGTTTAATTGTTGAAATGTTTATCCTAGCTACATGTATAGTATGTTACCCAAGGGACATTCCTGGTTTGAAATTATTTAGAATTACATAATACCAGCACTGAGTTAAATAGTCTTATAAAATTTTTAACAGATCATTTAAATGGGGCTTCAGCACTTGAAAATGTCACCAAATTTGGATACAATATTGGCCGCAAATGTACGTGCTTGCTCAAAATGGCAGTCAATAACCAATTGTTTGCTTCTAATGACACAGAGAAATGTAATTGACCCAAAGTGACTTGCTGTTCCACATGTCACATTCTTTCAGCTGCAGCCCTGTACACACACATGGCATGTTAGCCTTGGCATATCTGTTTCATGTAGCACACTCAGAAGGACCAGAGCAAACCCTTGCAAGGAAGACTCTATAACCATGCATGGTAAGGTGCAAATCTTTTACAAATTTTCTTTGTTTCATTCATTGACATGTACATGTGTGTACAGGGCTGCAGCGTTGAATAATGTGACATGTGGAACAGCAAGTCCTTTGGGTCCAGTGCATTTTGTGTCATTGAAGCAACAATTGGTTATTGACTGCCATTTGAAGCAACACATTGTTACAGTCATATTGTATCCAAATTTGGTATACATTTTCATGCAATAGAATTTTATCGGTGATCTGTTAAAATTTTATAAGTTTCTTTTTTGGCTCAGTGTATATTGACTACATGAAGAATGCCAGCTGGCCACCGTTGACAGCGCCCCCTATTGATAGATCTATGCCAGGGAATAATGTGTGTTTACATTTTGTATAATTGAACTTTAGAGATAACGAGGAAATGTTCAAAGTGATTTTATGAAGAGGACCTACCTGTGGTTTGTCTCCATCCAACGTGGTCAGATTCAAGCTTGTTATTTACATCCTGGAATTCAATGAGTAATGTCAAATCAGTCGGTGTTTTCCATGTGAAGTCTTTTTATTTACATCCTGGAATTCAATGGTATGTCAAATCAGTCAGTGTTTCCTGTCAAGTTCTTTATTTACATCCTGGAATTCAATGGTATGTCAAATCAGTCAGTGTTTCCTGTGAAGTTCTTTATTTACATCCTGAATTCAATGGTACATGTCAAATCAACAGTCAGTGTTTCCTGTCATCAAGTTTCTGTCAAGTTCTTTATTTACATCTTGGAATTCTGTAATGGTATGTCAAATCAGTCAGTGTTTCCTGTGAAGTTCTTTATTTACATCTTGGAATTCAATGGTATGTCAAATCAGTCAGTGTTTCCTGCTTTCCAAGTTCTTTTATTTACATCCTGGAATTCAATGGTATGTCTAAATCAGTCGGTGTTTCCTGTGAAGTCTTTTATTTACATCCTGAAATTCAATGGTATGTCAAATCAGTCAGTATTTCCTGTCAAGTTCTTTTATTTACATCACTGAATTCAATGGTATGTCCAAATCAGTCAGTATGTTTCCTGTGAAGTTCTTTATTTACATCCTGCAAATTCAATGGTATGTCCAAATCAGTCAGTGTTTCCTGTCAAGTTTCTGTCAAGTTCTTTATTTACATCTTGGAATTCAATGGTATGTCAAATCAGTCAGTGTTTCCTGTGAAGTTCTTTATTTACATCTTGGAGACTAATAGTATGTCAAATCATTCAGTGTTTCCTGTGAAGTCTCTTTATTTACATCTTGAAATTCAATAGTAGGCCTATGTCAAATCAGTCTGTGTTTCCTGTAAAGTTCTTTATTTACCATCTTGGAATTCAATAGTATATGTCAAATCAGTCGGTGTTTCCTGTGAAGTTCTTTATTTACATCCTGGAATTCAATAGCATGTCCAAATCAGTCAGTATTTCCTGGTGAAGTTCTTTTATTTACCATCCCGGAATTCAATGGTTTATGTCAAATCAGTCAGTGTTTCCTGTGAAGTTCTTTATTTACATCTTGGAATTCAATCGGTATGTCAAATCAGTCAGTGTTTCCCGTGTAAGTTCATCGCAATATAATGATTGTATCATCATTGGGAAGATTTTATAAGCATAACGTACTCGTCTGTAAGCATATTATGTACAATGTGTGTAAACAGCCCAGCATGACGCCATGGTCCCGAGCGGTTTAGCTAAACGCTCGCTCGACCATGGCGTCATGTAAGGTGCCATGCGACATTGTACTTTGTACATTATGTTTTACAGACAGCATTAAGCTTGTACATTGGTGTACTCAATTCTTTCCAATGATACTAAAATATTATGGTGCATGTGTCCTTGGAGCAAGCATTAATTTTACATATATTGCTTCTCTCCACCCAGGGGTAAACATTGGTTACCTGTGAGGGACAGAGATTGGTTGTTGTGTTTGATTTGTTTCTATATGCTGCAATGGCGAGCAATTGAGCTGTATACTTCACACAGGGAGGGCCTGAGATGGTTTCTGGAATGATTTATGAGCCTGATGAGCAGGGGGTAATAATATAATGCGCCTTGAGCACCAGTTTGGTGGATACGTGTGCCATAAGTCCACATTATTATTATTATTATTATTATCAACATTCACCTCTGATAATAGAAAAATTGAGAGAGATTGGTACTACAAGGATTAGCCGGTTATCACACCAGAGACGAGCATCTATGGCTAATGCTATGTGTATATGTAAGAGAGGCCATTTGTTTTTCAACAGCGTATATTTTGCTTATTCTGAATTCAAGACAAAAGGTAAGTTTACAATATTTCACCTTGGCAAGTGGTTTTAATTAATAAAACTTATGTTTATTTTCTGTATGACATAATCCTCTCTAAAAATGGAGAAAGGAACTCAGTTAATGATTATTTGCTTAGGAGTTCCTCTCTTAAACATATATATAGCTGTACCCTTTGTGGTCCTAAAGCTGTCTGGGTCATTTATAGGAATGATATAAAGTAATCAGATGTAATTTATCAGGTTTATTACAGGATTCTGCTCTCAGCCAGTCCAACAAGAGCCTTATGTGATGAACTTGTAGTATGTAACCTCTACTCAGATGATCATAATTATACACCAGTACCTCTAACCCCTATACCCAACCTTTCATACTGACATTCTATTCCCAGTGCGTTTTGATTTCCTTAGAAGCAATGGCTGAACAGATATGCTGTTTGGAAGGACTGACACGTGACATTACCACAAAAGTTAAGCTGCACCCTCTAGTGCAGGTACAATGGTCAATGCTTTTTCAGGGATTGAGGCTTTTGCTCAGGAGTTGAGGCTTTCTTTCAGGGAATCAAGGCCGGCATTCTAGGACTGAGAGGCCAGTTTGTGGGATTGGAGGATTTCACCAGGAATCAAGGCTTTCATTTCAGGGATCGAGGCTTTCTACTTCAGGGATTGAGGCTTGGTTGCCTCAGGGATGAGGCTTTCATTTCAGGGAATCAAGGCTTTACCAGTGGGACAGAGGCTTCCACCTGTGGGATGGAGGTTTTCACCTTTAGGAATAAGGCTTTCAAATCTTCAATTGAGGCATTCACATGTGGAATTCAGGATTTCTCCTCTCATATGGTCATTAAATGTTTTGTTATTTATCATTTCAATCATAGGTGATGAAACACACAAGATTCCAGTTATGAATTTTGAGCTGGCGACAGCCACTTATCGCTGTCAAGTTTGAATGAACTCAGGATTTCCTGAACCCTAGAGACACAATGCCTTTCCTCCTGTGTTCTGTCAGGTGAGTTTTCCAGTCCCCAGAGACACAATGCCTTTCCCTCCTGTGTTCTGTCAGGTGAGTTTCAGTCCCTCAGAGACACAATGCCTTCCTCCTGTGTTCTGTCAGGTGAGTTTCAGTCCCTCAGAGACACAATGCCTTTCCTCCTGTGTTCTGTCAGGTGAGTTTCAGTCATCCTTGGATCAGATATTTCTTTCCTTTGATGGAATAGATGGTTTTTGAAGAGACAGTATCATCACAATCAGATAGATTTTTCAACAGGGCATGGAATCGGTGTCCTGCTTAAGACGAACATGTGACTGAAAATTACTGGCTCATTTATGCAGGAGCAATGGTAATACGACCTTGTCTTGTGGGGTATTATTTTCAGCTCACTGAATTAATCTAAAACTAGCACTCTGATTCCATGCCCGTTGATCGTGAGATGATATTGCACCTTTAAGCCATAGTTTATATGTTGCAGGAAAGAATTTGTGAAGTAGAGATATGACTATACAATTATATGACTGTGGTAAGTTGGTGTTATACATGTACATGTATATCAAGTCAATTCATTATTTATTTATAGAGATATGACTATACACTATATGACTGTGGTGTTGGTGTTGGGCATCGTCAATTCATTATTTACTTATAGAGATATGACTGTAGGGGTTGGTGTTATACATGCACATGTATATCAAGTGAATTCATTATTTACTTATAGAGATATGACTATATTAATTACATGACTGTGGAAGTTATGTTATACATGTACATGTATATCAAGTGAATTCATTATTTACTTATAGGAGATATGATCATACACTGCATGACTGTGGTGTTGGTGTTATACATGTACTACGGTATATCAAGTCAATTCATTATTTACTTATAGAGATAAGACTATACACTATATGACTGTGGTTGTTATGTTATACATGTGTTACATGCATATCAAGTCAATTCATTATTTTACTTATAGAGACATGACTATACACTATATGTGACTGTGGTGTTGGTGTTATACATGTACATGTATATCAAGTCAATTCATTATTTACTTATAGTTCCAGAGATGTAATGAAGTTGAAGGTTGCTTGAGATGGCCTTAGATCATGCTTGGTAAGACATTTTATACTGGAATTCCTGTACATCTTTTCTTGGATTCTTTTGTAATTACTGAAGTTAACCAACCAAAACTGCACTAACCGTTTAGAAATTCATTAACCAGTTAACTGAAACCAAGAACAAAAAAGATTTTGAAGAATTTACAGCCAATTTCTAGACTAACTGGTAACCTCCCAGCACTAATACAGAAATTTTATCAAAGGTATATAATAAACACTTTCACGGTAATATGCGCGTATCTTGTCTACGGGGTAAAATAAGGCCTCGTGCGGTACGCCTATAAGTTTACGATAGCAACAGAAGGATTTGCTCACCTTCGTTTTGATTTTGTAAGGTAGATGTCTGAAATCAGTCACTTAAATAACTGGCTCTATTGGTGCGTCCAAATATATTTTACCAAAACAACTCACAATATTCGGTGTAGAATTTCCGATTTGTTTGACATCACTATCAGCGCCGTGACTGTCTCCGTTTGTCTAACACCAGTCTAACGTAGTGCAGTGAAGTGTAGGCCTAATTGTTTGACTTACACTTGTACACACTTAGTATGTAGTTCAAAACGGAAGTAACCATACTGGGGTCATAGGCCTACTTCGTGACGTGCAAACTTTTAACCCTTTTAAAGGAATATTGCTTGTATTTATTTATTAAAAAGGAAGAGAACTAACGTTTTATTATAGCTGGTATTAAACTTGTTTTCCTTCCTCCGTGCTTGTTCTGCAAAACAGAGTAAACAAGGTCGTCAGTCACGGACTGCACTGGAACTGAAAATGAGAGTGATCCCTGTGCCCCGATTGTTTTAAGCTGTAGGCTGGGGATCGCATTGGGGTACGGTGGGGAAGGGTAATACAAAACAAAATGTTTAAATATTATGCAGTAACTCTGACAAGATATTATAAATACAATAAAAGTGTTTATCATCTTATGATTTCATCAATATTGGGTGGGTGGGCGGGCGGGTGGTGGGTGGGTGAGTGGTGGGCGGGTGGATGGGTACAGCTATATTGTTTTGCCTTGGTTGGTTGTTATTGGTGTAAGTTTTATGAAAATAATATGTTAATGTACTTTATATAAACAATTCCCATTGGAGGGATGGGGATATATACTACTACTTTTTGGGCCCATACCGTACTTTGAAATAAATTTATTGTCGATATACCAAATTAATATTAACCAAAGTATTTACCTGTGAGCTTCTAGTTAAAATTTTATTATGCAGTTAAGTAAAATACAAAATCACATTTTCAATGTTAAGATGAATTATTTATTTATAATATAAACAAATATTTATAAGTAAAAGTTGTTAAACATATGTTATTTGTTTATGTACCATTTAGCTCCTGAATTTTTTTTTCAGATCATGGCTGAAGAACCCGAAATAGAATATGAAGAATTTTAAAGATGACAAAGAGTGACTTGATGGACCACGGCAGTACGAGCGCAGCACCACTGGTTCAAAGTATGCAATTTGTAGCCAGGGCTTTTGTAGCGGGAAAATAAAGAACCGATACAACTCGACGCACAGGCTCTGAAAGACAAATTGCATCAACAGTACAAAGAAAGATTAGGATGTCTTCCAGACCTACTCCTGATCCCTGCCGACAGGTGGTCTAACGATGTCAGCAAGTGGCCTTTTAATTAATCTGGGACATATATTCCAACATATTTAGAAACTAAGGAGTTCAACATCGACTATGTCGGAAGTACAAAACCCAGAAGGCATATTCTTACTCACAAGTCAGTTTGTTGGCTCAGGCAACACGGACATCAGTCCAAGATGAGCAATGCTTCATTCAGGGAGTGTGTAACACCAATAAAGCGCGTCAGGGCACTACACAAGATATGGGTACTGTCCAAACGATGGTCACGTATTATTATCATGGTGTTCTTGGTACTGTCAATATGGTAGAACCTGCAATCATGTAATTGCAGTCCTCATAAAGTAGAATTTGCAGTTGCAAACGCAATGAACAGCCCATTTTGCACAGAGACCAGTTGCCAGTGGAACAACGGCACCAAAAGGAAGTTAGCCGTCGGAATTGCAGATATGGATTTTCGCGTGACATATGCAGTGAAGAAAGAGGTCGAAAGAGGAGAGGGTTGCATCTTCCAAGGCCAAGTGGGCATTTGATCCCAGAAGAGATAATGAACAATCAGTTTCTTCCAAAGAAATTGGGAAATTTCAGAAGATCTTCATGAGATTTCCTAAACTCAGTTGTCTTTTCTGGCCTGTCTCATCAACTCGAATGCATCCCCGGCCCTACTTCCACCCTCCCTTCCTGAAGTTGCTGATCGCATCGCCTGCCAGTACAAGAATGATGAACACTTAGCAACACAAGTATTTGGCGAAGCCATATGTTATCATCTGAACAATGTCAAACCCTTGAAAACCACACCCGGCGACAACTGAGTCTCATGAGGAATAAACAGCGACTTGGACGAATCACAGCATCAAAGTGTATGACTGTTAACAATAAAGTGGTAGAAATAATGAAGAACAGAAATGCCAGAACAACGTCCTCGTAGAAAACTTGGTGACAGAAGGGCATTCCCCAGCACACATACCAGCCATCTGTTGGGGACGCACCCAAGGAGCAAGATGCCTCTCACCTGTTTCTTTTCACAAGAGAGGCTCAAAACCATAACAACTTTTCTTCATTGAAACCAGCGGTCTATTTGTGAAAGGTTCACACCCCATATAGCAGCGACGCCCGACTCAATAGCAAAGTGCCAGTGTCATGGCAGTGCACCCGCTGAATACAAATGTCCATTCTATCAGAAATCAGTCAGTAAAAAAGAACTTCCACAAAAACAGACTCTAGAGCAAATTCTTCCATCTGGTGACATCAGGTTAAAAAAGAAGCCACGCATACTATTTGTGTACAACCAAATCGCCGTCTGCTGCGCTAAATTTGGTTATTTCTGTGTGTGGACAGGAAAGGCCCAGCCTTAATCGAGGTAATCGAAGCGCAGCCGAGTGGTGGCTGAGGTGGAAACAAAGACTGATGTTTTTTTTTTTCAAAGGATGTTTCCGGGCACCTCCTGGGATTCAAAGTATTTTCATACTGTCCAGCATGCCCCAGCATGTCTGAAGAAAGTGAAATTAAAAAAGAATGATGATTTTAGGTGTATGTTGTGAAACATGTGACCTTTGGGTTTCACTGAAATGTGTATCTTATTCGTGGGGAACCATATCAGTGTGCCATGTACAGAAATATGGCAGCGACGATGGAGAAGTGCCTAAATAGAATTTTCCTAGTGTGATAAATTTAAGGGATGTAATGTTCTTGTCACATCCACAGGTTTTCCCACACCATGTAAGTTACCCCAATCGACCGACGGCAAAATAAAATAATAGCAATGACAAATTCTTTATATTCCTGAAAACATTGTCGATGTTTGAGCATTCTTTTCATTATGCTATTTAGAGATGGATAGATGAATGGATGGTGGAGTAAACCATTTATTTATAACTGAATAGGTATTTGTTTCATTAATGTTTTTAGATGTATTTGTTCACATTTTTGTATTAGGATTTATTTTTAATTTAATTTATCTTTTTTAATTCTTGTTATTCTCAGGGCCCCGTGAAGACCACATTATTATGGTAAAAGATCAGAAAGAAAGAAAAAGAAATAAACTGTTGGTTGGTACTTTTTGGAACTTGTATAAATAATTGTGCTTCAAGTATAGTGAAGTTTTGGGTCAAGTACAAGGATTATTTTACAAGACCATGACAAATGGGCAGCCTCACTTTCGACATTTTACTTTCTACTACTTGGAAGGATCATAAATTACACAATGCACAACATGTGGTAACAATGTCATCACAAAGTGGCAGACATGGAATTTCCATTTCGGTGTGGACAGGATCCTAAAACCACTTGACTGTGTGCAATTGCTTTTCTCCACATAAATTCTGTACATTGGCAATCCTAGATGTTGCCTGCAAATCTTCCAGAAAGTTGCAGTGTACTCACAGCTTGGTGGAATGTTGAGTGTAGCCTGATAAGCAGCTAGATCATCCTTGGATCTAAAGCCCCGGTCAGCTATGACCTGATCATATGTTCGAGTATGCTGTAAAACCCGCTATCCTTCACGATGTACTTGTTTGGATGCGCGGCCACCATAGCACTGGGAGGTAAACATTATTTGTCCATTTGGGGATATTGCTATGATAATTTTAAATGTGCAGTGATGTTTATACTACCCAACACACAGCTTGTACGTCTAATGCTGATGGAGTTTCGATGAAGACCCTGTACAGTCTATAATTGTATGGACCTTGGGAACCACTTTTTGAAGCTGTCTGGCAGGCTTGCTCCTTTACATTTTGGACGACTTGGCCATAGAATTAGCCATTTCAGTTCTTTTGCCATCAACTTAATCCATGTTGTAAAACTTGGCTGATATGGCTGGTCGAGACTTGGAAAACGAAAGGCCAAATTTTGAACGAGAAGAAGACGAAGTCTCATCATGACCATTAAAAAATTTTTGTTCCAAGGTTAGTTTTCTTGATGGACCGGATCGATGTGATAGTCCCCTGGCATTGTGTGTAGGCATCTGGCGGGTGGTTTTTCTTTTCTGTTTGCTTCATTCCTTTCAGTACAGCATGTGCTCTGCCTTTGATGCGTACGAACGCAAATTTCTAGAAAGTTGTGGTATCTTAAACCGGTAAAGAACCGAACATCTGTATCCTGGTAATTTGTTCAAAACAAGGGAACTGTACTAAATCCCAGGATGGTCTATCGAAGTGTCAGACAACAGCTGATTTTTGAGAAACAGTCGTAGCTTTGGATATTGTTCAGTGGGTTTTCCGTTCACAAAGTGGTTGGAACAAACCACAACATTGTTGCCCATTGTCCATTTCTATTTCGCCATCTCGCCTGCCTTCCCTTCAGAAGTTGTTTCTGCCGCCACTGCTGTCTCTGCCTCGTTGTTTGCCACCCAAACCATTTTACTGGTTCGCACATGAGATCTTTAACATTCTTACTTAGTTGCCTTCTGTCGTTCTTGCAGCCGGCAACACCACACACCTATCACCTCTCCTCCCATTTTGGTTGTAATAAAAAGAACCAAAGTCTATTGCTTGGAATATGTATTGTTTAAATTATTATTGTACATTATTAATTTAATCGATTTAATTGTTAATGTAAACGTGGATGTTGAAAATTATACTGAATTTAATATATTGGATATAGATATCTAAAAGGAATTTCTATTATGTAACTTTAACGTATTATTTTAATTTAACACCTAAAAAAATTAAAATACAAAAACAAAACAAAAAAAACATTAATTTAACTTAAAACTTAAACTAATAACAACTGACAAGTAAAAAATATATATATATATATATATGCGGGGGTGGAAGGGATCTAACCCCATCCATCACCACCCATATCACCACCCACGGACCCTTTACTCCTCTCCCATGCACCAGTATGTTGCATTTAATTATTATTATACCTAAGATGTTTCAGAAGAAACCGAGTTAGGGGACATACCAATAACTTTCCTATTTGTCAAGATATTCCTCCATCTCACCCGGGTGTCTGTCCCCACCCATAGCTTTATTACCCCATCCCCACCCGGCCCACCCACTATCCACCCACTCACCCAATATATTGATGAAAATCAACAACTTTTATTGTATTTATAATATCCTGTCAAATTACTGCATAATATTTAAAAATATATGCTTTTATTATTTCCTTCCCCACTGTACCCCAATGCGATCCCCAGCCTACAGTTTAAAACAATCAGAGCAATAGGGATTACTCATTTTTCATTTCATTTAAGTTCGTGACTGACGACCTATTTTACTCTTGTTTTGTGAACAAGCAAGGATGAAGGAAAACAAGTTTGTATCATAGCCAATAAAACAAGTTCGTTCTCTTTCCTTAATATATAAATACAAAACAATATTCCCTTTAAAGGTTAAAAGTTTGCATCACAAGTATGACCTGAGTAGTATGGCCTGTTTTGAACTACATACTAAGGGTACAAGTGTAAGTCAAAACAACTAGGCCTACACTTTACTGCACTTACGTTAGACTACCAGACTGAAGTTGAAGCCGCGAATTGGGCCAGAAAAGCCATCTGCACTGGCAGCCATGAATTCGCGGTTGGGAATTCCCAAGAGCGAATTCACAGCCGCGAATTAGAAAACGGGAATGAGCGACACTCCCATTTACGTTGGTCAAATTATTAACAGTTAATTTTTACCTATTACCTTTTATTTAAATGTACTTTTGTTAAATAATCATAAAGAAATATGTCAATGCCCCCACTTCATCTTGTTAAAGCAAATTTGGCCTTACTAATTAGTGTCTAATTAGACAGTGTTTAAAGGACAAATATTAGAATGTGTCTGCACTTTTTCAGGCCTTTTCTTATTTTTGGTACAAAGAGGGGTTCACTAAAAACAAAATGCACCAAAACATCCTTAGAAATATTAATTTTTTATTTGATAATCATAAAGAACATGTCATTGTCCACACTTAATTTCTCTATTAAGGCTAATTGGACTGACGAGCAGGACGCTATGCTGATAGTGATGTCAACAAATCAGGAAATTCTACCGAATATTGGGGATTTATTTTGCAAAATATATTTGGACGCACCAATGAGAACCATGGTTTATGACTGATTTCAGACCGTCTTACTTTCAAAGCTTGAAGGTGAGCAAAATCGCAACAGCTATGCGTAAAAACGTTCAGGCGTACCGCGCGAAGGTTGGGCGTTTTGCCCCGTGAACAAGATGGCGCATATTAATGTGATAGGTTTATTCCTTTATTTTTAAAGTATTAACTTAGTGTAACGTTGGTATTCGCATTGCCACCTGTCTATACTTATTATAATGTTGGTATTTGCATTGGGATACTGTGCATACCTCTATTATAACGTTGGTGTCTCGTACTGATACTGTGCATACTTATTATAACGTTGGTATCTGCATTGGATACCGTCTATACTCTTATTATAATGTTGGTATTTGCATTGCTACCCGTGGTTTTATTATAATGTTGGTATCTGCATTGATACCCAGCATACTTATTATAACGTTGGTATCTGCATTGATACCCGTCTATACTTATTATAATGTTGGTATTTGCATTGATACCGTGTATACCCTTATTATAATGTTGGTGTCTGCATTGATACCTGTGCATACTCTCTATTATAATGTTGGTATCTACTGGATACCTGTGTATACTTATTATAATGTTGGCATCTCGGTATCGATACCCGTGTACATTTCATTATAATGTTGGCATTCATACCGATACCCGTGTATACTTATTATAATGTTGGTATCGGCATTGATACCCGTGTATACTTATTATAATGTTGGTATCTGCATTGATACCTGTGTATACTTATTATAATGTTGGTATCTGCATTGATACCTGTGTATACTTATTATAATGTTGGTATCTGCGTTGATACCTGTGTATACTTATTATAATGTTGGTATCTGCATTGACACCCGTGTATACTTATTATAATGTTGGTATCCGCATTGATGTTCGTGTATACTTATATTACAATGTTGGCATCTGCATTGATACCCGTGTATACTTATTATAATGTTGGTATCTGCATTGACACCCGTGTATACCTATTATAAATGTTGCGTCTGCATTGATACCTGTGCATACTCTATTATAATGTTGGTATCTGCATTGGATACCTGTGTATACTTATTATAATGTTGGTGTCTGCATTGATACCCGTGTATACTTATTATAATGCGTTGGTGTCTGCATTGATACCTGTGTATACTTATTTAATGTTGGTATCGGCATTGATACCTGTCCATACTTATTATAATGTTGGTATTTCGTATCGATACCTGTGTATACTTATTATAATGTTGGTAACTGGCATTGGGATACCTGTGTATACTTATTATAACAAGCTGGTATCTGCATTGATACCCGTCTATACTGTTATAATGTTGGTATCTGCATTGATACTGTGTATACTTTATTATAATGTTGGTGTCTGCATTGATACCCTTGTGTATACTCTTATTATAACGTTGGTATCTGCATTGATACCCGTGTATACTTATTATAATGTTGGTATCTGCATTGATACCGTGTATGCTCTATTATAATGTTGGTATCTGCATTGATACCCTGTGTATACTCTTATTATAATGTTGGAAAATCTGCATTGATACCTGTGTATACTTATTATAATGTTGGTATCTGTATCGATACCTGTGTATACTCTCATTATAATGTTGGTATCTGTACTGACAATTCGCGTATACCATTATAATGTTGGTGTCTGTATCGATACCCGTGTATACTTATTATAATGTTATATCTGCATTGATAACTGTGTAGTTACTTATTATAATGTTGGTATTTGCATTGATACCTGTGTATACTCTATTATAATGTTGGTATTTGCATTGATGGCCTGTGTATACTTTATTATAATGTTGTTGTACCCTAACAGACTTGCCAAGGTGTATGAGATGGAAATATTGATATGTGAGTTATTTGTTCATAGAGGTTCTACTCCACCATCATTATCAGCGCATCTACAGATCTAGTGATCACCACAGCATTTGACTAAGGATGCTGCAACAAGGTGAGATCAATATCAATTCCATTCTCTCTTCATTGATATAATTCTAGTAGATTCTTTGAATGGGTTTTATCAGAAGTCTATTACCTACAATGTACATGAAGTGTAATGTAATCCATACCATGGCATTGTAATTTCAAATGCACTGCACAACGAGTATGGTGACAAGTTTTACCACTCTGCTCAGCCTGATGTAAGGCATCATAGGATTAGGCGCTTGACACGTCGTAAGCTATTTCTAAAAACTAGATGCAATCTTAAACCAGATGAGGGCGAACCATCTAGAAGTAGAACAATGGGCGAATAGTTCGAGTGGCACACTTCATGTCGGTAATAGACTTCTGGTACTGTGCCGTAGACTAGGTTAGTACACGAGGTGGCACACTTAGTGATAATGAGGTGCTTATGGATTACTGTCGCTTTGGGCAAAGCTAAAAAAATTGTGGGCAAATTTGTAGAAAAACTAGTCGTTGACATTAACTCCAAGAATTCAATATGAAGCATTATAATTGATGGTATACATGATTGAGAACAGAAAAAACATGAAAATGCAAAAAGGAATTGAAGTAAACATTTGTAAACTTTTAAGATTATTAAATGTATAGAAGTATATAGCTTGCATTGTGATTCTTGACTGACGTCCGTGCACACCTCCATCCTCGACATGATGTTAAGAATCTCTCTACCCATATGCATCTTCTGTAATAGAGTGATTCATTTATGACTGACTTCTACACACCTCCATCCCTGACATGATGTTGGAATCTCTCACCATAATATCTTCTGTAAGGAGGATTCATTTATGACTGACTTCTACACACCTCCATCCCTGACAATGAAGGCAGGAACTCTCTACCTATACATCTTCTGTATGAGTGATTCATTTATGACTGACTTCTACACACCTCCATCCCCTGACATGATGTTAAAGAATCTCTACCATATACATCTTATGTATGAGTGATTCATTTATGACTGACTTCTACACACCTCCGTCCCTGACAGTGATGTTGATTGATTCTGTAGTATGACTGACATCTGCTACACCTCCCTGACATGATGTTGACGATCTTTGTGGAGAGACTACATCTACACACCTCCCTGACATGATGTTGATTGATTCTAGGATATGGCTGACATCTACACACCTCCCTGACATGATGTTGATTGATTCTTAGATATGACTGACTTCTACACACCTCCTGACATGATGTTGATTGATTCTGTAGATATGACTGACATCTACACACCTCCCTGACATGATGTTGATTGATTCTGTAGATATGACTGACACATCTACACACCTCCCCTGACATGATGTTGATTGATTCTTGTAGATATGACTGACATCTACACACCCTCCCTGACATGATGTTGATTGATTCTGTAGATAAGGACTGACATCTACACCTCCCCGACATGATGTTGATTGATCTCTTTTTAGATATGACTGACATCTACACACCTGGCATCCCTGACATGATGTTGATTGATTCTGTAGATTTGACTGACATCCACATACCACCCTGACAAGGATGTTATAAACTATCTCCATATTCAGCTTCTGTTTGAGTGATTCTTTGGCTTCAACTTTAATACATTGATGACAACTAAATGACCTCCTGAAAGGCAAGATGATTTAAAGTATGCCTTGTCATTCCTCCATCTGTCTATGGTTCCCAGTACTCAAACAGTAGCCCAAACAACAAAAGCTGCTAAGAAACATGTTGCTGGAGGTAGAGAGAATGGATATAGATCGCAAAGAAGAGAAACCCAATGATATTGGAAATCAGCAACACCCAGTAAGTTTTTGTTTTGTTTTAATGTTCATTGAAACTAAAAAGCCTCAGGCCAAAGTAAAAGAGAGGCCTCACAAATAAGGCAAACGTTCATACCCTATGGAAAAAGTCGTTTAAAACACAGGACGTCAGAATCTAATTGATCCAGCAATATTATTGGCATTCACCGAAAAAAATGCAAACATTATACATTGCGGTATTATACTGTAAAAATGGCTACAGTATCGCACTGTAACATGTCATACATTGTCGACCAATGGCAATGCTGCAGGCACCGACACGCCCGCAATTTTCGCGCTCAAAAAAAGCTGACCCGACGCCATTTTGTTTCTTCAGTTTGATGTACTTGTTGTCGGCAGAAGTGACAAATCCTCGCATTTGGTGTACATTTTAACTGCATAGTGTTTTTTAAAAACCTTTTTCATTCAATTTAATACCCAACTCTGGCAAAATAAGTACGTACATTAGAAAAGTGTCGATAAGTTCATTCAATTTAATTGAACCAGTCGCAAGCGGTTGATTAAATTTTTAAGAATTCAATTTTATCAATTGACATTCATTTGTCAAGCATTTTACTTAAGTTCTTAAGCCATGGGTATGAGATATTTCTTAATTTGCCTAGAAGATTTGGTGTCAAAGAAATATTATTTAAAAAAAATAAAGAATAATATATAAATAAAATAAAAGAAATAAATTATTTAATAAAAATAATAAATTAATTAATTAATAAAAATTAATTAATAAATTAATAAATAAATAAATAAAAAATAAATAATAGAGAATTAGGCTGTTGCAAATTAAGCTTACTAACCCCTAAAGGACCTGTAGTATAGTATAAATGCAACAATTGTTATTGGCCTAACGTTTTGAACCTAGCAGGTTCTTTTCTCAAAAGGCAAACTGAATAAATAAAATAATTAATTAATAAATAAATAAAAATAAAAATAAAAAACTAAATAAAAAAATCTTAAGGGAAAGGTGAAAGAATGACTTGATAATATTGCAAAAAGGCACAAATCTGTTAAAATGTTTGACATTGTAATAACAATTGAGAATCTTGGATAGCGACACAAAGAAGTTTAAAACAAGATAGGCCTTAGTGACTTTGCCAAATCCTGTCAAGGGCGCATTTGAATACTCTTTAAGATGAACTTGATTGCCCATAAAACGAAAGCGAAAATAAAAACTTCTTCGAAATCCATTGCGCATCAACGATTGTTAATTTGACTGCATCAATTGGTGAAAAGATGCGAAATATTTAATTTCAGGATGAGTTATTTTAAGTCGTGTATGCCTAAAAATGAAATAGAACTAACTAAACGCAGTTGTGAATGACAGGAACGAACTACTGACTGCTCGAAAATAAATTTGAACGAATTAATATAAAAACAAATAATTTAATCGGATCAGTGAAAACGATGTGAATTTGAATGTTGTAACAAAGTTTTGAAATTGGCCGATAAAAAAAACCTTTAATAAAAAAAAAACAGAAACGCAAATTTCAAATCGCCACAAACCACATTTGGGAATAATTTTAAATAAATTAGAAAGTCACTGATTATTGTTATACCATGCTAAACTATACAATTAGGATATTGTAGGAAGTTAAGGATGATGCCAAGAAGAGTACAGTTTAAAACTTGCTTGTAGTTTGTTCAAAAAATAATATTAATATATGTTTTATTTTGCAGCTTCGATACGAGGACAATATGCTGAATAAGAATCTGGTGATGACACCTTGTCATCATTGGAGCATTTAAAATACAGATGATTTATCAACAGGCAGTTTTGTGAATCAAAGCTACAGAAACTCACAGCTTTTAAATATTTAGAATAACAAAATTTTCAAATTTTCCATTCTTAACGACGGGGAAGGTTTTGCAGGTGTGAGAATCATCGATGATTTTGAATTTATCAATATATATCAATATAAATATTTTGCCCAGTGAATCAAAGCTATATCCACCACAAATTTAATATTTAGGATAACCAGCTGTTCATATTTCTAGTACGAACTGAAGCTGTTCATATTTCTAGAACGAATCATCATAAAGACAAGGGGTGGGGGAAACGTTTAGTGTAAACGTAAACGTATGTTGAATAAAAGCTACTAGAAACTATTGGATTTAAATTTTTTGCCCTACACCGCAAACCAATACCGAATTAGTTGCCATAGTGACCAATGCGGTATTGGTCACTTTGCCAAAATTACAAAAATAGCCAGTTAGAGCATTCATCATTTGAATGCATGGTCTATCTCCAAAACTATAAGGAATACATGCACGTGGATTAGATACAATGGTAGGTCTCTTCCTGAATGTACTATCATGGAAAAACTTAAAGTAAATTGAAAACAATGGATTTGTCACCATGCGGGCAAATTAGGGACTGTTTGACTCTGCACCTGTATTTAATGACTTTCTTTGATTAAAACTTAACTGTATAAAGTAAGGTTACTGACCGAACTCTTATATGGTTAATTCAACATTTTAGTTTAATAGTGTGCTAACAAAATTTGAAAACAACCCTTACTCAATGAATAAGGTCTGTTAAGAAACAGGCAGAAGAGAATTGAGCGGGTATGGGAGGGTGTGGAGGAGGAGATGGGTAAGAGAATAGGGCAGAGAGAGGGTCTGATGGGTTGGCGTGACTTTGAAATATATATTAAAATCTCTACAATAAATAAAAACATAACCCACAAACTGGGAATGACAGTGGTTTGCATAATGTCATCCTATTGTGTATATAAAAGGATTTGTTTCTGTGATTAAATTTGTTAATACAAAGTTATTTCAGACCTGTTATAATTGCTATCTGATTCCTAAGACATACAAATCATCTTATGGGCGAGGGAAATTTTGTGATGTGAGAAATATCGATGATTTTTAATGTATCGATATCGCCCCCAAAATAAGTCAAATACAATATGGGTGTGCATCTAGATATACAACGCCGGCTATAATTGTCAATTTCAGATAAATAGTTACACAAATTTGAAACTACTAGGGTTCAGATTTGGTATTTGTGTTCCCTCCCCATCCTAACTTTTCAAAATGTTCGATCTCCATCCGAAGATGGTGCCATTATTTAATCAGGCAAATAAACGATGCAAAGTTAAAACTTCATGACGTTGGGAAGGCTCGTTTTTAGGGCTTTTTCCACCTTTTTCAAACCTGCCCTCAATGTTGGGACCCAAGATAGGTCCAAGGTATCGAAGGATATTGGCCCTTTCTTGAACTCCTTGCTGATGCAAGAGATTATGCTTTTTACTAATAATTGTATAATGTGTCCCCCATAGAATTCTTAGCAGCTGAGTAGAATATTATTAATGACACAACATAATAAGCTGAAATTGTTACAGGTTAATTAATGTATATGTCATGTTTCAAATAGTGTATAAGCATACTCGTGTACAGGTACAGGTTTGCTAATATTGCCAACATTGTACCTTCTCTTAAAAACAAGATTTTCGAAATAAAATGGAAACTTAGTTGGTTTAAAGAGGATGACGGTATCGAATCTTCCTAAGAAAATAATTTTGTCTGGGGGTGATGTCACTTTTAAGAAAAGTGAAATAATTTCTATTTCAAATTATTTTTAGGACTGAATACTCTTTCTTAAATTTCATGTTAGAATGAATAGAGAATATGTGAATGCATTTTTAACTATTTTCCTCAAGGTTATATTTACTGTTTATTTTTAAATGTATATCTTGATTAAAAAGAGTTTTTCCAACATTACTAGTGCTGTATACCTTTCCTTTAAGCAGTCACAAACTTCTATATTTATTTCGATCTTGGCAATTTAGGGGTCTGTTTTTGACACATGTGTCCGTTCATTTTGAGTTGTGTTTTAGTAAATCGCTCCTCAAAAATGTTTTCACAACTTTTGAAAATCCTGGCTACGTCACTGTCTTTAAAGTGAATATATTAATTGATGACGTAGCGTGATAAAATTTATTAATGATGTTCTAATGTTACCCAAGGGTTGTTAAACATGCTTCGGTCAATTGTTTTGAAAATTATCTCATTTGTACGAGGAATATAACAAAAGTGTTTGGATTAACAACATTGCCAGTAAAATAGCAAACCTACATGTGGAATAGGTTTCCGGTTGTTTAATCTCTTCTTGTTTTAGAATCTATATTATTTCACAGTTGGAGTTAGATTTAACATAAGCGAATGTGTACACGTAGAATGGAGAGATTCTAAAATCTAAATTGAGATAATTATTGCATTTTCCTGTAGAGTTTGTGTCTGAATTACAAGTCTACCTAGGTCTATTAGCGAAAAAATATCGTCACGATCAGAACAGACTTTCAACAGGGCATGGAATCGGTGTCCCTAGTTTAAGATGAACACAGTGACTGGAACATTTCTGGCTCATTTTACGCAGCAGCAATGGTAATATGACCTTATCATGTGGGGTATTATTGTCAGTCACATAGTTAATTCAAATCTAGCACTCAGATTCCATGCCCTGTTGATCGTGACGATATTGTCTCTCTTTAATATTACAGTCAATAAAATGTTATATTCACTGGAGAACAGCGGCGGAAGTTTACTTTAAGATCTATATTTTGAGTGAATCCTCCTTGTCTCATCATGTGTCTATTATTAATGTTGTAGTATAGCAGATTTCTATTACTTTCTACTTAAAGGATTTGTTGAACGGATATCAAATAATTAACCGGAACATGGTGGATGAAGAGTAATTATGAAGACAATAAATGTATATCGTCATGTGATTGGATTGTCACTGCTTCTAATAATGCTCTGATCAATCATTTTGTGAAATTAATAAAACAAATTTATTTTGAAAGTCACTTTTGCCCTCTATATTTTGTTGGTTTTATTGGAATTGTTGGAATTGTATAATGATATGAGAGATAAAAACAATATCGACGAGTAATTTCTAGTTATACATTATGTATAAGAAGTATAATATTGCCAAGGCGTACAGTTGAAATGAAGAGTTTAGTGAACTCATTTATTATGCTATTGCTTATTTTGCCCCTCTGCGTATCCAGTGTGGCAAAAAGGTCTACATTATGAAAAGAAGGGTACGTTGGTAAAATGAGGGCACATTGTGAAAATGTGTCACATTGCAAAAAGGAGTACAATCAGAAACGGAGGCATGCTGTTAAAAAATGACACGTTACAAAAGAGTCAAAGTGTCAAGAGAAAGGGTTTATATACTGTGAAAAGGGACTCACAGCAACAAGGGTTACATTGCAAATGTGGGTACACGGTAAATAGGGGTACATGTTAAATAGGGGGTAACCTGCTAAAAAGGTACATTGTTAAGAGAGGTAACCTGCTAAAAAAAGGGTACATTGTTAAGAGACGAAACCTGCTAAAAAAAGGGTACATTGTTAAGAGGGGTAACCTGCTAAAACGTAACATTGTAAATAGGGTAACCTGACAAAAAGTACATTTGAGGAGGGACAATCTGCCCATGTGAGAAACATTGTGAAAAGGGGGCACACTTCTTAAAAGGGTACATTGCAAGAAAAGGGGAACATTGCCCAAAAAACTGGACATTGTGAAAGTAATACATTGCTTAAAAATTAGGGTACATTGTGAAAATGGAGCACACTGCTAAAAACAAGAAGTTAGATTTCGGCCGTTCGATCAGGAAGTGATGTATTGTTTTATTTTTATTGTTTTGTATACGAACGAATCTTGGACTTTTCACTGATTAAACGACCGAAAAAGGGAAAATGTGATATAATCTACAAAATGAGTCTGAAGTGGCTAAACTGCCTTTTCATTAAACGAATCAATGTATCTCTCTTCCAATAACAATCTTAATTTACACATATTGTATTTGTTTTACTGAGATCAAAAAGACTCTTTTGTAGGATCCGTTCACAAATGTTACTTACCCCACAGCACAACGACCAAGAATCTCATCCATTGGTAAGGTGGTCATCTCGTCGAGGATGCGGTGTCCTGTCAACCGATGAGAAACTAGATGCAACTCCTCAGGAAATGTAGGGAAACAACTCTATCCACGATGAAAGAAAGCTTTCTGGAACTCCAGGTTTGCGTCTCCTTCGTGCCGCGCTGGTCCAATCTAACTGAACCGGCTCATCTCTCGCTCATTAAAATGAATTGCGCCCACAAGCTGGATGATACCAGGTATTTTCAAGATGAGGCAGCCAATCAGAGGCCGGCATGTGGGATATGACGTACATATATAGCTTCTCCTCTGGCACAAAATATGCATGTGCGCTCCGCCTACCCAGGCGGTTGAAAACATTATAATATCATGGCAATAGTTTGGCCCAGAGAACCACCATCGTTAAAATCAATATAGCAGCATTAATAAATCAGTAGAAAATAAGCAAGGCCCATACTTGTTCGGTTATAATAATTATATTAAATATCGTTTCGATTTGCGGTAACACCATGTGTTTATCTCAACTAACGCGAAGCTGAGGTACAGGTTCTGAAAAGAACTTATACAACTCGGTATCTCAACATTCGGTTATGAGAAAGGTTCAAAGAGAACCATGGACTTCTTACGGGTTAATATGGTTCAGGGAGAACCATGGGACTTCACGGGTTATTCTCGATATTCCAATTATGCAAAGCATCAAACATAAAATTATAATAAAGCTAGTAATTATGCATAAAACCAATCTGTTAATGTCTCAGCTCTCAATTCATTGTGTCGTCGAGAAAAATAATGAGAATGCATTCAGGTTGTTCGTTCATTGAATTTCTGTCTTTGTATGACAAATTACCTTTTGGCAATAATTTCGCTAATAATTTTAATAAATTTTTACTAAAATTTTATCAAATTTTGCTAACACGATAGCACCTGAGATAGATATTTTCTGGGAATTTTTACACCGTGTTTTAAAGTAAAACTGTTATAATTGATTTGTTATGAGATTACATGGTTCTTTTAAATGAGTGTATAGTTGCTATTTAGACTGGGTTTAGAATAGATCCAGTGAGTTAGTCTGAGCTAAGTCATCACTGTGTTGAATGCACAACTCTATATGGTCACTGGCAAATTCAATGTGGGCAAAAGGGCAGAAAATCCTGGTTCTACTCTCCAATTGCCCACATATTAAAACCAACTGCATAAGTTACGCGACTTAAAAGGGTCGGTGTGCATGTCAATTTACCCACTTGCATGTGTTCTCCACTTTGTTTGTCGCTTTGCCATTCCCGGTCCGGCTACTGCACAGGTCAACAGCTAAAATGTGTAACAGTCAAAATTCAAATAATTTGGCTCCTCGTCCTAATTTGATACGCTTCCATAATTAATGATGATTATCTAAATGTCGTTTCGGCTTGTGGTAACACCATGTGTTTATCTCAACTAACGTGAAGCTGAGGTACAGGTCTTGAAAAGAACCGTATCGCACAACTCGTATCTCAACCTTTGTTAGGTGAGAAAGGTTCAAGGAGAACCACTCTTGGGCAACTCTGTTTTACTGTCGCTATGACATGGTGTTACCGCAAACTGAAACGATATATCGATATTCCACCATGCAAAGCCTCAAAACTTATATTATCTAAATGGTTTTACAAATCACAAACACCTGAATAAAAGTGACTAGTGATTTTTCAAAAAATACCATGACATCATCACAGATCACAACGCCCCCATCTCAGAAATTGGAACCAAAACTATTAATGTTACTTTGTCATGATCATGAAGAATACCGAAGTCATTATGGACAGTTATCGATAGTTTAGTGTTGATGTTTCCAGATAATTAATGCTATTATAGTGTACAATCCTTCTTGACCCATATTTACACCAGTAAAAGTTTATTATTGTTATACTTTTTAGACTTTCTATTCACAGCTGTGAGAGACCGAGTGGTGCTGACGATGGCTGTGTGGGCAATTGTCCCAGGAGGTGTTTGAGAACTACGTGCCTCTATCTGCGTTATATCGTAATTGACAAATTTCCATCGTGTAACAAATTTATATTGTTCTTACTGGCTATTCGATTGCTCATGAATATATGTACACCATGTTACATTTCATTGTTATACCTTGTCTGTACCAACGTATAAGTGTAGGGGCTCTGTAAACTACGAAATGGATTGTGGGGAAATAATCTGTAAATGTATTTGCACAGTCAAAACATAGTTGCGGGAGTTCAAAGAACCTTTAAAGCTTTAACAAATAATTAGGACCTTAAAGACTATCATTTCCAGGTAACGTTGTGACGTCATGGTGAGGTCATCTAATGAATTATTACGTAATTAATTATAATAAAACAATATATTTTATATCTTTGTGAAACCACAATAGATAATTTCTTGATTCTTTCATAATCATAATAGAACATGGAGGACCTGACATTTGCTACAAAGACATGACCTTGTTGACTTATTTCCGTTCAAACTGGAAGTTCAAGTTTAAAAACAGTGGCAGGTTTTATAAAATCACCTTTGCTATCTTGAGAAAACATTAGACAGAATTTTACCAAATTTGGCACAATTGACACCCAGGTTATGAGTATAAAGTATAGTATATAGTTCACTGTACACTGCAGTACTCTCCAACATATAAATTAATCTAATACATTCTAATAAGAATATAATACATTACGTTTCGTCGTTGGCCAGCACCTTTTACGGGTAATTTCACTTTCGTTGTCCTTATTTTGAGCTGTCATTTGTGTACATAGTTTTGGAATTGTTAACGCTTGTTCTAAATCTAAGAGTGAATTGTAACACTCATCACTCTCAACATGTGGTAAAACACATGTGTGGGTAAGGGATGCAAAAATGGCGTAGCCACGCCCTTAATAGGGAAAAAGTAGGTTACCAAGTGCAGTGGTCTAGTGGTAAAAGCGTTATGTTTGATACTAATGGAAATTACAAATTACTTTGACCATGGTAAAAAAAAAATAAATGTATTTGTGTCTTTGAGCAAGTATAATTTTCGACATCCAACATTGGAGGAGTAGGTTTGTTTAAATGGCAAGAGTGGATATTACAAGGAAGTTGAATAATATTATAAAATGGTTCCTCGATCAGTGGGAGTTGGGTTTGGAAAAAAGGATGTGCAATATCGTTTATGCACAAAGTCAATGGAGGAGAAAAGTGGTCGGTCAGAAATTATTGCGTTTTTACGTATTATAGCAAAATTATGTGAGAGTACTATAAAAGAATTAGTTAATCATATAGAATATCGTATAATATTTTTTTATTCCCAGAACCCATGCAAACGGAGGATTTCTCAGCTGATTTCTGAATAACTTTGCTCGTCATGAACATGATTTGCACTCGTACTTTGGGCGACTTGAGGACGATATTCATGCTGATCATGACGAATACAATATAATTGAATTAAACTTATCTTTAAACTAACAATATTTATTAATTCTAATTATTTAAACAGACCCCAGGAGATTGAACTGCACAGACGTCCATGTCATGGATGACAATCCTACGCAAACATCCCCCACCGTCACCTATATACACTCAACAACAACAACAACAATGAGAAAATAAACAAATTAAAAATCCTACATATATTTGTCATTGGGAATATCTGTCTGGGCATCTAGAGGTTCTCGGGTTCGGAGCGTTCCAGTGTCGTGTAGGGGTAATAGGTTAGGTAGGGGGTCCCGCTTTAGGCTCATCCCTCCTGTCGTCTCTAGAAATCACTGCCACTTTTAAACCTTACTGGTATACCCTCATCAGACACTACGTGAAGGCACAAATGCATTGTCTTGTGTGGATTCATGAAAATATTACCAAATTATGAGGATCATTATGATGGGGGAGGGGGTAGGAAAAATTAGCGGGTAAAGGAGGCAGGACAAGTGTCCATTCATCACCCTGCAAATCAATTTACCTTATACTTTATATGGCCGTGGACCTCTTTGGCAGTTTCACCCCTTTTGCTGCACGATGTCTTATTTTCATTTCAGCTACCTGAATCCATCCCTGCTTATAAAAGGTGTATGTACTGTTTGGACTGTAAAAGATAATATTAGTCTGTCATAAAAAAACTTCAAATTTATTAATTTTATTATCTCTCGTTGACACATGATTTATATTAATATTTGGTAGTTTTATTGTCATTTTGTGTGAAAGAATAACTATTATAAGCACAACATCACTGAACAAAAAACCGTTTAAAATTCAATAGTCTGTTCTCAGTAAGAGCTGAAACCTCTCATATAATACGAGCCGACAGCGGGGCGGAAAACGTAATGAAACACTAAATTGGCCTGTCATCAAAACTGATTTATATAATAATTATTCGGTAGTTTATTGTCGTTTTGTTTGAGATAATTACCGTTACAAGCACAACAATACCGAACAAAAACTGAACAAAAAATAGTCTGTTCTCAGCATATATAGGCGATGGCAAGTCGACTGTGGTTAATGAGTCAGTTCAAGTCCAAAGGCCTTTTAATTAATTATAGTAATTGAATGCTATTGAAATTAAGTAATTGAACGTTATTGAAATTCAAATTCAACACGCGATTGCAATTGCGTCTCAAACCGTTGGCGGATCGGGAAGGGGATTTGTCAAGCGGGACAGTTTATAATCATCATAATATGGTGAGATAATAATCGTTACCGGCACACCATTACCATTAAAATTCAATAGTCTCTTCCAAAACCTTTCATGGGGTCGCGGGATGGATTCACTGGTTTTCTTCCTATGGTATGTTCTTCTGAACATGCATATGACTCTGTAACCCCCTTACACTGCACACTGTATACAAAATACACACACACACACACACACACAGTCGTGTTTATGGTGTAAACTGAGGACACCCTATTGTTCCCTCTTTGTTTCCCCTTTGTTGTTGGACTCTAACTTTTGAGGGGCCCCTCCCATTAGATTTGTACACGTTTACATACTGAGGACACCCTCCGCATACTGAGGACATATTGTTCCTTTGTTAATGTCCTCGGTTTACACCATAAACACGTACACTCACACACATACGCATTGATTACAGCATGATTACAGTGGACCTCACGCTGTGTTGGCTACTGTTGAGTCTGGAACCATCTGGCCTTCCCTGTGGCATAAACAAACCTTTGGATGAAGGTGCGAATTGAAGGGCGGATTAACCAATTTGTTTAACTTTTTCTTTTACAAACCCCAATTCTATGGGATTGTCGCGTACAGTGTAATAGAAGACAATCTGTACGACAGTGTGTTTTTAAAGTACTACTAACGGCAAGAAGCTCTTTTAGTTCGGTTTTCGGAACATATTTTCTTTTAGAAATATTATCCCCATCAACCAAAAATATATTGTATATAAATCAAAGAATGGTAAAGGAGAAAACAGTGCTTTGTGTTACTTAAGGTTTTATGCATTCCTGATATTCAATTGTTTTTTTATTTTTGTATACAATCAAATTAGCAGTAGGAACAATGTAGTTTATTGACATTTGACAAAAGCTATTATTAATACAATATTAATCCTGTGGAAATTAAAATAGGTAAGTCTCATTTCAGATCTGATGGGCGGCGATCCATGCCCTCAGTCTTTAATCGGGCAACGTCTGGTAATATCAGACGGTCCCAAAATAATATAATAATAAGATTATAGTTTCTTGATAAGATAATAGTTCTTTGTCTCAACTAACGCTTTTTTATTTATTTATTTATTTTTATTTTATTTAATTTTTATTGTTTTTATTGTTTTTTTTTGATGCTTGAATTATACGCTCTGCCGACAATTCAATTTATAATCTAATGTGGGTTTGTCCACGTTTTGATAATAATGTTAATTTTTTTTTTAAACGATGAAAATTTTTCTGCACTTACCCCCTTTTTAGAAGAAAAATGCTTAAAAGACTAAAATATGGATGTTGCACCCTGGGATCAGAAATCAGCTGAGAATTCTTCCATTTTCGTAGTTTTTGGGAAAAATCAATTCTTTTCTTAATTTTTTCTGTTTATAATTCAACTGATTTCTTAACATTTTTCTCCATAATTTTGCTATAAATGTTTAAAAACAACGTCCAATCCCATGCACGGAAGCTTAAAAGACCATCCGTGTTACTTAGATTATTTATCGCGGAAAGACGAAGAAGTTATCTGAAAAACACTGATTGCCTTTGTCTTTCCATGATAAAGAAAACCTCTGTAATTCGGAAACATGGATGGTCATTTAAGCTTCCTGCACATTTCCCATAATTCACTGGTGCGCACATTTGCGATAAGGCTTATAGCACTTTCATCCGTATAAAAATAATTATGTCAGTGTATAACAATAACATGTGGTGAAGTTACTCTGGTACCCAAGCACTTATGCCATATCATTTGAACACACCTGAACATAAAACATTACGTTTAGTCGTTGCCAGCAGTCAGTTTACGGTAATTTCACCTTTCGTTGTCCTTTATTTCGGAGCTGTCATTTTGTACACATAGTTTTTGGGAAATTGTTAACGCTTGTTCTAAATTTAAGAGTGAATTCTAACAGATCGTTTTTGGCATTCATGACTTCAATTATCTCATCGTGAAATATGATGTTTCGCATCTTTTCGTGATTTATGTGCAGTCAAATTCATCAGTCAATGATGCGCAGAGGATTTTTAAAAGTATTTATGTGTTTTTTTACAAATTGTTTACGGGTACCCGGCATTGAAGATTTCCGGTTCAAGAAAACAATCGAAACAACACAGTCCTAAAAATGGTAATTTGTGTTATGTGCAAGATTGTTTTATTTTTTACATTTTTTAAATACATTTTTTAAGTTGCTAAGACCCCCACGACTATTTTATAAACAATTAAAAACTCCAATTTAATATTTAATGACTGTAGAACCGCCTCACAATCTCAAAATCTGAAAATATGGCGATAAAAGCGGGTTGCTGGTAATAAATTAAAAATTGCCATTGTAGGCTTTTTGGACAGAAGCTACAGTGATGTAAATTAAAGTAAACCCAGTGAATGGTTCATATTTTATCAAAATTAAGTCGATTGTAAATTAGTTTTTGATTTTATCAGCAAAAATGAGAATGGTGTAAATAAATTATAAAATATAGATTTTATTGTTTAGCTGTGGTGGAACCACAAATTCCCGCTGATTCCCGCCTTAATTCTGAAGTTTAACCTTTCAGCAACATTTTGTATTGATACCAAAATTAGCTTGCGACCTGAGACCTGTGATTTTGTAGTTATTTTGTAAACCTCATCCCAACAAATTTGAACCTTTTTCGTAATCCCCGACTGTGAGCATGCACGCCGCACAGTGAAACTGACAATACTTAATTATTCCCTTGCGGTTTCCGCTTCGTGCATAAGAAGTCTCGCAAAATGATAGCTATGAGAAATAATTATGCAGTTAGAAATGTTATAAGTGGCTTGATAGTGGAAAGCAAGACGTATCTAAATAAATGAAAATATTCAGTTATTAAAGCCTCTTGCACTATAATATTCATTCATTGTGCCCTCAGCATAAAATAAAAATAAAATAAAATAAAATAAACAAAAGCACATCACCGCAACCGATATTGAAGCCGACCTATGACCAGAAACCTGTGAAGCTAGAAAAGGAAATGACGATCATATGTTCGATTATTGTTAAAAAATTTATTAGATGTTTTGCTTTTCGTTGAAACTTCTTTGAAATATTATTATTACACTTTGTAAAAACATGTTCTGTCTTTTATAATGACATTAACATAATAATAATGGGAAACGGGTTTAGTATTCACGTGTCTCAAGTTCTGTTGAGACTCGTAATCATTAGGAGTATCCATTGAGAAGTAGTTAACTATCTAACTGAATTCTTAAAAAAAAATCTGAATGAGCAGAAAGGAAACCTCACAGTTTGAACTCTTTGGAACACAGAGATTCATCAAAGATGATTTCAGTCAAATTATACTTTCAAGACTATGGCTCCGATGTTGGCTGTACACTCACCTAATCTGGGTTA